>VXBR01005249.1:515823-607962 GCA_013400215.1 Cisticola juncidis
TTTTTGTGGATTTTTTTTTTTGCGTGTTATTTTCCTCTCTCCCCCTCCCCCAGGTGGCCTGGCCGGATATACTCTCTCAATTCTTATGATTATTTTCGGAAACGGTGAACAACTTTCTTCTTCTCCTTTCTCTTCCTCCTCTCCTTTCCTCTCGTGCTCGCTGGCCGTGGTCGTCGCCGCCGCTGCTCCGCGGGCCGGCTCTCGGGTCAAAAGTGGCGGGCGAGGTGGGCGAGCGGGAGGAGCAGCAGCCCCGCGGCCCCGCTCCGCCGCCACGCGCCGTTGTTGCCGTCGTGCACCGCGCCGGGGCCTGCGGGAAGGGACAGGAACGCCCGCGCGGTTGGTCACAAAGCCAGCGGGTGGAGGAAACCGTGAAATAAAGGTTAAAAACGGAAAAAAAAAAAATTGTCGCGTCGGAAAAAAAATCATCGCGGTGTTTGGGGCACTGTGGTGTGGTGCGTGTGGGGTTGCTCTGTGGGAGAGCTCTCTGTGTGTCCCCCACCGTCATGTGTCTCAACGTGGGAACAGCCATCCCTGTCCCCCACAAATGTCTTTGGGACAAAATCCTCTGTGGTCCCTTCTTAGCCCTAAGTCGCCATCCCAAGCCCGCTCCCCATCCGACCTCCCTCAGCCCCCTTCACCCTCCTCCAAATTGGTCCCAATTGTCTATCCACACTCGTAGGGGAGATGAGTTCTTGCGCAGCACATTCTGCCTGCCCCAGGGTGACCACCCTGTTGCCCTCTCATGTCCCTTGGGAGGGACAGTGACCACCTGCCTGCCCAGCAGAGACACCACCAGCAGCACTGCATTGAGGACTTGGTGTTTTGCACCTCTTCAGAGTCTCTGTGGGGCTCAGCATGGGCCCAGGTCACCTCAAGGAGATGGGATGAGGAGGGTGATCAAGAGCCAAGCCCACCTATCTTTGGGGACCACGGGGGGGAGAAGTTCAAAGCTCACTGTGGAAGGTGTCTTAGCCAATGGATTTCACCAAAACACTCATTTTTCACCAAATAATTGGCCCAGGAGAAGACTAAGGTGGGAAAAGACCTCAGGAAGGCATCCACATTGGTGTCCTGTGGAAGCAGGGCTGACCACAAGGTCTGATTCACAACTGCTTTTGAAACACCAGGACATGTCCCCTCACTTCTAAACCTGACCGGGGCACTGAGCATCAGTAACCATCTGGTTTCCCACCAGTAACACTCTCCAGCACACTCAGACACCTCACAAATCCAGGCACCAAATCCAGGGCTCACACCCTACCTCCACAGACACCTACAAGTCATCCCAAGGACTGACTACTCGACTCATCACAAATGAAGCCACCCCAAAATCAAGATGACACCAAGCCAGTTGGCCGGACAGCAAGACTGCACAGCAGAGAGCTGGCTGTCCTGGCCAGGAATAACACCAGGAAGGGGACCAAATGCCTGTCCACCCCTGTCTCATCCCATAAAAAAGGCACTAGAAGCATCCCAGAGGAGGAAGGACCTGCCACAGGGCCCACTTACACTGGGAGAGCAGCACAAAGATCCCTGCTTTGCCCTGGCAATGGGGAGGGAGTGGGACACCATGGGATGGGGACAGACATGCAGAGGGCACAGACCACCACCAGACAGGCACAGTAGGCTGGTGAGGAGGGAGCAGGATGAGAGGACAGCTAAGAAAGCCCTAATTCATCCCTACACCAGTGAAAGCAGTGGGGCTGTGGGGCAGGAGATCCAGTTGGTGGGGGCTGCGGCTCCCACTAAGATGAGGGCCCAAGGGGAACAGCAGGGGAAGCACTGGCATTGTGGGGGGACCCCCAAATTACTGACCTTTCCAGGGTGTCAGAGCGGTAGTTGTCTCTTCTAAAAATTAAAGAACAAGTGAAAGTTAAGGCAAAAGGGCAATGGAAAGCGCAGGCTCGAGACACCTCCCTCAGCCTGCCCTCGACCTGGGGTGGGAAAATCAGTGGATGGGGTAGAAATGGGATTTGTTGCCCAAATCACACCCCAGTGCTGTGGGGCCTGGTCCTCTCACCTCAGAGGGAACCTGAGATGAGCAGAATATGGGACATCAGACCTGGCAAAGCCTGCAGCTGCACCCTGGGCAAAAGGCAAAGCACAGGGGCTGGGATATGGGATGCAGGGGGTTCACCTCTCCCCCATAAGTTCAGGGCCCATCCCTCTTGCCAGTCCTGCAACATCCCAAAAAGATTTATGGCCTGACAGCCACCTCTGGGAGCAACATGGACTGTGTGATGGGTGAGAAGCAGAGGGTTGGTTTTGTTCTCAACTCCTGAGAATGATGTGGTTTCCCTGAGCACTCTATCACAGCCCAGACAGCACCAAATGAGCCGCTGAATGAGGCGGCAGCTCTGGAATAACGAGTGCTACATGTTAAATAAAGCACTAGTTGACCTCCATGAAAAATTAGATTAAAAAAAGGATTAGAAGATGAACGCTACATTAGCCTCTCGCACAACCCCAAAAAGGCTCATGTCATGGTACTTGCACAGATTAAACCTCCACTTCTGGGGGAAAAACTCCAAAACAATCAGCTTCAGAGAAAAGGGGCCACTCACAAGACTGTCCCCCAAAACCTCAGAGAAGAGACATTTCTTATGCACAGGAAATGCAGCCACTGCATCCACTTCCCTCTAATCTTGCATTAAATAAATAAATATGTCAATAAATAAAGACACATTAATCCCCAGATTGAAGACACCGGTTTCTTAGGGGTGGGTGAGCTCAGCCCCATGACACTTGGGGCCATCCCATTGCTGATAATAGGGAAAGGTTGTTCCTGGGGGTGCTGGGGAGCCCTGCACCAGGAGATGGGGGACCCCTGAATGTCACAGTCTCCTCAGGGAACTGTCAGCCCCCAAGGGGACTCAATTATAAAAGACTGAATGGATCATTCAGTCAGTGCAGCATTTATGGAAATTATGGGTGGTCAAAGGACTCTGATTGCACTCCCTGATGGGTTTCACACTCAGATCACAAATCTAAAGGGGGATCATAAAATAATCTTGGACTTTCATGGGATGGCTCCTTGTCTCCCACCCGACACTGCCATCACAGCACGAGTCCCACGGGTTAGAACCCAAGGAACCAAGAACCAGGGAGATGTCATCTTTACTTTCAGGCTGTTCTTCCAGCCTGGATCTGCAGATGCCAAACTGAAGGCCCCCACTAATTAATATTTTAACCTCATAAACTCATTAGAAGGCTGCAACATCACAGCTAAGGATGTGGCTTGGGCTGTGCTGGGCAGTTGGCATGGCCACCCTACGCCTGCAGCACAGGTGGTGGCCTGGGTGGCCAGAGGTGTTGGTGTCCCTAAAACAGGGGGTTACTGGATTACCAGGAAGGGTGGTAGGGAAGAGAACTGAGATAGTTCCTAAGCAACGCTAATTATGGCTTAGCACAGGTGAACCTTTCATTTCATACAGCTTGGACTTTACCAGGGGGTAAAGTGGGTCTGAGCATCCAAGATGGATGAGCTCCTCTGCCACAGCTCAGGGGAGCCTGGCACAGCTGCCAACACCAGTGGCAGGGGAGGATGAGCCTGTCCTGTGATGCCACCCTGACCCCACGGCTGTGCTGTGGCACCTGGCAAAGCCTGACATCCCCTACCATCCTCAAACAAGCTGCTCCCTTGGAACCCATCCAGCCCCTCCCAGAGACATGGACAGCACTTCCCAGGGTCTGCACACACCTCCCAGTGCCCCAGCACACTCCAGAACCCAGCACACCCCGTGGCACTGTCCCTGTCCCAAGACACTTTGTATGGCCAGGGCACAGACTGCCCTGAGCCACCCCCGAGGGACCTGGGGACAAGGAAGGCTCATCTGTCCCTCTGCTCTGCTCCCTCTGGCTGTACAGTAACAAGAGACAAGGAGATGACAATGCTGGGGAGAGGCTGGAGGTCCCCAGTCCCCACTGCTGTGTGGTTCAGCTGCAAGAACCACACTCCCCCTACCCCAGCAGGGAAATATCCCCAAGCAGTGCCTGGGGATGAGATCTGTCATCCACCTCTGGCTCCTGGAGAGCACAGCCCCTGCTCTGGTTTTGCTGCCACCTGAAGGGGCTTGACAAATACACCAATCAATCACAGCCTTTCCCATGCATGAGCAGTGTCAGAGGGATGCACTGCTCTCATCCCAGCTCCAGCATGCAGGGAAAACAGTCCTGGGACAAGGGTACAAACCTTCTCCTCCTCCCTGCCCTCCACACCTTCCCAACTCCCTTGGCACCTCCAGTAAGGATATATTTGTTTGGCAGGAGCAGGAAACACAGCCTGGAAGGTTGGAGCAGGAGCCTGTTTGTTCTCACGTGGGAATGGGGCAGCAGTGACACTGAGCATCTCTCCCACCCATGGGCACAGGGGGATGCCCTCACACAGAGGCTCTCCTAGGTACTCATCAGAGCAAGAAGATGCAAACCTGCAGCCAGCTCCTAACTCTGCCTTCACAGCAGATCCCAAACACAGCACCAAACACCTCTGAATGTTGGGAGACACTGAACCTGAACCAGGAGGCAGCTTTGGAGGCTCTCCCCTTTCCCTGCAGCCCCTAGCCCACATGCCAAGGGCACAAAGGATCAGCAGCAAACACACATCTCCCCCAGAAGAAATGGGAGGCCCTTCCCATGTCTCTCCCATCGTGGTGGTGTCACTGTGAGGCCTTTCCCCCTCCTGGCTGATCCCTCAGCCCCACTCACCGTAGAGGATCATGCTGGCATTGGTGTTCCCTAGCTGGTTGGAGGCTACACAGGTGTAGTTGCCGTAGTCCTGCTCGGAGACGTTGAAGAAAGTCAGTCTGGAGAAGAAGGGTTTGTTCTCCACTTTCAGCCCTTTCTGTCCTTCAGCCAGTCTGGGAGAAAAGAGGAATGGGAGGTCACGGGGGTGGCATCAGGAAGGGAAGTGCCTGCTATTTTCCATGCTTTTATCCTCTGGTTGTCCCTGTGAGTGGGGACATAGAGCTTGGGAGGAGAGGAAGAAGGGAAGGTTTTGGGACAGATAAGGGAGGTGGATGCTCCTCTGCTGAGTCTCCAGCTGCCAGCCCACACCATCCTCGTGCTGACCAGAGCCATTCTCACTGCTACAGAGTCAGGGGGTTGTGCTGGAACTTTCCAAATGCTGTGCAGAGAGAGGGATCCTCCCATGCCAGGGGAGGAAATCTGGGAATGGCTCATTCCCACCCTACAGAAGAGCCTGGTTTCCCTCTCATGTCCTCAATCCTCTCTGTTCTGCAGAATGCCTTCTGTGACCTCCCTCTTCTCTCACCCCTGTGTCCCCAGTGAGTGATGCAACAGGCACCCACCACAGCAGGGAGGCCTCTCAGCCAGCACAGATACTGGAGCACTAACCAAGTGCTAGGACTTCCCTGTACTGGTGTCCCCATCCTGCTTAGCTCCTGAGCTCTTCCTGGCTAATTCCTCACGGGAGGTGCTGGATTCCCCCTGTGATCCGTGCTGGGTGCTGATCAGGCAGGCTGAGCCTGCTCCTGCCGCTGCTCCGCAGGCCCCCGTGGTCTGACCTAGTTCTGAGCAGAGCCTTTCATCTGCCACACAAACATCCGCAGCTTTGTACACTCAGCTGCTCCTTTCCTCTCAAACCGGGTGAGGCAGGCAGACCCAGATTCTCCTCCAGCTTCTGGAGCTTCTTTTTTGGCCAAAACACCCCTCCTTATCAGTGACCGGTGTGGCTTGTCCTGTGTTTGGCCACACCATGGCCACTCTGGGCTCTCCAGGGATAATCAACACAAAAATTAGTTAAAACCACTTTGTCTGGGGTCAGAGAGAGGCAATTTCTCCAAACTGGGACCTACCCTGGGCTGTGCTGCTTCGCTCCTCATTCCCCAGCCATATCTCTGTGCTGTTGCCTTGGCAGAAATTGCTGGTTGACCTAAAGCAGGTTCCACCCCAGAGCAGGGCAGGCTGTCTCTGGAGCACAGCAAACCCCATCTCTTGACTGACACCACATTTGTTTTGCTTTTCCAAGAGCTGCCTTCCGGCCAAAGCATTTAAAGACGTGACAGAGGTTTCATCCACTCTTAAGTGCCTGGATTTGTGCTGCCAATATCCATTTTGGACATTATGCTTCACCCAAGCAGGGATTTACCACAACACCTTCAAACAAAGGCACGGGAAGCAACGATCCTGCCTCAGTGGGGGCTGAAAGAGGTTCCTGGGAAAATCCTCCTCCACAAATTCGATGAGTTAAATATAAAGCTTTTCACAGCTCCTGGGGAATGGCAGCTCCAGCTGTGGATGCTGGCTGCCTGGTTTTGCCATAGACAAGTATCACCACGAGTCCAGCTGATAAGGACACTCAGAGACAGAGGTGTGGTTTGATCAGAGCAAGCAGGGCAGGAGAAGTGCCCTTTGTTTATTCTTCCTATTAAATACTTCTCAAAAGGTGCCCATGGATTGGAGAGTGAATATTGGAGAGTATTTATAGAACACAGCTGGTGTTTACATGAAAAGAGCGTGAGAAGGTACGAACCTTCTACTTAAAATGAAACCCTCAGCCAGCTAGGAAAACTCATGGCAACAGAGAAGAACAACCTGCTGCTGTCAGCAGGACTTGCCTCAGTGTCCAAACCAGGCTTGTGCCAAGCTGAAGCTGCTGGCACTGGGTGCAGCCCACGTGGGGTGGGTGTTCTCCCCAAATTCTTACCTCTTGTCATCTTTGTACCACTGGAAGTCGGCGGAGGGCACGGCGGAGGCTTCGCAGAGCAGGATGCCCTTCTGCCCCACTGGCACCCCGGTGCTCTTGGCATCCGAGATGTACGGAGGGTCTGCGGGAAGAGGGGAAACACTGAGTGAACACCCAGCAGCTTTTGGGACTCCTACCCCCTCCCCTTGCTCCCCAGAATCTCCTTTCTCTCCCTGCTCCAAAATCCCCTCTGAGCCCACGCTCAGCTCCTGCCACTCTGGTGCTCCTGTCCAGAGTTTTTCAGGTTCATGGGGGTTCTCTTCCAAAAATAAGAGACCCCCAACTCATGGTTGTTACATGTCCAGCTAACGGAGTGATCAGAGAGGGGTTTAGGAGGATCTTCATGTATGTCTAAACATGAAATATGCTGCTTTCTTCCTCTCTCTCATTTTTTCTAACAGAAAAAAAAAAAAAAAAGTTCTATTTACTGCTCACTTCTCTCCTCTCCTCAGAGGTTATCAGCACAGCATCTCTCCATGGGCAGAAAACCCAGGTTGACAGAGACAGCTGAGGAGGAGGTGGTGGAAAAAAATGGAGCTCGAAAAGAAGGGGAAAATAGGGCAAAACACCACCTGCTCAGAAAAACTGCTGCCGCCTGTCTCACTGCGGGGCCTTTGTGCGCCTCACTTCCAAGTGCCACTCCCTTGTGGGGCAGTGTGGTGCTGGGTCTCTGTCCCCAGCCTGTCCCCTGGTGGCCCCAGGCACTCACAGTTGACGGTGACTTTGACTCGCTGGACGACGGGCGCTGAGACGTCGTTGGAGGCGCTGCACTCGTACTCCCCCGACTGCTCCCGCGTGATCCCCGTGATCTCCAGGTACTCGTCCTCGCTGATGAAGCCCACGGCTGCAGAGGCAGAGACAGAGGGCCCTGGGTCATGGGGAGGCACAACAAACCCATGCCCACCAGCTGGTCACCATCTGTGAGCACTCTGCACCAGGACACCCAGCCCAGAATGCCCTTGTGCCCCTCCATGCCAAGAAAATCCTTTCCAGAAAGGTTTCTGCAAATGCTGGATTGCTCCAGCAGCTCTGGTCTCACTGAGAGCATCACATTCCAGAGATAATGTCCCTGAGGCACTCAGGGTGGGCAAAGTGGGCAAATCTACATCCTGCAGAATGACCTGAGTTCACCTCTGCACATCCCCCCTGTGGGAGGTACTTCCAGGCTCACATAAACAGCCTTCTCTAATTTTTCAGTTTCAATTAATTCACAGCAAGTCTATTCCCATTAGTGGTGGTGCCAACACCTCCCTTTAGGTGAAACACCTCACCCTTGTGCCACTCCAGGCTCATTTCTGGGGGGGCTGCACTTGACCCCTCTTCCCCATCCAGGCTGCAGTGCAGCTCCTTGTTTCACTCAAAGCCAGGGAGATGCAATCAGTGGCATTTCCTTCACTCTGGCATCTTTCAGCCCTCATTCCTTGCAGGAGCTATCCTTATTTTGACACACTCCTGGAAACACACAGTGCTTGCCTGGCCGGGAGCAGGTTGGGCCACAAGACTCCCCAGGTTCTTCCCCTAAACAAGCAATAAAAATCACTTTTTGCAGCCCCCAAAACAGGGACAACTTCTCCCTTTCCTGTTGTTTACATCTGCCCACTGGATCTCCTGCAGCCAGGATGCTGTAATTACTGCACAGAGCATCTCCGAGCCCTGTGTCACACTTAATATTCCTATAAATTTTAAACGGTAGTCCTTGGTACATATGTGTGGCAATTGGTGTCATATTTTAATTAGGCTTGCCCTACACCATCTGAAATTAATAATAGCTCGAATTACCAGTGTAATTTATAAATTAACATTGCTGCAGCATTAGGAAATAAATTAGCTCTGGACAGCTGTTTCTGGGAGTGAGTGCCAATGGCAGAGAGGCCAAGCACAGGTCCCTGGTCCCCAGGGGGATGCCGTGAGCTCGGCCAGCCCTGGCTCCCCACCCGGATTCCTCTGCCTGTGCTGGCGTGACCTGATGGGCCACAGCTCGCTGCGCTTGACCGGCCAACCGTGTGCATGCTGCTCCTGACAAATGCAGGCAAAACACACACGTGGGAGCTCCCAGCGGGGCACACACAGCCTGCATCCCACCAGGCTGCTGCTTTTGTGCCATCTCTTCCCGTGCTACAGGAATGGTGTGGTCAGACTCACCACCCACCGTGGAAGGACCTGAGCCAGCACTGATGGTGCTCGACACAGTGAGCACCCCGGGCATCTGCCAGGATCCTGCTGCTGCAATCCCAGGTGCCACTATTGTCAACTCAAACTAGAGCAAATATGCTCAGCCGTGATGAAATCCCACCTTGTCTCTCTCTCCCTGCACCAGACCTCACAGCTGCCACCTCCACAGAGCATTCCCAGGACTTTGCATGTCCACTGATCCCTAAACTGAGGCCCCTGTGTGCATCCCGCCTCCCCAGGTTGACCCAGCTGGGAAGGCAGCCCTGTGAGCTTTGCAAAGGAGCCAAGTGAGTTTTGCTGTTGATGAATTGCTGACATCCACCGGTGTCCTCAGCCCCGTGCTGAAATCCCCACCCGTGTGGCTCGTGGTGCAAACCGCTGAGCTCATCACTACTTAGCGCAACTGAAGGGTGAGATATGAAGGCGTTACCCCAAAATCAATATCCTTTAGAGACACACAAATTACAGCCTCACATCCAGCGGCCCTGCAGCACTGCAAAAAGAAAAGGAGTGGGGGAGAAAAAAAATTCCTTTTTGTGGCTGACCTAGAATCGGCTTCTCTGTAGCACAGCGCTGCCTGCTGATAAAGTAACGACACAGCCGGTGGCCTTCAGATGCTCAGCACACAAATCTGTCTCTGGGCTGTGCAAAGGCTCAGATAACCCTGCTTCCCAACTCACCAAAGGCCCTTTCTCAAGTTCTAGAGTCGCCTCACACACGGCAAGAATTAGCTCTTGCCATAGTCAAGCCATAATTCGTGTGCCTGGTTTGATCAGGGAGCAAAGCAGCTCGAGTGCATTTTGTTCCCCAGTAAAAGATTTCATTAAAGTAACTGCAAGGGTCAGATTTCCACCTGTAAAAGCTCAGGAAATTGAGGGATGAAGGTTTCCTTGAAGTCTGAGATATGTGCATGGTAACCAGCTGATGGAGAGGCAGAGCTCGAAGCTCAGGAACTCAGGGTCTGGCATCCTGGGAATTTGGCTACAGCCAAACAGAGCCTGCCCTGGACTGAGACAGGATGCTCTGAGCTGGAGCTGACTCCTGTTTCTGTGCACAACCTGATGTAAGTCAGATGATAACAGCACTAGGAACACCATCCCTGCAATCCCAGGCTCTGGCCCAGGGATGCCTCCTTAGTGCCAGCTACAGCAAAATCTCAAATATTTAGGTGACATAAAGAGTCCCTGCCCACTGGTGAAGCAGGTGACACCAGGTGACTAAGACAACATCCCCCTGTCCTCTTCTATACAAGTGGCTTTGCAGAAAAAAAACCAGATCCATAAAGCTGCTTCACTTGTGGAAAAAAAACAAAACAACAGATCCTTAAAGCTGCTTCACATCCTGGAAGCACCTGGAACCTGGGAATGCTCAGGGCAAGGCTTGACCAGAGCCCTGCAGCTCCAGGAGCTCTGCCAGACATACCAGTCCTTCTCTGCCTGAATTGATGGTGAGAACTTTCAAGGCTGTCTCTGCTTGAGCACAATTAGGAGCTGAAATATTGCAGGAATTAATGGAGAGCTCTCTCATCTCCTCAGGAGCTAGAAAACCAGCACAGCCAGCACCCATCATTATGATTATTAATACTAATAATATAATACAGGCCAGAAATGGAATGGCCATGGACAAGGCACAGGCGTAATCCTTGCTCATCAGCCAAGGATGATGAACTAACCCAGTGTGAGCTGGGGAGATGGAAAAGCAGAGCCTGAATCCTTGTGCTCAGTGAGCAGGAGAGCAGTGAATCAGTGAGCAGGAGGCTGCACACAAACCACCACGCACTATCTGGGACTTGCTCTGCAGATCTCTGTAAAAGCTTCAGGGAAGGGGAAGTTTGACCACCACAGCAGTGGAGAAGCCACAGAGGTGAGGTCCTGGTGTGGCACAGAGCACCAAGGCAAACCCAACAGATGCCCAAGCTGTGCTTGGGGTCCCACACAGCATGGATGTGATGGGGTGGGGGCAGATGCCTCCTGCATCCCCATTCCTCCCTCCATGCCTTTCACCTTCCCTCGCTTTCCTCCTTTTCCCATCCCGACTCATCTCCCTTCTGACTCCTCCTCCCCATTTGCTTCCATTGAGCCTCTGACAAGATAATAACTCACCAGAAAGTGAACACATGTTCCCAAATTAATTACACGCCACTGTCCCCTGGCTCACTGCTGCAGCCATGTTCAGGTCTCTAGGACACTGCTCACAGCTTTCCCTGGCTGAAGGCTGCTCAGGATGTCACTGAAAATCTTCCTTGGAGCTCTTTCCTGTGTCCATACCAACTCCCTGCACCTCAGATCAAGCTGAGCTAGCCCAGGGCTGCAAGATTTTCACCTCTAAAGCCTAAAGGCAGTGGTCTCACAGCCAGTTTGGTCTCTGTGTGCTCAAAGTCCCACCAGTGATCCTGAGCCACTGCCCTGCCCTCTATTCCATGCTGCTGCATTTTTCAGGCACTGATCCCACTGGCCAGGATCAGCCAAAGAAAGAGAATATTTTATGGAGATAATTTTATTAAAATGTTTACAACAATGCAGATATTGACATCTTGCTTCAATCAATAGCACAATTTATTGTCCTTCAAGGTGAACATTAAGCCAAGCTGCCCATTAGTCAATATTTACCTCCAAGGTCTATAAATCTTTATACGGGCTTCAGCGGATGTTGACAGCAGCTGATTCCAGATAAGTAAAAGTAAGAGCGTGAAACATTGCTCCTTTTGGAGGTGAAATAGTAACTAGTTAATTACAGTCCCTACAGCAATTCTCAACTATCAATTTATGGCTACTTCTGGCAATAAAAATTAACATCGCGCAGACTCCCGGCTCCGAGTGACGCACTAAACCCGAGAGCCGTATATTTCAAACGTCACCCAATGCGGTGCTGATGGCCATCCTATAACAGTTTATGGTAAATAAATAAAACACACAAAGGTAATAAGAGAGCTGTTAGCACCTGAGACCCACTTCACCTCTCCTTTGTGCAGCAGAGAGAGGAAAATGCAGGATGGGAGGTGCAGGATGGGAGTTTTAGTAGAATCAGAGGAGATGAGGAAGAAGGTGGGAAAAGGAACCACCCCAAATCACCCCAAATCCCTCTCAAAAGAGGATGACAGCTCCAGGTAGGTGGGTGAACAAGAGCTAAGGCTGCCTCCAGTACAAGCCCCAGCCAAACTGGGGGATGCTCCTGCTTCACCTCTTATTAATCACTATTACCCTCTCCTGATGGCTCAATTAACACATACAGAACAAAGTTCAGGTGTTTCTGAAATTTCCTTCCCCATTTTTATTTGATCAGGGGAATGACCCCAGCTAAGGCAGCTTCTCCTCCGTTCACCCCCTCTTTTCAGCCCCACCCTGTGCCAGCTTAAAGCTGCCACGCTCCAGTGGACAAAGATTAGGGGTAATTAACCTGCTGGAAACCATCCAGCTCAATCATTCAAAAAATGATTTTTTTTAAGATTAGCCTATCGACCCAGACAAACTCCTTTCCTCCTCTTGTGAATATTGCATCCCTAAACCACAGGCTCCAGCCCATTCTAACTGTGTCCCCCCTCAGCTGAGCAGTCCCTTTAGGAAGCACACCTACATGAGGTGCGGGGTGCAGACCTCCTGTTCCTCATGTTCACAAACCTTCAGAGGCAGGACCGTCACCCCAGAAACGGGCACGCAGCACATCAGAGTCTGCGTCGTGCTTACACGGGGCCAAGCCACTGTTTTTGAAGTTTCTCGATGACAAGGAAGGAAATGTCTCCTCTGACATGCTTTTCCATGTTAATTAGCATGTTTCTGTGGCCTGATGTTGTGCAGAGCCCCAGGGGATGGTGCAGGCGCTGCCTGGCACCGCGCGGCGCTCGGGGATGTGGGAGCTTGGCAGGAGCTCACTCTGCTGCTGCAGCCTGAGGTCCCTCCTCATCCTCACGCCCCAGGGCATCACCAGCTGTGCCTGGTGTCACCAAACAGAGGGAAAACATCATGTTTTCCTTACTTGGACCCTTTCTTACATGCATTTGGGGATCTCTCACAGCCAATTTTGCTCCTTGTGCACAGCAGCACAGGCTTTGAAGGAGAAGGGTGGCCATAAAATCCTCGACATAAAAGTCCTTCTCCTCCACTGCTATCACTGTGCCCTCCTCCCTGGGGCTCTGGAAGCCTCTCCTTGACTGTGGCCATGCAGGGCTGTGGCTTTTCTTCCCCTTCCAGCTTTTTGGGGCATAGGTGAGCTGAGGGTTCCTTGAATTTTGCTCCAAGATACAATTGAGGACCCGCCCAGGCCTGATTTTGTGCTGACATGAGCACAGGTATCTGGAGGTTCCATCTCTGGCTGCCCATGACCACAGGGTCAGGACATGGGATTTTGACAGGCACATTCCAAACAGAGCTGTCACCAAAGCAGGAAAGACACATTCTTAAACTTCTTGCTCAGTGCAGAGCTAGAACTGAGACAGGACCCACATTTGTGGCTCCATTTGCTCAGTGCATCCCTGAGATCACACTTGGGGCTCATCTCTCATACAACAACTCTGATATTTAACTATTCAGAGGGCACATGCCACACATCTCACTGGTCCCTGGGACAGGTGACATGCAGAAACCTTCCAGGAGCCACCACATCTCCTGCTCACTCAGCCTGCAGTCCCATACAGTCAATATATTGGCATTAACCCAAGAGACAGGGAAAGCAAGGCACTGGGGCTGTAACCCTAACCCTAACCCTAACCCTAACCCTAACCCTAACCCTAACCCTAACCCTAACCCTAACCCTAACCCTAACCCTAACCCTAAACCAAACCCTAACCCTAACCCTGACCCTGACCCTAACCCTGACCCTAACCCTGACCCTGACCCTGACCCTGACCCTAACCCTAACCCTAACCCTAACCCTAACCCTAACCCTAACCCTAACCCTAACCTGCTGTAATGGAAGGTGACCTTGCCCATGGCAGGACATTGGAATGAGATGATCTTCAAGGTCCTTCCCAACCCAAACCATTCTCTGAGTCCCTGCCGTGCCCTTCCCGCGGTGTTCCGGGGACGCCTGCCCACTCCGCTCACCCCACCATGCTATGCAGAGCAGCCAAGTTGCCCGAGCCATCCATTATAGCACCATTGTGAAGAGTTTTTAGCTTAAAAGTCCTTGAAAGTTTCCCACTGTGACTCGTTAAACAAGATCTTTTTCACTTTCCCTCTATTCTCCGCTAACAATATTTATACTCATTTCTTTTATTGAAATCTATCTGCCGCCTGTTCTATTAAAGCCACCTGAGTGGCAGCTCCTATTCTCTGGGAGCCTGCAGCCCATCTATTCTCCAGACAATGAGGTACAAGCAGTCTATCTTCTATTGTGCTTCCCGGCCTTCGGCTCTCAAATCTTCCATCTCAAAAAGGCATGTCAGAGACGCCTCCATGCAAAAGATTGGAATCCCGGGCTGTGGGGGCTTCCCAGTGCTGGCCTGGCTCGCTGCCTTCCCTCCCTGGGCGAGCATCTCCAGGGAGATGCTGCTGTGGCACCCGTGATCCCTCAGGGATGCATCTCCCCCGTCCCTGCACATCCTCAGCTCGGTTTGTGGCATCACACCGAGCACGGCTTGCTGCTGCCGGGATGTTTGCACGTCTCAGACAACTTATTTGTTACCGGGAATAAAAGAGGAGCATTAAACCTTTTGTTTGCAAGAAGTAGTTCCTTGGGAAATAAATGGATTATGGAAATTAATATTTAAAGAAACAAAACAAAACAACTCGGGGACCAACCACCCTTGAACGAGGCTCTAACTCAGGAGTAAATGAGTCGAATAAAGAATGAGCCCTTTTATTTCTGTGAGAGGGAGAGCTCAGAGGCAGCTCAAGGCTCAGCAAAGTGGCAGCGACTCTCTTCAGCCTCTGCCAGACCCTGCCTCCTCCTGGGGTGCTGGTAAGGACACTGGACCCCAGGAAAAGGTCCAGAGGGCAGGTGTCACCCTGTGAGAGCAAATTAGTGATGGGCACAGTTCACAAAGGGCTTAAGTGACCTCAGATCTGCAGCAAGGATGGGTGCAGGGCTCATTAGAGGGCTGCTGTTCTTAATGACACCCACCCATTATCACCAGCATGAGCTGGATACCTTTCTCCTTGGACCTGATAAGGCAGGGGTGACCCTTGTGGTGACACTGGGAGGGACTGATGCTTGGCAGAGGCTGTGACTGGCATGGAGCCACTTCCCACGGAGCTTTTCTGCCTCCTTGTAGAAACAATTGCCAAAGGTACATGAAAATCAGTGTCGAGGCTCCCACGGAGCCAAGCCCTCTCCAGAGAGCTCCTGAGGAGACAGCATCTCCCAGCAGCTCTGTGCTCCTGCCTGAGCACCAACACTGCTCCTGGCACCACTCCTCCTCCCATGCTCTCTCCCACAGCCCAGAGCATCCAATCAGCCACCCAACACAAAGTCCTCTCTCCTTCCTTTCCTTACTCCTTCCTCCCCATGGTTTTTCTCTGTTTTTTTCTCCCCGTAGCTGCTTCCAAGGTGAGAGAGGACAGCGTTGCCGGAATGAAAGATTCTCCTGCGTGCCCTCTCCCAGCAGCGGCCCTAATTCATTTTTCATGGCCCCTTGCAGTGACAAAAGCCGCTGCTTCTCTCTTGTAAGCGTGCGCCATGCAATAAGTCAAAGCTGATGTGCATTTTCCCCCTGGGTGCCGAAGCTGTGCTTTTGATTTAATTTGTCCCGTTGTTTGGCGCTCAGCCTTTGCCGGTGAGCTCCTCTGGAAAGGTGGGAAATAGGGCCCCATCCATGTGGAGGGGCTGCCTAACAGATGGGGTACAGTGGGTAGTGGTTAAATAATTTGTTGCAGTGGTACCAAGACGCTGGAGAGCGACAGATGCTGCTGGAGAAAATCGCTCGAACACACATCCTGTTTGTGGGAACGCTGCTCCTCCATTAAATCCTGTCACAACTTGGCTCCTCTGGAGCTCATCCCATTTCTGGCAGCTTCCTTGCTGGCTCCAGGAGAAGCCATGGTGCACAGGGCTTGGCGAGGAGAGTAAGAACCAAGGTTGCTCCTGCCTGTTACCTGCAGGTGGTTTGCAAAGAACCCAAAAAGATTCCATGGGAGATCCACCACGTCCCTTCCCAACCATTCCATGCAACCGCATTGCTGTGCAGGAGAAAGCATTCCCAGCCCCTGCCAAACTCCAGGCACCCTGCTTTCCTCTGGATTTGTATGAAAAAGAGCTGCTGGCAGCCAGGACCGAAGGGTCCCTCGGGCTGGAAATTTAAACCCCAAGGCTTTCTCCACAGGACAAGCTCTTAAGAAGCAATTGCAATGCAAAGCGTTAAATGGCTGTAACCTCGGTTAAGCCGTATTTCAGCCGCATTAGGGAAATATCCCTCAGATGGGAAGCAAGTGGCATAATGGCATTAGAGTAAAAAAATAAGCATCAAGTGCCGGCTAAATCCATCCCCAGTGCTGGCAAGAAGTCATGGGGATCTGGGAAACTTTCCCTTCTCCACGCATATCCGTGCAGGCAGCTCATGGCAAGCCTGGACTGTGTCGCTGCCACAACTTCCTGCAAATGGGGAATATTTTCCATCCCTCCTCTTTTCCCCTGGGACCCCCTGACCACACTTCACCCCCCAGAGCCATCTGAATCATGGCAGGGTGAGACTCGCTGTCGCCTCTCCATCATCTTTATCCCGTCTTTATTTTTTCAGACACGCTATTTTCCAGCCCAGTGGCCTTGCTCTGTCCCTCGTGTTTTATGGCACTGATGTCTCCATTTCTGCAGGATCACTCGCAATATTGTGGCTTATTGAGAGAAGCCAGGGAAATGCAGGGGTGATGAGCTGGATGGGTTTGGGGCTCTGGGGGGCTGGTGAGGATGCCCTGGGCCTGGGGAGGGGATGGGGTGGTTGTGACAGGAATTTCAGGGATGTTGATGCTGGGTGGATGAGACTGGGGGACAGGGGACTGGGCTGAGCCCCATTTCTTGAGCTCATCATCCCCTCCTCAGGCCTCTGTGTAGGAATTGGCCCTGCTACAGGAGCTGGGAGGGCAGCGAGAGGCATTGCTCTGCAAGGGAAAAGCCATTTTAAATAACAGCAGTGTGTCACAGGAAGGGGAAAAACCCACGGGCTACAGCGTTGCTCTGGCTTTAAATTATACCGTAGGAGAATAAAAATAAAAGAGAGGAAGACAGAGAGAGAGGCCAGGAGGAAAAAGAATTGCCATTGTTTTACCAAGCAGATGGGAAAGTTCAGGGGATCAGAAAAAGACTATTATTATCTTGACTCGACCGAGAGAAGATGGGAAAGGAAGAGGCATTTTTTTCCCCTGCAGTGAGGAATGCTGTGGCTGAAATAATTTCAGCAAAGAGTCAGAAGGAAACGGTGCCATTGGCTCGGGGCAGTGCCCAAGTTACCCCCACAGCCTGGGCATGCCACCATGGTTTGCCTTTTTGTCCCCTTTCCCAGCAGTGACACCACATCCCCTGCTACTATTGCAGGCTGGGGAGGGGTAACCAGGGCACACATCCCTCACCACCTCCAGCTGCAGTAACGTGCCAGATGTGCTGCCAGATGTTCCAGTGGTGCTGCAGCTGTGGGCACCCGTCAGTGGCACTGCTGGTCCCACCACCTTCCCAGCCTTTGGGCACGACCACCTGCCCCAACTACTCAAATTTCTGCTTCCTTGTCCCAGAAACCCCTTACTTGGCTACAAGCCATTAAATACCCTAAATACACAACAAATTTCCTGCTGGCTGTTTAACATGAGCAGAATATGATTTTTTTTCTCCCCAAATTCATGTGAAAAGCCCTATTTCTGTGTCTGCAATGGTGCTACAGCTCTGTGGTTGCTCAGTGCTGTTCTCCAGCTCAGTTTGGGGCAGCTGAGGCTCTCTGGCTCACCAGCACGTTCCAGCTCCTTGCCCTTACAAGCACAGCAGCATTTCTCAGCCTCAGCAGAGACAAGGAGATCCTTTTTCTACCCGTATTCGGGCCAGGGGAAGGGCACAGCCCTAAGGCCCATGGCAGTGACCGAGCACAGATATCAACAACTGATTTACAAACTGGGGCAAACACTGGTGCAGCGTCTTCCCAGACAAGTGTCAAGGTCATGGGACAGGGAAACGAGGAGGTGAATGTAGGTCAGTTCTGTCAGAGCGTTCTTCACCCACCACATCCCTCCCTGAAGCCTCTTTGCCACTCAATTTCCTCCTTTTCCCTCTCCTCCTCTTTTCCCTCTTCTTCCCTCTGCCACATGGTCCTTCCCTCAGTCCCTCCACTTTGCCTTTCCACCTTTCCTTCTCTACACCCACTTCTCTCCCACACCCCTGGGACACAGAGAGGGGCTGGCAACCTGCCCTGCCTAATCCCGGGGCCACCCACTCCTCGGGCACTTAATATTCACGACAGAGAGAAACATTTCACGGCGAATTGGACGCACATTCAACTGGAAATGGAAATTTTATGACTCTTCTCACTCCGCGCAGCAGATTACACCAGCTGAGAAAACATGGAAGCAAATGAACAACCTGTGAACTGTAAAGTATATTAATAATGAAATCACAGCCCGGGAAATGAAGGCTTTATTCTGTTTATATTCTGCTCCATTAATGGAGAGTGCTCGCAAGAGCTCCGCCCCATTAGCTGGCAATCTGCGCCCCAGGAAGAGCACAAGGATGGTGGGGGAGTGGTGGCACAGGGCAAAAACCTCCTTCCCACTGGGAAGTTTGGTTCAAAGCATTTCCTTGTGCTGCCTCCATCTGTGGACAGTGGGGCTGGGTGAACATGGGGTTATCTTTGGTGCCCTACCCTGTGCAAGCTTGGGAACAAGGTTATAAGGCAAGGAATGGAGCAAATGGTGATGCCAGGGCCAAAAAAAAGGAACAGATTTGGGTGGAAATCAGCTCCAACACCACAAGGAGCCTCCCAGCAAGGAACTGGCACTGGGAAAACCACCCACATAGAGCCTCATGTGCTTTTTCCTTGTGCTGCTCATTCCCATCTCCTGCCTGCTGTGTTTGAGCATCCCCACCTCTCCAGCATCCTTCCCACCCCTCACCACCACATCCCATCTCTCCAGGGATGGAAGAACTTGTGCACCCACAGCCCCAAAGCCACATTGATGGCCACAAACCAAGCCAGACTGTCAGGGCTTGTGCAAAGAAATATTTCAGTGCTATTACCCAGCACAGAGCCCTGTCCTTGGCTCAGCAGACCTGGGCCACGTGTGATACAGCCCAGCCAGGCTCTCTCCTTCCTGAAAACAACAGCAGCAGCTTATGCAAAGCACATCACGGGAGCTAAAAGGAGCCAGAGCAGGGTTTTCTATAGCTGGAGCGACCTGGTGTTGACAGAATGGGGACGCATTTCCACAGCTCAGATTTTTATAATAATACCTCAGGGGAGTCGCTGGCAAACTTTGGCCCAAATATAATTAGTTTGCACAGCTATTAGGGGCTGATAAAAGGTTTTAATTTGCGTGGAGATCTCTGGAATCTAAGACACTCCTGTCCCTTGCTCCTCCTCAGGCCAGCTGAATGAAAGGAGAGTCCCAGACAGGGAGCGACACAAAGCCACGCATTTATCAGGGAAATAGGGAGCTCTGTTCAGCAGGAAAGAAGAGATGGAAAATCCAACAAGCTGACACTGCTGGTGTGTTGGGTTTTGTTCACTTTGTCCCACCAAGCATTAACATATCCTGTCCTTCCTGCAGGGAGATGCCATGCAGAGCACGGATCAGGGCATTTGCAGCTCCTCAGTGGGTCTCATCTTTTTGGGAAAGGTGGTCAGGGACCAAGGGGATAAGACACAGGATAAAATTTGGGGATGCAGGCAGGGCTTCCTGTTTCTTTCCCCCTGTTAGGGCAACAGGCAGCTGCGTCCCCAAACTGTGATTCCATCTCTGCCTCTGGCACACTGGGGAAGTGTGACACTGCAAAGATGCATTTAGGCAATGTCTTGAAATCAAGAGGTTTTTTTCCTCCTTTTCTTAAGGGAAAGACTTTGCCTCATTTGTAGCTGGAAGGGGTCTTGTTATTTTTGTACCAAGATACATATTTTAGAGGCAACTATGCCAAATATGCAAAATCAGCTCCAAGAGTTCATTTCCATCATGCAGGGAACCAAAAATACTACTTTTATACACATAAAAGTACATAATCTCCCATTGCTTTGAAAAAGCAGGATGAACTAGGGTGCATCAGGAAGGGAAATGCTAAAAGAAGCTCCCCACATGGCATGCTAACCAAGTTTTAGTCATTCCTTGGAGAAAGAACAACCTGGAGCTCATGACGTGATTCCACCAGATTCTGTCTCCTGCTGGGCCAGATCCCGCTCCCATGGGAGCTGATGGGGAAGCTGTTGGCACTCAACAGGCTAAATTTATATATATATATATATATTTATATATATATATATATATATATATATCTCCTGATCCCTGTCAGGACCTTGCTGGTGACCACACTCTTCTCAAGCAACCCATGGCAATGCCAGCTGCCTCTTTCACCACAAAAAAAACCCCATCCATCCCAAATTCTTCTTCTCCATGGCCACTTCATCCTATTTATTTCTGCTGTTTGTATCCCCTACATGATACAAGCAGAGCTGGACCACAAAGGCTGACCCTTTGCCCGGCTGCTCTGTCTGGCACACGCTGATTAAACGGGTATCAAAAGTGGCTGCAGATTTACAGGTTAACAGTGATTTAGTGGAGAGCACCACAGCCAAATTAATGCCGGCTATAATGTAGTTTACCTCATTAAACAATGCACACCAAGATCCTGTCTGTTGTAAAACAATTGGTCTCTGAAGCCTAGTGTTCATCTTCCAGGGTTGCTGGGAGATAATAAATGGGTAATATTCCGGCGATAATGGTAATGGAGTCACGGCTCAGAGCTAATATTATGGCAAAGCAGTAATTATTTCAACAGTAAACAAGGGGACGGTTGAGCTGCTGACAGGATTGGAGCCAGTTGAAATGCTCCAGTTAATACAGAGGGGCCCAGGCCTGCAATTGTCTCCTGGAAGGAGGACTAGGTGCTTGGTCATCAAGTGGGTCAGCTGAGTCACTCAGACACCAAAAACAGGAGGGACATCTGCAATAAAGCGAGGTGGGACAGCACATGCGGCATGGTGGCCGTCCAAACCCAACCCATCCAAACCCATCCAAACCCAACCCATCCAAACCCATCCAAACCCAAACCATCCAAAACCAACCCATCCAAACCCTACCCATCCAAACCCAACCCATAAAAACTCAATCCATCCAAACCAAACCCATCCAAACCCAACCCATCCAAACCCTACCAATCCAAACCAAACCCATCCAAACACAACCCATCCAAACCCAACCCATCCAAACAAAACCCATCCAAACCCAACCCATCCAAACCCAACCCATCCTAACCCAACCCATCCAAACCCAACCCATCCAAACCCAACCCATCCAAACTCAATCCATCCAAACCCAACACATCCAAACCTTACCCAGCCAAACAAAACCCATCCAAACCCAACACATCCAAACCCAACACCTCCAAACCCTCCCCATCCCATTCCAACCCAAGCAGAGCTGGCAGCTCAGGCTGTGTTCTGTGCTCTGGGCTCCATCACACAGCAGGATCACTCGCTTCCCTCCTTTGACACACCACTTGTGTTGGCTCAAAGCAAATCTCCGAAGCAGAAAAGAGGCAGAGCAGAGACACAAGACCCGAGATGAACACAGAAGGAGCCTTACACGAACCATCTGCTCCCTCTGAGAGGTATTTCCCTGCTAAAAGGGCCAGCAGAGGACACGGCTCTCTGGTCTGCCATTAATGAGGTGACATGAGGCTGGGCTAACAGGAGCAATCTCACAGCACGTGCAGCTGATCAGGGAAGGAACAAGGCAGCACAGGAGCAGGCAGAGATTTTCCCACCCATGCGGATCCCTCTTCTCCCTGTGTCTCCCAGCTGTGCTCCACCTCTGATGTCCAACCTATAAGTGTCCTCTGCCTCCTCCCCAGGGAGGATGAAGATGGCAGGCAACGTGCTTAATGGACAAACCTCTGAGATGGGAGGATGTGTCCCCTTCCCAGGGACAAGCACCTCTTCAAGCTGGATATTTTTTGCAGATGTTTGTCCTCTTGTTTTAAGCCTTGCCAAGAGGCAGGGAGAATCAATATATCCAAATACACCAGGCTTCTCCCAGAGTCCCTTTGCTGGTTTGCTGCTGATGTATAGACAGATGATCTCATGAGACCTCTGCCACATCAGGCCACCGTGTCTCATCTATCTTAAGTGTGTATACGAGCTGTGATTACTGCTGCGTCTGAGAGCCTCACGTCTGGAATGTGTTTATCCTCCTGCAGCTCCGTGAGACCAGGGACTGCAATTGCACCTCTTCCAGGGAGGCCTCCGAGGTTAAACGGGCTGATCACCGGGGATATCCTGGATGTGGCCACATCAGGATCACCCGAACATCTCCCCAGTCTCTGCCTTGCAGCACTGAGGCATCACCTGCCCCACACACGACAGCTCAGCCTCAGCTCAGGACTCTGGCTCTGCATGGGATCCAAATTTCAGCACCCAGCTTAATCCTGAGATTAATGAGGGATTCCCACCACAGAGACCTCTCGATCAGACCTCTTACAAGTAAATACACCATCGGCCAAACCATAATGTTTTCCTACCCTGTCAGCCACTGTCTTAAGCCTCACACCAGAATCCATCATACTACAGCAATAATCAAAAAGCAATTAGATAAAACCATGGCAGAAAAGTCCATCAAGGGTCATTAAGGATGACGACTTGGATGCAGCCTCTGGCTCAGGATGTCTGTGTGTGGCAGAGTGGTGTTGGATGAGCCAGTGGAGGGATCTGCATGCACACATCCAGTTTTACACCCTTTCCTTGTGCCCCTGGCCCTGTCATGGCATAATAACCCCACTTGTCTGCCCACAGAGCCCTTCTCATCATTACTGCTAAGCTGTGCCTGCTCCTCCGGGGACAGAGGCTGCTGAGCCTTCATCCCTCCTGGAAGATGCCTCACTTCAATTCCTTGGCACATTTCCTGAGCTTAATGCGAGGCATGAGCAGTTTTGTGTCTGCAGCACAGATAAATGTCCCCTGGATGGCTCAACATGGTGCCACTCTCTCTGCCAGTGCCTTGGCGTCACCCTGAGCTGGTGGCCCGGGATGCTGAGCTTTTTCCCAGCCAAGAAACCCCAGCCTCATCCGCTGAGAGATGAAAACTGGCCTGACAACATGACAATCGCCATGACAACATCAGTTACCCCCTAAAAATAAATAAAAAGCCCAGTAACTATGGAAACACCTGAGTGACCAAAACCAGGCTATTAACTAGAAGACCTCGCCGCGGTTTACAGACAGCATCGGCACGGCGAGGCTGGGGACAGTAATCCAGCCAAAGCCTTGGGAACACGGGCAGGCTCAGCACCTAAGGGTGCAAAATGGATGTTTATGGGCACACCCAGTGCTGCCTTTCAGACCCTTCAGTCCATGTCTGTTCAAATTCCACCTCCCCTGGGACATGCTGCTGCCCTCATGCTGGGTGTTATACCCAGTGTTATATCCTAGTGTTATACCCAGGCCACCGTTACCTACATCATTCTCTCCCTCTTTGCCTGCTTTTCTCCCTCCCTTCCCCCTCAAGATGCCTCTCTTAATTGCCATCTCAAAGGTCTGGGTCCCACAGGAGGGCCAAGAAGAGATGGAGCTGCCACATCCTGTGCCAGATCTTGGCATCTCACAGCAGTTTCAGAGACCTGAGTTATGAAGCCCCAGTGCCTGGCAGCTCCACTGGTACTTGTGCTGCCAGGACGGAGCCTCAGAGCTGTTAGGCCTCCTCTGCTGAGGCAGAAGAAGCTGTGACTCCAGCAGCATCACTTCTTTTTCCATCTCAATCTGTTCAGCTGCATTAACAGGAGCTGCTGTGAGTAAATACAGCATTACTGAGGGGAAAAATAAAATAAGGCAGAGAGAAGCGAGGCAGAGGGACAGAAGACAAGTTTTGTCACACCTTATTTGGACTGGCCACAGGCTCACAAAAAACTTCTCAAGAGCCAGCAGTCTGCTTTTCCTCATGCAGGAGGATGAAGATAGACTCAGGTAGAATCAAGATCTGGGAACTGATGGAGGCACCAACAAGGCCAGCTCGCCTGTGTTCACAAAAAGCAGAAAACTTTCTTGCTCAGGTTCACTGAGCTCTTGGGTTATACCATGAACACAATCTCCTCATCCAGCTGCAGGAACTCCTCCAGCCCCCAAACTGAACAGAGCTTCCAAAATGGGCTTAACAGCTCCTAGAACATAGCAACAGCTGCAGGCAGGAAAATTCAGCAGAGTTCACCAGCCCAAGCCACCGAATGTGAATTCACTGGAGCAGAGACAGAACAGCCAAGCAGTCAGAGGAGCCTGGAGTGGCTGGCAGAGGGACTTGAGTGAGATCAGGCACCAGGGAGCTGGGCTGCTCTCGGTGTGTATCCTCTGAATGGCCTGCCCATGAACTCCCTGGTGAGCAAACACTTTTATTTGCTCCATTTCCCACCAAGAGGTGAACTCACAGGTGCCAAGGAAATCATAAAACCTGTGAAGTGCCTTTGCACAGAGCAGCCCTCACCAGTGTCAGCACCTGGACCTGTCCCTCAGCTCACGGTGTGGCCGTGCCTGGCACACACAGAGCTGGCACAGCCTGTCCCAAAGCAGCACTGCTGGGAGCCAATTCCCCTGTGTAAACCCTTGAATCATGCACCAGCATTCCCCCAAACAATTCTCCCTTGTCCCTTTTCTCCACCACTTCAAGCAAGATGGAGGAAGATGGAGAAGGAGCAGGAGGTGGCTCACTTGAGACTTCCCATGGGATGAGGAGCAAACAACAACCAAGAGGGGCCAGCAGCAAGCTTTGGGTTTTGCTTGCCCTTGGTGCTCTGAATTAGAATATATTCTACTAGGAGAAGGGATACCATCCCAGGATCTGCTACAGCACCTCTAGGCATTTTTTCTGGCTCTCATTTCAGTCCTCACGCTTCTGATCTTCATCTTTGCTGTGTGTGGTGAATGCAAAATGGAGAAGTAGAGGTTCCCCTTGGTGCTTGGCAGACCTAGAAACAGAGGAGCTGCCCACAGAGATGGGCAACCATGGAAGTTGTCCTGGGCCACCTCTGGGCTCATCACCCTCCATCAGCAGGAGACCAGGCTCTGGTAAATCTCTGTGATCATTTGTTCCCTTTGAGTTTTGAAAGCAGAATACCTAATCATGGCCAAAATCAGGAAAGAGCTGCTGCTGCAAATTACACAGCGCCACAGGTAATTTCTGATTAGCTCACTCTTCCTCTCCTGGTGCATCCTCAGTTTCCATAGCAGCTAAGTCCTAAGTAAAATGGAAACATCTGGTTCAAGCGCATGTAAAGATTCCCTGGGGAAAAAAACCTGCTGGATGGCAGCAAACACAGGAAAATAGCCCTTGTGAAAGACAGGGGGCATCAGGAGCTGGGAGCCTGGTTAGGAGAGGATGGATGGCATGTGGGAGAAGGCAGCAAGGGGCACATGTGGGAGACAAGGGCTCAGGGGAGCAGGAGGGGGTGTAGGAAGGAGCGTGGGGCTGTGGGAAAACAAGATGCTTGTGAAAAACAGGTGCTGAGGAGGCTGAGCAAAACAAAAACATGTCAGGGTAGACAAGGGGAAGAGTAGGAAGAAAAGGCTTCAAGGTGGGAACACACGGACTGCCTCAACCATAAATGCTGCCGGATGGTGACACACAGTGACAGCATTGACTCCACAGAGGGATGCTCAGGGATGGGGAAGACCACCTGGATCCATGCACAGACCCTGACCAAAGCCACCAGCTCAGAAGCAAGGCCACCTCCAGTGGATAAGCCAGCATGGGGGAATGGTTTGGAGAGGCTCCTGACAAGGGAAGGGGCTGAGACGCCGCCGACTCAGCTCGCTCTGCCTGGGCTGTGCAGAGTGATGGATCTGGCCCAGCCCTTCTCTCCAGCACAGGCAAACAGCAAAAAATCAATGGAGCTGCAGCGAGACACCGCAGCCCTGGCCAGGAGCTGAGGGGAGAGCAGCCACGGCTCCATCCGTCACTGCCGGCCCTGCTCCGCTCCTCGGGCTGCTGGACAGGGACAGCCCGGCCAGGTGAGCCCCAGGAGAGCTGCAGGCATCGTCTGGAACTGCCCACGCTGGTGAAACCCTGGGGGAAGCACGGCTCTGAGGCGGAACTGAAGCGCTCAGACAGGATCAGGGGATCAGAGCCGGGCACTGCTGCTTGGCCGCTCAGCTCATCCCACCCAGAGCTCCGGATTCACCCCCGGCTCACCCACCAGAACCTCGCACCGCCTGGGAACAGCAGGGCAGCAAAACGCAAAGGAAATGCCAAAAAGCAGCTGGGGAAGGGGGTTGAAATGATACAGTCCTGCATGCCTGGGAATTTGCTTCCCAGCAGTCACACCCACACAGTTCTGCTGAGGGTTTGCTTACCAATTAACAAGGCCACCAATTATTGCTTCATGTGTTTTCCTGCTCATTTGCACTATTTACAATCCTCCTTTGAAGCAGCCTGTAAGAATTGCCTGAAAATTTTTCAAACCATGGCCAGACAAGCACATTCAATGTGCAACACGAGTGCCCTGTGCAGGAACTCCATACGTCCCTTCCAGCAGAGAATATTCCCTGATTCCATAAACCTCCAAGCACAACAATCCCAACCTGGCACCTACAGCCAGTCCTCCACAGGACCAAAACCATCAGCTCCTCTTCCAGACCACCAGGACAGAAGTTCTTCCACCAAAATCACCAAGTCCTGTGTTGAGTCACATTTTTTGGTGCATTTCACCTTCTCCTGGCAACAGAAGGAGCCACCAACCCCTCCTCAGCCACTCACAAAAGAGTTCTGCGCCCTTCCCAAAATATTTCTGGTACTGCTCAGTTCTTACCTTTGGGTGAGATGTGTCTCCAGGTGATTGTTGGGTCTGGCCTGCCCGTGGCTATGCAGGTGAGGCTGACGTTGCCGCCCTCGTTGATGGAGATGTCAGAAGAGATCTCGGTGATTTTTGGAGACACTGCAATGACGCAAAGAGAAGAAGGGAAATTAAATTGGTTCTGCTTCAGCTCAAGTCTCAAACTGTGGGTGAAGGAGGCTGAATTTCCATCCTCCCTCTGCTTTGACAATCTAGGCAGTAGCCCATCAGTCTCAACTTGGCAGGAACAAACAGGGAAAAGAGGGGGCAGAGAAAACAGAGCTGAAGTGGGAAGAAACTGTAGCCAGAGGGGATTCAGTCATTTTTGGGAGGCTCAAGAAGCTCCTCCGTGGTGTGAGACAGTTCTTCCTACCCCACTTCCAGCATTCCTTATGTCCTCTTAGCTATGACAAACCCTTCCCAGCAGAGCTGTGTCTTCCCAAGAAGACACAAATCACCCTCTCCAAACTCCTGCAGCTTCTCCTGCAGCTGTGCAGGCTCTTGTAAGCACAGGAGCACCAAGAGGAGCAGGGCATGAACAGAGAGTCTGCTGAGGAGCCCCTAAGGTCAACCAAAGGAAGGGGAATTCTATGGGGATGGAAGCCATCCCCCTGCATTGGCCCTGCCAGGAGCACTCAGGAGTGAGTCAGATACGGGTCCAGGCCCTAGGAGGGGACACAGGTACAGGACATGATCAATAAAGTGACTAAGGGAATCTATATGGCTCAAAGAGAGGGCAGATGTTGGAGTACAAATCCCCCTGGGCCCCATTCACACAGTCCCAGGAGTGTCCAAAGAGGTGAGGAGTAAAAACCCTCCAAGAAATTAAGATACATAAATCCACCCAGACATGAGGGAGAAGTGCAGGTTTAGTTTTAAATAAATAGAGGATTTTTAAGTGCCTTAAAAATAAGAGCCTGTGTTAGTAAGTAATAAAGACACCTAGTACCTAGTTTATAGTTCAGTGATACTGTCTTTTGCAAAGTTAGTTAAATTCCACTCATAACAAAAATAATGTAACCTTGCTATGATCAGTACAGGACACAGGTGATGAGGAGGGCCTGGGAAGGGATGAAGAGCAAGCAGGGAGGGCTCAGCTCCTGCTGCTGCATGAGGAGAGGACACTGGGGCTGCTGGGCAGGGCTGGGGTTTCAGGGAGATCCACAGTGGGGATGTACGAGGGAAAACCATCAGCTGCTGTTACCTGCCTGCACCTGCAGAACAAAATAAAGCCCATCACCTTCCTGGGGTTATTTCCAGGTTTTCTCCAGAGCCTTGCAGGGGCTGGCATCTGCTGCAGCTCTTTGCTGCACAAACCCCCTGCACCTTCCACCCTTGCTGGGAGAGCCCCATGCACCCCTGTCGGGTTTGGCCTCTCTGAGTCCTGCAGGGGCACCGAGATCAAACTGCCCTGGGCTTCTGTGAAAGAAAGGTTCTTGGCTCTGTTTATTATTAATGCTGTAGTTGTTGTTTGGTTGTTGTTTTGTCATATATACTAGTAAAGAACTATTATTCCTATCCCCATACCTCTGTCTGAAAGCTCCTTTATTTTTTTTCTTAAATTGGAATAATTTGGAGGGAGGGGATTCGAATTCTCCATCTCTAGGGAGGTCCTGGGCCCTTCCTAGCAGATACCTGCCTTTCAAACCAAGACAACCCCCCAATTGGGGCTGCTGCCCAACACCCCCATTCCTGACTGGGACCCTGTCAGAGTCCAGGACACCCCTGTGGCCACCCTGGAGGGTTTGGGGACAGGACAGGGGGTCTGGGATCTGTACAGGGGGGTCAGAGCCTCACACAGAGCCCAGGAGGACACTGCCTCNGGGCATTGGTAAAATTCTGTCAATAAAAAGTGCATTTTGGATGTGGGTGGGTGGGAGATCCCGCACTGAAGGTTTGGGGATCTCTGACCCGCCCAGTCCCCGCGTGTCCTGCTCTGCTGGGGACGCCCTGCAGAGCTGGACAAGAACTGAGAGATAATTTAGAATAAACAGCCTTGATAACACTGCTGGACTCAGCCTGTCTGCTCTGGCTCTGGTGTGAAACACCCAGGGCAAAGAGGAGACTGAAAACCTGATTACCCCGGTGAACAGCAACCCCAGGGAAATCCCCAGGGAACAGCAACCCTGGGGGAGACCCTGATACCCCGGGGAACAGAAACCCCGAGGAGAATCTTGGGGAGATACAACCCTGAGAGGATCCCATTCCCAAGGCTCCCTTCCCTGCCTCTCCCCAGCTCCCACCCCTCCCCGGGCTGCGCCAAGCCGGAATGACTGCAATGGCCTTGCACGCAATGCCTCTGCTGTGCAGGTAAGTAATTTATTGATCCGTAAAGCACTCCAAGACGCTCTGGAAGGGATTATGTCATGCCAGTGCCGTGCAATAAAATAAAAAATGATGGATTTTTTGTGAACATGATGGTGATTTAGGGTTTGTAGTTGGAAGTGTAGTTAAAGTACATTTTAAGTGGAAATCAAGGTGGGTAATGAATTATTCTCTGTTTTGAAGGGCTTCTGGGAGTTCATTTTTTTGCTGCTCTGGGCATGATGGCTAATCTGCTAATCATGCACTGGAGAACAGCTCCGGATCAGCTGCTCCCAAACACAGGGGGCTGTGGGGCAGGACACTGGAGGGCACAAAGACAACACCTAAAGAAATATTAATATACTTCAGTGTCACTGAGGGGACAGCACATTCCTCGTGGGACCACTCAGAGCTGGGAATGCTCTGCCCATGGTCAGGTCCATTGAGGAGATGCAATTAATTACAACATCGTTATGATTGCCCCTCTGTGTGCCTGGTGAGGCTGGGACTGCCAGCCAGGAAATCCATGTGTGCTCTAAAAACACAGAGTGTATGGTCTGGACAACAAAAATAGGCCAAGGGGGTATTACCATTGTCATTTTGGAGAGGTGGGGAGAGCCAAGCAGAGGCGCCCAGCTTTGCCTGGGAAGCAGCAAGAGCTTCCATCTCTAAGTCCCAAGAAAAATAAAGCAGCATCCATCATCTTTAATGTGCTGTTTGCTGCATCACAGAGGAACCTTTCTGATGTTTTTAACTGCTGAATCCACATCGACCCAATTCAGCTTGTTTTGCAGAGGCTTTAAAAAAAAACAAGTCAGACTTTACACTGCCACTCTGGGACTGCACAGACCTATTTGCACCCATCCAGGTGAGAGACAAAAATCAACTGACCAGGTTATAAAATGTAATTAAAACAACTTAAACTTGGGTTTTGTTGATGGGACAAAGAGGAATGACTTTAACCTGAGGAGGGCTGATTTAGAACAGGTATAAGAAGATTTTTACAATGAGTGTGGTGAGGCTCTGGCACAGGGAGCCCAAAGAAGCTGTGACTGCCCCATCCATGGAAGTGTTCAAGGCCAGGTTGGACAGGGCTTGGAGCAGCCTGGGATAGTGGAAGATGTCCCTGCCCATGGCAGGGGATGGAGCTAGAGGGTCTTTACAGTCCCTTTCAACTCAAACTCTTCCATAATTCTATAAAAAGCAGCTTGAGCTGCTCATGCAACAGGGAAAAAGTTCACCATACTCTGGCAAGCTCAGGACACTTTGAGGGAGATGCAATTTAATGTGCCCCATCTGGAATAAGAGGAGGCAAGAACATCTGGGAAGCAAACCACAGAAACATCACAGAAGCTGTTAACTAAGTCTGGAATTGTCTATGCAGTGTAGGATTTAACACGGTGGTTATTGTATGCTAATTAAATATGTGAATATTTAACCACACAAGCTATTCCAAATGCCTTTCTAGAGACACAACAGGTGTGTTGCAAGGCTTTTACCAGACTGGGGAGGGAAATTTTAATAAATAAATGATCCAAGTGTACATTTAATATTATTTAACAGTCACTGGCGCTTCCATTCCCTCTGCATTAGAGGACTTCCAGCAGCACTTGGCATTGCTGCAGCAGTGGGGCAGAGGAGACACTTCCTCTGCCGAAAGCAGGATGCAGATGGAGCTGTGCCCCTTTGGGAATGAATAAATAAATAAAGCTAAGTAAATGCAGGCTTCCCAGGCGGGAACCCTCTCCTTGCGGGCAGTCCTCTTGTGTTCAGCGCCTCTCCTGCTCAGAAATGATGAAACATGGCAGCATTGCCCAAGCTGCTCCAGTGACACTGCACAGATTTCCCCAGGGGCAGGCTGGTGCTTTACTGATCCAGCTCCTTCTTCCTTCCCCTCCATCCTTGCCAGGGTTTTGGGGAAGGTCTCTGGGTGCTCTCAGCCCCCATAGGTGCTCAGTTTGCCCCAACACAGCACCCGCTCGCACACAAGGAGTCCCCAGGACAGAAAGCAGCTTGCTTAAATATTTAACCAAAGCATATGGTGAGCTGCACGTTCGAGGGTGTTCAGGCAGGTGATAGATGTCTTTCCAGATCCAAGCATATGTGCTTGCTGACACACATGCATTCCCTGGCGCACAGACACCCTCCTGCCACGGGCACAGACGAGTCCCTGCTCTGCTTTCACCTCCAAACACCGCTCCTGAGCCAGCACAGGGGCACAGCTCACAGATCTGCCTGTGTCCCACAGTGCTGCACACAGATCCTCACATCCTGGGAATGTGGTGGGGATCCCCTGTCCTTTCTGCCACCTCCTCTGCTGCCTCTCCCATGGTACCCGCTGCAGGACTGAGGCCTTCCCTGACTATTCCTCCAGCTGCCTTTTCTAGCTCATCCCAAACTGCATAAACATCAGCAGCTTTGCCTCCTTTCTTAGGCTGTACCACCTCCATTTCCATCTCCATCCTCCCCTCCACACCCACCTGTACTGACTGTGCTGCTTGCCTGGGCTGTCCTCTCCCTGACCCCCTGTCCCCCCCTCTGTCTCCTGACACCCCAGCACCCCAAATTTCAGCCACACGTCAGGCGGAGTGGAGGGTGCATCTGGAACAACCTCCCCACCTCAGACTGGCAAAGGGACTTCAAATGAGCCTCACCAAGTTGCCTATTCCTTCTTCAAGGAGCAATTGCATTTTTTTTGCCTTAACCATCCCCTTTCTCTCACTTTTAGGAGCCAAGCAAATAGTGCAGAAATACACCTGTGACCCTTCCAGACTGGCAAACCCCTTCTGGTGTGGGGGTGAGGCAGAGCAGGGGTCTGTCCCAGCCAAGGGGTCCCAGCCCCTAGCATTGACTAGCTATGAGTGGCTGTCTTGGTAAGCCCAGCCCTGCTTCCCTTTCATAAAACATGCAAACCTCCATCTTCCAGCACGAGCAACATCTGCTCCGGATCAAAGGGAACAACAAAGAACAACTATAAAAGTGTCTGGAAGAAAGGAAAAGAGGGAGAGTCAGACTTGCATTCTGCAGGCGATCTGTGATGTGAACTGGCAGCTTCCTGAGCATCATCCTGACTCTGCTCCTGCTCTTCAGAACAGCTCCTCACTGCTGGCACACTCACACTTCCCTGTGTTTGACAGAGTTTGCTGCCACGGGTCCTGCTGCTGGGATTGGTGAGGGGCAATCCTGGGTGTCCTAACCCTGCTGGCAGCAATGCTGAGTCATACCCAGCCCACCCTCTGGCAACTGAGGGTGTGCCAAAGGCAGCCAGGGTGTGCCAAAGGCAGCCAGGGTGTGCCAAAGGCAGGAACCCCAACATCCAGCCCCAGGGTCCCTCTAGGTTGTAACCAGAGCGCTTTGTAGCTGCCAGGTCAGGAGAAGGTGCAGGGCTGGCTGCCACAGTGCCAGGCACCTCCATGGTGCCTCCTCCTTCTTTTGTGTTTCCAAAGATTTCTGCCTTCAGGGAGCAAATTGAGAGCCCTGTGCCTTCAATTACAGGTGTATTATAATGGGCTTTTAAATCAGTTTGTGCTGCTCTAACACAATTATGGTTAAGAGAAAAGCAGCAAGGGCTTTGTCTTTCTGTCATATCATCCTTCCATCATATCATCCTTCCTTCATATCACCCTTCCATCACATCAGGACCTGTTTTGAGCCTGTCCAAAGGTGTGAGGAAGGGCAAACACAGCCTCAGAGCCTGCTCAGTCACAAAGGTTTGTACACAAACCCCTTGTGGGTGCCCATCCTGCTCCCCAGGGCTGCTTGGACCCTGGGCTGGCACCACCAGCCCTTCCCAGGTCCGGCACAGCTTTCCCGAGGGATTGATCCCCCTCTTCACAAACCTGGCAGCAGCCAAAGCTGCAAAGAAAGAAGGCTGGAAACAAAGAGGACATACATAACAACCTTAATAAGCAATTAATAAATAACTAATGACAATTGCTGGTTCTAAAGCGAGGCGTAATGAGATGTGTCATACGGCGCCGAATTGTGTCTGAGTGATTTCCCAAACAGGTAACGGCTCCTGTTGCAGGGAAGCTTGGAGGACACGAGATTTTTTACGCCCGTCTCTGCAGCAGGTTATACAGCACAGCATCACAATAACTCAGAGGAGGAGGGGGAAACAAGACGTTCCCAATCATTCATTAGTAAAGTATTTGTGAACGCGGGTATAATTCACCGCATAAACAGCAGGGTTTCTGCAGACAAACTTTATAGCTAAGTGCCAAAAGGGAGCCCAATCTGATTCCACTTACGACAGCATAAATCAGCTCTACTACTGCAGTCAGCAAGGGATACACCACAATAAACGTGGCACAATAGGAGAGCCGGGGCTCCAGCACAGGGATTTTTCTCTGATTTTTGGATGGGTCCAGGTCACGAGCCTGGATCAAGAGCAGCTCCCTAAGGAGTCCAGGTGCTGCCTCATTAGATTCACTCCTCTGCTTTCAATATTCTGAAGGGATCTGCATCATTTTTCCTCACAAAGAAATGAAGAAAACACCTGACACCAAGCCCCACACCTGTGGGGAATCAAACCAGAGCTTCTTTGCATGGCTATTAATAAACAGCTTTAAGAGGAGGCAGAATCCCTCCCTCAGGCTTGGGAGAGTTTTATGTTCATGTTACAATGCCTGAAGGAAGATGTGGCACTGCTCTGGACTTCATTGACTCTTTTAAAATGAGTCTAATGATGGTGAGTGAAAAGAGAACAAGAAGAAAGATATAAAAGCAAAGTTTTTCCATTATTATCCATGAAGAAATGCAGCCAAACAAGGAGTGTTTGGCAGTTCAGCTCCCTGTCTAGACAGATCTCATTTTCAACTCCACACACGCTGCACGGATCTAGTTTCCAGTTTTTGCACCCCGAGCCACCTGGGATTCCCCCTGCAAGCCAAGCAACGCCTCATGAAAGGCAGAAAATTGAAGGATCTCGAATCCTTAAGACACCTGCATCATTTTTCTAGCATTATTGACACCTCTCCTCAAGGCACGACAGCCTCTCTCACAGCTGCCTCCACAGTGACCATCAAAGTGACAGTGACTCTGTCACACCCTGCTCAGGGGACGCAGGGTCCTCAGCTCCTCTCGTTCCACTGGGTACCAGTGAAGTCTCCATCAAACCCTTGGGAAAATCCCTGCGTGGGGATGAGCCACAGCGAGCAGACAGCACCCCAGAAAGTTTGAACAGGACTTGTGGTTAATACAAAGCTTGTCAAACCCATCACCTCGAGATGCTGAATGTCTTTATTAGATTCCTTTATCTCCCCCCGAGATCAGAAGGGACACGACGAGATGATTCTCGGCGGAGATGTCATCATCCAGAAACTAATTAAAGGCTGCGCGGGATGTCGGGCCACGCACACTCTGGAGAACAAAACGCATTAGCAACCCGAGCCAGGGAAAATATTACAAGTGAACTTCAGATCAGAGAGGGCGAGCCAGGGATTTCACAGCAGCTCTCCTCTCCCCATCCCTCCTCACTCTCATCCCTACACTCGATAGGTGACCCCAGCTTGGGGCTGGTTAGGACCAGCCTGGGACCTGGGCGATGATCCAGCAGAATCTTTCCTCCACCCTGGAAGAAAATCGTGATTTGTGGAATTTCCTTTATTTTTAATGATAGAAAAGCCTCTTTGCTGCGAGTCAATAAGTGCAGAGAAGGATGGATGGACACCGGCTCCGCCAGAGTGCTCCTGGCAAAACCCTTGGTCTTGTTGGGTCTCATCTCTCCATCAACATAATGACAGGAATTTCTCATCCTTGCAGACTCATTAAAAAGCCAACAAGATATGAAATTATAAGATAACCAGAGCCTGTGGCCACAGGAACTGGATGTGGGGGCATTTCTCCATGGGGACAGATGCACAGATTTGGTTTAGGACGTGTCTCAGGTGGGTGTACCTGCACATAGCCCTTCCCAGTCAGCCTGGAGTCTCCCATTCCAACAGACAGGAAAAATCCACGATATTGCTCACCTGATCCATCAACCCATGCTGTCCTGCTAAATCCTGCACAACCCCCCAGCTCCCCTCCTCACAATCAGCCAGAGTGGCTGAGCCCCACCCTCTGCTCCCCACTCTGCTCCTGGAGAGCAGGGGGGTCCCCCTGTCCCCTCCAGCTCTCTGTCCATGCAGAGTGGGCATCCAGCCAAGGGCTGAGCTTGAAAACTGCCCCAGTGCCACTTTACTCCTCAAAAGGGACCTGACAGGAACAAAAGAGCTCAAATATCCTTTCCAAAGATAAATCAGATGCTCTAATGCAGCCTGCATCTCCAATGAATATAGGGCAGGTGTCTCTGAAGTGAAGTATTAGTTAAAATGATGCTCTTTAAATTACATTTCGGCTATTTCAGGCAGACAGGTTGTGTGTGGGTTGGGCTGGGTTTTTTTACGATCTATCTAGAGGCTTAAAAAGACACAGAGAGAAATAAATCTCCCTTCCATTAAAAACACACTATGCTCTTGCATATTTGTTCTTATCTCGGCGCTCTCGTGCTCCCTCTCCCCGGGCTGGAGCAGAGTGAGTGTTTGTGATTACACTTCCACACTGACACTCAGCTAATCCGAGGAGCTTCCAGCCCGTGCCCCTCGCAGGAGGATGAGCTGTGCTTCCCCAAATGCCTCGCTGGACCCGGTGCCTTTAGTTCAAAAACCATTGAGATTCGTGGTGTTAATGTGGACTATGCAAAAGCCCCAAGTTTTGGTTGAGTTTGTTTGGATCTTCTGAGTCTACCCCTGCCCTTTCTGCCTCATTTATCTATTTACACCCCTCCACTGCCAGTGCTGCCTGTCCCCTACAGCCCCTTTCCTCCCATCCCTCCTGAGCTCCAGCTCTTCCAGGTGCCCCTCGTGCTCCAGACAGGGCTTTTACTTCTTCTTGGGCTTCTTCCCCTCTTTGCCTTTGACACCAATTAAAAAATTAATGGATCAGGCAGGGAGCACAGCCCTGTTACTGTCTGATTAGGTGGTCTGGAGGCTGCTAGTTATGCCCAGGCTCTGTTTGTCAGGGAGAACAGAGTGGGAGAACAAAGCTTTTGAAGTGGGAGAACAAAGCTGGCTAAGTGGGAGGTCAGCAAGGTGCAGCAGTTCAAAATGAGCCACAGGTGAGGTGAACTGTGCCTCCGTGTGCTGCCACTGCTCCTGTCCCCATGGGAACACATTTCTTGTGACTCATCCTTCACTCCAACAGAGGCAGGAGTACCTTCCCAAAGATGCCCTGATTAATTTCTTACTCCTTTTACATCCTTGCTTTCTCAGGCTCTCTTTTTTGGGCTCCAAGAGCCCCCCAGCCTTCCTCACCCCTCCCATGGAATATTTCTGGTCCCTCACCCTATCCCAGGGCACATTTCTAAGCCAACTCACACCTGCCCCATGGCCAGGGGACCAACCCAAAGCTCAACCAAATTTCCAGGAACCAGCAGGAGTGCAAATCCCAGTGATCCAGAGGCTGTGGGATGATGCTCACTGTCCTTTCCAAGCCTACAAATGTGGTTTATCCCCATCATCAAAACACCCTGGGAGATAACACAGCGTTATTATTCCCACTTCACGGATGGAAAAATGAGACCCAAAGATGAAATGGGCCAGAAGTCCCTGCTCGGATCAACGCTCTGCAGCACCTGCCTCTCAGGCTCTGTGGAGCTTGGAAAACCTTAAAAAGGCACAGGGAGAGCGAGGGTGGCTGCCAGGGCAGGCATTTCCATTGTGCTGCACAGAATGAGAGCTCCACGGTTGAGAATCAGTCACCAGGCCACAAAACACAGCCCTACTTCCCTGTACACAGAGGGGCAATTAAAATCCCAATTCCCAATTTCAACCCAACCAAGCAATGTTTGAGAGAGCTAAAAGCAAAGGAGAAGGGGGGAGCGCTGGTCCCATAAGGGAAGGATATGGATGCGCCTGGAGAACGCGGGGGCTGCTCTCCTTTCCCATCAGGACTATTCCTTCATTTCCTGCTTCTCCTAGACAAAGCCCTCGAGCCTTCTTCTTGGCCACACTCGTGCCTCTGAGAATGCCAGAAAAGCCACAGGGAATTATCCCCGCCAGAGCATCTTTAATTTCCCTATTTGTCTTCCTAATGCCCAGCCTCATCACCAGCACCATCTATTCCCCGTGTGCTCCTACTTTACATGGAAGGACTATTTTTACCCCATTCTTCCAATCCCTCTTTTTCCTCCCATTTAATCATTTGGAGGCTTTTTATCCACACTTTCCTTTCCTTTCTTTCCTCTTTCCCTTTCATTTTTAATACCTGTGGTTCTCCGATTCAAAATCATTACTGTTTTTAACTTGACTCGAGCCTCTTAATTAAGTTACTTTCCATTATTTTTTATCTAGTCCATTTGTCTACATCCCCCGCACCCTCCCTAATTCTCCCTTTCCTCCCCAAGGCAGGCTGGGTATGAAATCTTACATTTCCATTTGGCTAACAATCACTTTGAATTTTTAAATGCTATTAAATTGGATCACACCAGTCACTGGACTGGAGTTGTCGAGCTGTGATATTTACTCGCGCCAGTCAAAGGGAAATGAAATTGTGGCGGAGCAGGGGGGAGGCGGCGGGGGAGCCCAGATTTATTCAGCCCGCGGTCCTCGCAGGCAGGCACAATCCCCTCGGATTCCTCAGCGAGTTCAAAGGAAACTCTTAACGCTCAGCCACGGACGTATTGTAATGTCTTTAATAAATCAATTACTTGTTGGCAGGGAAGTGTCACTGCATCTCCAATCCTTGTAATCACCTCAGCCTTGCTGTGTTTTAAGCGCGGGGAGCCCGCGGAGGTGGACGGGGAGCCAGGAGTGCCATGGGCGTTGGGGTAAAGCACAGAAAGTACCAAACTGTCTCACCAGGAGAGGCCAAAATGTGCAGAAAGGATTTGCATCATGTGAAAAACACACACACACACACAGAGTGACCCCCAGCTCTGGGGTAAGCTGCAGGGACACTGCCAGCACCACACGGGGCTTGTCCTTGCCAGGGCAGCTCCTGGGATGCAAAACCTTGGAAGGAATGACTGCAGCAGGTTCACTGGGAAAGGTGGTGTGGGAATAAATGCCTATCCCAGGAAATCAGCCTGTGGTGATGTGAGCAGACCCTGCTCCCTCCTGCCCAGTGCTGAGCAGGGGTAAAGCAGCATTTTCCCACTGCCCCAAGAGCCAGACAACCTTTTCAGACCCTGAGTTTTGTGCTTCCTCTTCAGGAGGGCACCATATTTCAATTTTACTAAAAAAGGCCTTTTCCACTTGAAAATTTGCTAAAGGGAGAGGGATTTGATTACGAAGCAGCCCTGGCCAAATCCAAGCCCTCCTCCTCTCTCTGTGCCGACAACATCCTCCCCTCCACAACAACAATCATCTGAGCACAAACAGACAACAGAGCTTTTCAGAAAGTAATGAACTCCGGTCGGAGCCAAGGCAGGAAGGGTTTAATGTTCAGCACAGAAAGCTTGGCGAGGCCATCAATTATATAGCCCTGCTGCTGAAGGAGCGAAAAAAAAAAAGAGAATATTTCAGACAGACTCGGCCAAAAAGAAAAGATAGGGAAGGAAATCACTGTGAGAGAGATTTAATTTCACAAGCAGAGAGAAGTGTTTGCAAAAGAGGAGGAGGATCAAAGGCTGAAGCTCTCGGGCTGGCTGCGAGGAGGAGGGATTACAAGGAGGGCAAAGCATGGAGGAGACATCTCTGTTGATGCCTTGTGTCAGTGCTGGGCCAGGCAAGGGGAGCCCTGGGCACAAACTGGAGTTTGTCCCCAGGCTCTGGGGGCCCGGTGGGCAGGAGACTTGGGCAGAGAGGAGGGGGGATTGAGACCTGTCCACAGGACAGCACGGGGTCTGTGGCCTCTGCTGCCTCACCCCGAATCCTACCCAGGAAATTATACAAAATGCTACCAAAAAAAAAGAGATGGAATCTTCTGAGCATCTCTACAACTGGGACCAGTAACCCAGAAATGAAAAATCACAGAATCCCAGAAAGGTTTGTGTTGAAAGGGACATCATAGATCATCCCATTCCCCCCCCTGCCATGGCAGGGACACCTTCCACAATCCCAGGGTGCTCCAAACCCCATCCAGCCTGGCCTTGGACACTGCCAGGGATCCAGGGGCAGCCACAGCTGCTCTGGGCACCTGTGCCAGGGCCTGCCCACCCTCAGGGAAGAATTCTTTCTGTATGAGGCTATGGATCCACCTAAAACAAGAAGACCTCCCTACCCTGTCCCCTGCACCCAGTGGGGCTGTGCTGGTCCCTTCCAGGGATCCAGTCATGGACTAAGGAACAAATTCACCTCCTTTCTGAGGGACAGGACAAAAGGGTTTCACTGCTGTCTCACAGCAGGCATAGAAAACTCAAACCAGAAATATTTCAAGACCAAATTTCAATATCTTGTTTGAAGAATCACATTTCCACATCCTTTACAAAGATCCTTGCCTTTTTGTTTTCTATTTCCTGCGTCTCCTTGTCTTTCTAAATCTCTTTCTTCTCCATTGTATCACCAGAACAGAAAGGAAAACAAAATCACAACTCTCCCCTTGTTTCAATGCAGCTTTTTCTTCCCAGCTTCCCCCTCTCCTTCAAAATCCATGCCAAGAACAGTGGGGAAATCCCACATTTTCCACCCAGTTTCCCCCTTTATTCTCCCAGTGACCTCCCCCCAGTCTGTCCTCAAGCCTGGGGATATTTCCTGGAGGTTCTGTAGCCCTCAGAGGCAGCAGGGCTGGGCAGATTTCAGCAGCTGTTCCCTTGGCCTCTCCTTTATCTCCAGCATTGTGTTCACATCTGCTTCCCCCTCTGCCTCTTTCCCTGCTGTTGGGAATCTGCTTTTAAATCACAGCTCAGCACAGCAGCTGCCAGGCACAGGTTCCATGCCCTGTTTGGATGGGGGATCCAAAAACCGTCTGCAAACCTCCCTGTGCTTTTTCCTTCTCTAATTTTCTTCTTCTTCTTTTTTTTTTTTTTAATACTCCTGGACCTGCTGGTGCTGCCACACTGCTTTCCCCTCCTCCCTTTTGGCTGTGGCCCTCTCTTGGCTCTGGAAGGATGTTCAGACACCTGGTTGCTGGCAGCATGGGCTCTGGCAGCAGCTGGCAGCGTGCAGCTCTCCGATAGGGAATGGGAGAGAAGCACAGATCGTGGTGGGGGTCACAGCTACCCACCGTGGCTACCAAGGATGTGCTGGTGGCCACTTGCACTGCTCCTGGCTTGCTGGTGGCTTTCTACCACCCACATCCTTCTGGCTTTGCCTGCAGCTTTGGCCAAGGCCATTTCTGGTTTTGCTGAGGATTTGAAGGGTGAAAAAAAGCCCAGATTTGTGCAGCATCGTTCAGGAGCTGGGAACTCATTTAGGACAAGACATTGCCATCTGTGGCTCCCTTCCTGGGCAGAGTCCTGCTCCCAAGCAGGGCAGTTTTGGCAGAGCAAGGCACCAACCCCAGGGAGCAGAGCCAGGCACGTGGAGGGCTGGATGCCTCATTGCCACCCTGCCCACGCAGTGGATCCAGGCTAAATTCCCATTCCAGATTGCAATCTCTCTGTGCTACCAAAAAAAAAAGAGAGGGTTACATCCTTCCAGCAGGAATGTACAAAATTCCCTGAAAAAACTCGGCTGATTCCTCCCCAACCTCCTTTCACTCAAGGTCTGTGCAGGATTGCAGGCCAGGATCCCCATGGATGCCACCTTCATGGCAAAGGCTACACCAAACAGACAAAAATCCCTCGGGAAGAGCCCTTTGCTTCATCCTCTGACTGCCCAAGCCTCTGCAACAGGTTTTTGCTTCTGGACTGGCCTCCGGAGAGACTGGCCAGAAAAATCAGTTCTAAAGGCCAAAAAGAAGAGCCAGATTAAAGTATCAACTCTGAATTTATGCTCAGGACTTAAGGTTTAATAATGCAACAGAAAATCAATATTTAATAAAGCAAATGATGGAGAAAAACAGTGAATGGGAGATGAGCTGCTGCTCGTGTTTTCAAACATGTAACCCTCGGAGGAGCTGGGTTGGCAGGATGGATGTGGAACCAGATTGCCACAAAGAGCTGGCACGCAGGACGCCCCAGGTCCCAGGGATTCCAGCTCTGGTGTCAAGGGGAGCTCACGGGTCTTTTATTAAAGGACAAACAAGGAATTACTGCGGTGGTCACAATCCAAACACTCACAGAGAGAAATCAAATGCTGAGCACGAGGGGAGCTGAGCAGCTGCTGCACTGGGCAGGCCCAGGCTGGGGCTGGGCTGGAGGAACCCAGGCAGGAGCAACACCCCAGATTGAGGTGCCAAAGAGCTGCCTGGGATGGAGATCTGAGGAGCTGGGAGGCAGCACAAGGGCTCAGAGCAGAGGGAAGATTCCTGCCTGCTGAGCAGGAGAGGAGGTGGTGGGGGTAGTTCAGGTGGGTAAGTGGGGAATGGGGGACTCAGCATGGCTGGCAGGTGTGGTGGCACAGCAAACGTTCATCCCCGAGCACAGCAAGAACACATCCTGGGAATGGCAAAGCTGCATCCCTGGGCACAAACCACACAGCCCTGGGCAAAGCAAACTGCACCCCTGAGCATGGCAGGAGTGCATCTCTGGGCATGGCAAACCTGCATCCCTGGGCACAAACCACACAGCCCTGGGGACAAGAAGACCTGGGCACAACAAACCTGCACCTCTTGGCACAAAATGCACATCCCTGAGCACAGCAAGAGCTCATACCCAGGGAAAACAATCATGAACCACCAGACACAGAAAGAATAAATCCCTGGGCATGACAAGCATAAATCCCTGGGCACATCCCTTGGCCAAAATCACACATCCCTGGGCACAGCAAGTGTGCATCCCCAGGAGAGCTGGGCCTGGGGAGGATGAGGAGAGCTCCTCGATGCTCGAGACAGATCAGCAGCTCTGCCTCCCTCCCCTGGAGGCTGGAGAAAACTGCAGCGAGCCCCTGCACGGCACAGAGATGTCACCTGCGCCTTGTCCCCCCCCACTCCCTTTCCAGTCCTGCTATAACGCTGCCAGTGGGAAAGGAGGAATTTTGCCCATACCCACACCAGCAATGGCAGGTGCTTTTTGGGGTACACGGCTTAGGGTGCACAAAGATTTGTGCCCCACCTCACAAAGTCTGGGGACTCTGGGTAAATCCTCTAGGCAAAGGAGACTCTGGCTTGCACAGGAATCAGTGCCCTTGGATGAAACCCCTCCTCTGGCACGCTGTGAGTGCTGGGTTGTCTGCCTGGCCCTGCAGCACGGCAGTAATTTGTAGCTTGTGCCGGGATCCTTCACATTGAAAGATGACATATAAATATAAAACGTTATCACTCCATAACAGCCACATGCTATAAAACGCCAGCCAGAAGGATCTGGAACTAGACGGAGGCAGCGCTTTAAATCCTTCCCTGCAGAGTTACTGCCACTAAAACAACAGACCTGCTCCAAAGAGCCCCAGCAACGGAGGGAGAAGAGGACAGACCCCGATAAAAACACCACAATTGAGGAATTAGATGAATAAGTGATGGGATTACAGCATGACCTCCCCATGCTGACAGCCCCAGGGTAGCAGTAGCACCGGCGCACCGGATGACGTCTCCTCCCATTCATCCCCTGCTGTGATTTTGTTCCTGTAGTAACAACAAAGCGCCGGTCCCGATGTTACACTACAGCGGGCTGACTCCGCTCCCGCGGTTACGATAACAATGCTGTTACTGTAGTAACATTACAGAGCCGAGGTCTCACTGTTCTACCCTTAATTTTATTGTCGTAAGATTAAATTGCAATAATGTTATTGAGCTGCCATTAGTGTTGCCATGGCAACAATAACATTAAGGTAGCGCTATCACATTACAGTGGTCCAACCGTTCCACCACAAATATTTTAATGTAGTAAAACAAAAGAGATTACTGCAGTAACATTAAACTGCAGTGACCTCATTAAACCCCCACCGGCTTTATCACAACGCTCCTCTGGAAGCCGCGCGGCAGCGGGAGATGCCCGATGCGCATCCTGGGTGCTGCTGGTGAATCCGTGGGGAAGGAAAAGGGACTGGCTGCACATCTGGAGAGGCACCACAGCTCCAGCCCTCCCTGCCTGGAGAGTGTGAGCACCGCTGGCCTCCCGGATTCACCCTCTCCGCGGAAGGGATTAGCGGAGTCACTCTTGAATGGCTCTGGGTGAGGGGGTGACCTCTCCGTGAAAGCCTTTGGAGAGGTTGGGTGAACAGGGCTGCCGGGAGCTGGCGTGCTCGGAGAGGCTCAAAGAGGAGCAGACTCTTGTTTTCCAGAAGAGGGGTGATCTGAGGGTGACCTCTGCTCCTCTGAGGGAGTAGCAGAGAGAGTTCCACTGAGCTCTCCTCGCTGCCACAAAAGCGCACACGGCTGAGCCAGGGAGGATGGAAACAGTGGAGCCACGGGGATTCAGAGGTGGGAATGTCCCCAGCACTGAGGCACGGGACATCTGGAGGGGACCACAAAGAGCTCTGTCAGTGCTGCCTGAGGGACCCTGTGACACACAGGACTACAGCACTAGCACTTCACTGGGGAGACAAACTGGAACCAGCCACAGCCTGAGTGTACTCCAGAAAGAAAAACAGGAAGGAAATTAAACTGGTCTGTGTGTCCTGTGAATCACTGGATCTTCCCTCTCCTCTGCTCTAGTCTCCTGCCAATTATTTCTCCTTAGAAACAGGATACATCTTCCATTGACTCTGGCAGTGCCAGGCAAGCCCAGAGGATGCCTTGAGAGAGTGGTTTGAAAATGAAAAAGGTTGATGTAGAGTAGATATCAGGAAGACATTTTTTACAATGAGGGTGGTGGGGTCCTGGCACAGGTTACCCAGAGAAGCTGTGGCTGCCCCTGGATCCCTGGAAGTGCCCAAGGCCAGGTTGGACAGGTCTTGGAGCAACCTGGGATAGTGGAAGGTGTCCCTGCCCATGGCAGGGAGTGGAACTAGGGGTCTTTAAAGTCCCTTCCTACCCAAACTACTCTGGGATTCTGTGCCTTCCCTTTATTCCAACCTCCCTATCACCAAGGTGCCCTCCTAACAACGTTAACTCACTCGAGCACTGTTCACTTCCCCATCCCTCCCACTCTTCACATCAGCAGGTCCATCCACCAGCTCCAGGAAGGAGCAGCATGGTGGGACACACCCTCAGTGGGATGCAGCCTGCCTGGCTCCCTCCAGCATCAGCATGGACATGAAACTGGGGCAGCCTGAAGCTGCAGCAAGGGCAGAATGTGAGCCCAGAGCAAACTCTTCCACAGTACAGACCCTGGAGTCTCTTTTCCCTCCCTGCTCCAGCCCCACGATATAATTGCTAATTAATAATAACGTTTAGCTCTCAGATAGCGCGCTCCATCTTCAAAGACCTCTGTCGACATTAATGAATTAATCCTCATCAACCCCCCTGTGAAGTAGGTGACAATTATTATCTCTGCCTCACAGATGTTAAACTGATTTGCAAAGAGGTCAAGTGACTTTGGGGAGGCTGGAGGGAGCCTGACCGGGTATGAGGCCACTCCACAGGGGAACGAGGACCAGCACATCCCAGAGAAGCAAGGGCTGGGACCTGAGAGGGACATGGAGAGATCCAGGGGCAGTAATGGATGTGGGACCTGCAGAGATGCTCCCCGAGGGCAGAGCAAAACGAGGATAAAGAGCCAAAAACTAGGCCAGTGCGTGAGAACGTGGGAGACCTTCAGTCCTCCACAACAGCCCCGGTACAAAAGGCAAGGAAGGATGCTTTGACAGAGGGACGGTGATTAGCAACAAAAGAGAGACGGGGAATGAACACATCAGTCAAAGGAGCCGAGAGCGCAGGCGAGGCGAGGGAGGATTTCCATTTCCATTTCCTCCCCTCCACCGCTTTGGGGAGGCTCTCCCAGCTCCCCCGTGCCTTTTAGAGTTATTATCTAAAGCTGCTCTTGCTTCTAGAAGGAATAGCTGCTCCCACGGGGGGAAATGTGAGGACACACCAGTAAATCCGTGCCAGAAGCAGCGGGAGCATCTTGCCCAGTGTGAAACTCCAGCCCATGGCCTCAAACGTGCCCAGTGTCTCCACATCCTCTGCCTCTGGTGGGCAAATCCCTTTTCCCTCCTTGCTCCTGGAACTGGTGGCACTGGTGGCACAGGCTCAGCCCCACGGGTGACACGATGATGACTACAGGGACTGAGCCTTCCTCCCAGCAAAGGCATTTCCCAGGCAGCAAAACGGCAACAAAAAGTTCTCCTGCCTGTCCCACGAGTGAAAGGGGCTTGTGGCATCAAAGGAAAATTAATTGGGCCGAGTTTGGCGGTTGTAACAAAGCCGGCTCGGGCACGGCAGCCCCAGCGGTGGCTTTATCTCGCCGGCACAGACCTCGGCAGTGCTGGTCCCCATGCGGGGACAGGTGCCACCGGCACTGCCACCTCTGCCCCCGCCACCCCTGCCACCTGTGTCCACAGCCCCCGACTCCGCCGAGCAGGTAATTAACTCCCAGACAAAGGCAGGGATTTGAAGATTAACCTGGGCTCCGGAAGGAGTGGGGGAAACTCATTTACACCAAACAAAAGGGGAGGGGTGATTAGTTGCTCCAGTGACAACAGCAAGAGCCAGATAGGGCCAGGGAAAGTGATAAAGAAGCGGGAAAGCGCTAATATCCCCCAGTTGCCTGCTTTTGCCTTTTTTTTTTCTTCCTTCTTTCTTTCTTTTTAAGCACTAAAATTCCACCATTTTCTATCATGCAAATTCGTGTGCCTAAATGAGATTAAACTCTGGCAGGCTCCGTGCCTCCTTCCCCAAGTCCATTTCCCGCACTGAGATAAGGCCAACTTCCCTTAATGCATCTTACAAGGCAGTGGGAGTGTTTTGCAGGCACGCATTGGAGACGGCTTATTATCAATACAAATAACAGCTTTGCAGATATCGTCCTTCTCCTCCTACCTCGCCTCTCTCCTTTAAACCCAGGAACCCGGAGAATGGCTTAAATAGCTGAAATGTCCTGCAGGGAGCAGGGAGAAGGGGGAGGCTGTGCCTGAGATGCTGCTGCAAGAAGCAGGACTTGCTGAGGGATACAGGAGAGGAGAGGAAGGAAAAGCATCACTCCTCAGAGGTCAGTGGGATCTAAATCCTCTTTCTCGCTCTGAGTTTCTGCCCCACTCCAAGTTCACAGCTTGCCTACTGCAAGTGGGGCTTCCTTGGATTTTGTTTCTATGGGATTTGCTCCCAAAAACATTTCGCTCTCCCCAGGGTCCAAGGCAGATTCCTCCAAACACAGGCAGTGCTGCTTTATGGTGCTTTGTCTGGTCTTATGGCAACTCCTCCTAAGAAGAAACGAGTACTGAAGGAGTGGGAGCACCTTCCAGACCCTGCAGATGACAGGGATGCTCCCTGAGCTGCTCATTTCAGCTCTGTCTGTAATCTGGGTTCATTTTTCCTGGAGAGACCCAAGTGAACCTCCTTGTCCCCTTGGCAGCTCTGGTTTGGTTGACATCAGCTTGGCACCACCAGCCTGACCCCATTTAGAGCAGCCCCCAAAATAGCAGGTCTGAACTTTGGTGCCTTCAGTGCCAAGGGTCTGTTGCCTCATTCCTGAGCTCATTTGTCCCACATTAGCACAGAGGCACCGACCTGCTATTCCTGCATCAGCAGCAATCACCTTTTCCCTTTTGTACCAGGATTTCAAGACTGACAAGTGTTTCTGAAAGCCTGGCCAATGAAGAGAGGTGGGAAAAACAGAGCTTGGACGGTTTCAGAAAGAAGGCAGCAAAGGGGCACCAGGATAACAACCTTCCCAAAAGCAAAAGGTTATTACAGAGGACACTGATCAATTGTTCCCCACATCCACTGGGAATAGGCTGAGAAAAACTCCACTTCATTTGCAACAAAGAAGGTTTAAGTTAGATATTAGCTATACATTTTCTAATTAAAAAGGTAGCAAAGCAGTAGAATAGATTGTCTGGGGAGACTGAAGAAGCTGCTTTGTTAAAGATTTTCAAGAATAACTTTCACATGTGCTTGGCAGCCAGGTCTCTGCCTGGTTGCAGGGGGACGGGATAAATTAGCTCTTGAGGTGCCTTCTCCCCACCTATTTTGGGATCTCGGCCATCCAGTAGAGCCAAGAAATAAATAAATAAAAAGAAACCTAGAAATAAATGTACAGCTCACCCCTTGCTGCAGTGTGGGCATCCTCAGATCCTGGCATTTTTACCTGATTCTCTCACTGAGGATCATTCCTGACCCTCTGAAGGAATTTCCTTCTTCCACCCCTGTCCCTCTCCGGTTTTTTGCTCTCCCCCGCTCCCACAGCTCTGCTCCCCTCCAGCAGCCCTTGGCCAAACCCACAGATTCTCTCCATCCCTGGCTGTTTCCCAGCGATATCCCCCAAACCCGGGGAGGAGGAGGGAGGCAGGCACGGGCTCAGAGTGTCTGGGGCTGATCCACACCCATCCTGCTTGCCTGGGGGAGCAGGAGGCTGCTGCAGTCCTGGCTGGAAGGGGAGAGCTCCCTGCCCCTGCAGCCCGTCCCTTTGGAGAGCACAGCCTGCCCCGGGGCACGATTTAATTGCATCCTGAGAGGCTGGAGTGCTCCTGCCCCCAGAGCTGTGCCCCAGGCCTTTGCTGCTGCAGCAAGGGGAAACTCAGGACCTGCTTAGAGCAACCTGCACACCTCCCTCTTTCCTGGCTAAAGCTGTTAAAATGGGAACACCCCCTTTCCCACCTCCTCCCATCACCTCCCCTTTCCAATCAGGCTGCAGGAAGGGGAAAATGCCCCAGGGCCGTGTGCTGAACTTGGCACATCCCTGAAATCTGGTGCTGAGCCACCCTGCTTTCCTAGGAGGGGGAATCAGCCCCACTTCCCACAAGCTGAATGTCATTTTGGACAGGATTATTCAGGAATACATATTTATAGAGCCCATTTTCCAAGGCAGGAAAGTTAATCCTGGCACCCCAGTCCAATTTTCACTGAGGTCATTAAGGCAAGTTTCCCTTTAATTGGACATGATAATTCACTTTCATGTCCTGCTCTGAGAAAGGGCTGGGTGAGCCAAAGCACAGCTCTTCAAATTAGGGGCCTTGCTCTCCAGAGCTGGAATTTCTGCCGGCAGCACGAGGATCTTCAGCACATTTACAGGACTGAGCCCATCACTGAATCATCCCGTACTTAACTGCTGCAAGGAGTTAAGCTCTGACCTTTTCCTGCACTACCCAAATATCTCTTCCTAATGATACAGCAAGACACGGGAGGGATGGGCCTGGGTGTCTGGTGATACAGGAAATTTAGGTCAGGAAATGGGAATCAGAAGAGAACAGATAGAAATTGTCCTGCATCTCCCCAGCATCTGATAGCGACTTCAGAACTTGCTGGTGATCGACTTTGGCTTAAGAAACTCAGGCAGGTAATAAGAGATTGCAAGATAAACAGCCAGAAGCGGGGCTGGCAATGCATCCTCTTCCCCTCTGTGCTTAATGGAGATGGAGAAAGTCCGGCCCTGGTTAGTCAGCTTGATTGCTTGAAGAGGAAAAGGAAAATGAAAAGGGAGGGAAGAGGAAAAATGAAGGCCCCGAGTCTGGGTTTTTTCCCCACTTCTATTCATTAGGCTGTCAATAGTGCTCAGGCCTGGAATATCGACGGCGGATTAGCTCAACCCGGCTCTGTGTACAAGACCAATGCCTTTTTAACCCAGCTTGTTTCCAAATCAATACACCCATCAGCATTCGAAAATTAGCCCGAGACGAGATTCCAATACTCAAGCTGGTGTGTCATGTTAAGAGGGCTCCCGGCCAAATCACAGAAGAAGCAGCAGGAAAAAAAACAGTTGCTAGCAAGGGATTAGAAATTTTCCATTAATCTTCCCCCAGGCTAAGAGCTCATCGGGCTCTGTGTGCCCCTCCACGAGGCTCCCCCTTGTCCTGCCACATGGACACAGGATCTACCTGCCATCAATGTCCATCTGCTGGACCATCACCTGTCTGTCCCCTCTCAAGGAGCTGTGTGTGCTCACACACTTCCTGAAGAGCACATCTAGGCACCCACTTTGCCACCAAAAGTGCTCCAGCACCCCGTGCTGGCCTTGCTCCTCCTCTTCCTCCTCCAAAAGTATTGGAATTTCAACACACAAACACATATTGTTGCTAGGCATACACACACCCCCACAAAGCACACAAATCTGCCAGCTCTGTCTTTTCCCCCAACACAAGTTTTACTTCAAGCACTGCCTCCAGCTTGGAAAACAAAAAAACATCAAAAAAACAACAACAGCAACAAACAGCACCGTGGGTTTGGCAGTGACTGTGTCGGGAGGCAGAGCTGCCTGTATCAGAGCCCTGAGATTATGGCAGCAGAGTTGGGTAAAATGAAGCCTGACAGAGTTCAAGAGGCATTTGGAGAGTACATGTGGTGCCACTCTTGGGGATGGTGCTGTGCAGGGCCAGGGGTTGGACTGCACGATCCTCGTGGGTCCCTTCCAACTCAGCAAGTTCTCTGATTCTGTGAAATTCATTACCCAGCTTGGAATGATCCAAGCTCGTGGATCAGCCCCTACTCCTGCTCCAAGCTGTGTCACGTGCTCAACACATGAGCAATGAGAGGAAAAGACAGCAGGGCAAAAGGAACAGAAAGAAGAGTCCCAAGCTTTTACAAACTCCTTACAAACTCCTTACAAACTCCTTACAAACTCCTTACAAACTCCTTACAAACTCCCTTCTTCTTACCTTGCACGATGAGATGGACGCGCGATGTCTTGGGGTGATTGTCTGTCTGCACGGAGCAGGTGTAGGGGCCCTCATCATACACATCCACATCCTGGATCTGGATGCTGTACTGGGTTTTGGTGTTGGCCAGGAGCACCACCCGAGGGTCCAAGCACCACTTGTCATTGCCGGCATAGAGGATGCTGCTGCGGTTCAGCCAGGCCACCCGGGTCACCCGGTTGTCCACGGAGCACCTGGGGAGAGGCAGAGAGGTGACCCATCAGTGAGCTGCTCCTGGGCGCTCTCCTCCCTCCCTTCCAGCCCTCCTGGTCCTCCTGGAGATATTTTTAGCTTTGCTGTCAGCAGCACTTTCAGAGACCGAGTGCTTTCAGTGTCCAGAGAGGACAAGGTCAGCACTTCCCCTGCGGTGCTCAGGGCACCAATATCCATCTAAACCAGCGGATCCAGAGCTTTGCCCAAGAGCTTCACAGAGTTTTCAGATGCAGGGAGGTCACATGTGGCAATGTGCTTTTTAAGAGTGGGGCTGAGGCTTAAACCCCAATAAACATTTCCTGTGGAAAAGCCGCTTGGGGAAACTGAGGCAAAGCAGCCCTGCTCACACATCCACACATGGCACGTGTCAGCTCAGCAGGGAGAGGCAGGAAGGCCCTTGCACCACATCAGCTCCATCCAGGTTTATTTCCACCAGCTCAAGGGTTGTCCAGAGTCAAAAAGAGAGTGAACTTAATGGGCTCCACATGCACACTGCACTAACAGGGGAGGTGATGGCAAGGATGGGTCTATCTGTGGCACATGGACTTGTCCTGGGCTCATTGGGGAGTGTGTCCTTTCTCTGGGTGAGCTGTCTCCTTACTGGGGGTCCTTACAGCCTCCTTTGGGTGGGGATTCACCTTTTCTCCAAGGTAACAAGGATCTCAGGTTTAAGTATGAACTTCAGCAATAACCAATAACCTTGAGACACTGGGGAGGTACAGAGGGCAGGTAAGGTCAGTGACCTATAGGGAAAACAGGGGTGGTCATTGGGGCCCCACCATCAATGAAGATACAGGAAAGGAGAAACCGAAGGGCCAGGGGCATTGGGAAGGGAGGAGACCAGGGAAAACCATCAGAGCACCATTGGGGAGCTCTCTCTCCCAGGCTGGGCAGAGATTTAAAGTCTCTCCTGCCAAGGCCAGACCCTGGGGATTGAGTCAAGGGGTTGCAGGGACTCCACAGTCAGAGCCACCCAGAACCAGCCTTACATTCCTCTATTCCAATTTGTTCTTTAGCAGACTCCAAGACAAACAGAGCAGAGCCCAAACCTCCATCTCAAGTCCACACTTTTTTGGGGAGTGCAGGTTGTTGCTTCCTGCCCAAATCCATCCCCTGTCATTCTCTCCTCAGACTTTCATATCCCTGCAGCCACACTAAGAAATGCAAAGTGGTGCTGGGAAAGNTCAGAGCCACCCAGAACCAGCCTTGCACTCCTCCATTCCAATTTGTTCTTTTGCTAACTTCCAGACAAACAGAGCAGAGCCCAAACCTCCATCTCAAGTCCACACTTTTTTGGGGGGTGCAGGTTGTTGCTTCCTGCCCAAATCCATCCCCTGTCATTCTCTCCTCAGACTTTCATATCCCTGCAGCCACACTAAGAAATGCAAAGTGGTGCTGGGAAAGCTTGTGCTGCTTCACAAAGGAGCGAGGAAAATTTATCTTTGGAGGAAGCCAGCTCTGACACACACCTCTAAAGCAAAACCTTGAACATCCAGCCATTTGTCCCCTCTGTCAACTTTTCCTTCCTTACCCATCACCTGCACTGCTGCACCTCCCTCACTTGTGCACTCACCCCACCTTATCCAGGGATGCTTTGGAGGTAGAAATCCTCTATATTCAGCCTCAATAAGCACCTGAGTTCCCCCAGAGACAACACAGTGCAAACCTAGAAATTATTTTGATCCTGAAGGAGATTATTTTTCTGTCAACATTAGCTGGGATCAGTCTCGCTTCCCCCAAAGGTTTCTGCCAGCCCTGTAACCTCCCATCCCCACATCCCCAAGCCAGGTTTGAATCCTCCCAGCACCACCAATCACCTCCAGACAAGCATCAAGACCTTCTTTAAACAGCAGAAACCTGCAGCCCCCACAGCCAGCTAAACCCCTGCTTGTCTGTGAGAAATTTTGGGATTAGGGAGCCATGGGGATTTAGCCACGCTTTGCTGGATGCTGAGTCCAGAGCATAATGTGAAACCACTCAGCCTAAGATCCACTGCTTACATTCCCCCCAAACCACTTCATTACTTGTGCAGTGGTTGGGATGCAAATTAACTTCAGAGGCACCGAGAGGGAGCCTGGCTCCTTCCAGGGCATCTCACCTGGGGTGACTTCAGGGAATGTAAAGGAATTATTGGGCTCCACGTGCAGACTGCACTAACAGGGGAGGTGATGGCAAGGATGGGCCTATCTGTGGCATGTCCACTTGTCCTGGGCACTTTAGGGAGTGTGTCCTTCCTCTGGGTGAGCTGTCTCCCTACTGGGGGTCCTTACAGCCTCCTTTGGATTCACCTTTTCTCCAAGGTAACAAGAGGAAATGGCCCCAAGTTGCACCAGGGAAGGTTTAGATTGAATATTAGGGAATGTTCCTGTACTGCCACAGGCTGCCCAGGGCAGTGCTGGAGACACTGGAGGGATTTAAAAGCCCCGTAGATGTGACATTTGGGGACACTGTAGCAGAGGACCTGGCAGTAAAGGGGAATGGTTGGACTGATCTTAGAGGCTGAATGATTCTGTGATGGGAGCCTTCTCTCCCTGTGTCCATTACTGATGCCAGGGAAGATGCAGGTACCCATCTGGGGACAAGTCTCATCTCATTCAGCTTCTTTTTGGGACCTCTTTGGCCTCAGAGATTACAGGAGAAGCCAAAATAACCCACCCAGACTCAACACACAACTTCTGGGGATTGGGGTGACAGAGGAGGTGTGCCAAGGTGAGATGTGCTGTCTGCAGCACAGGACACCCCTGGTTTGCCAGTACCCAACTCCTGTTCCAAGCTCCCTTTCTGGTGTGAAAAACAACCAGTAAATGGAACAATTTTACTACTGTTCCATAATGATATTACGATAATAATAAATTAAATGCGAGCAGATTTTTATGATCTACATTAAAAAATGCAATAGATTCAGTATGGGCTGAACACCAAGAACTTGGCTCCTGCTCTCAGCTGCATTACAACTTGTGTAAAAGGCCTGAGAGTTTAGTTGCACAAGTTGAATTAAACTGGAGATTTCTTCCCAGAGGATGGGTTTAGTCTATTGAACTCCACATCTCAGCTCTGCTGGTAGCTCAGACCTATGGGGCACAAATAAAATGAAGTGGTTATTTGGTGTTTGGCTCTGGTACCATGAAATAGGCTCCTGTGGTGGTTCTGCACAAACCCAGGGGTGTCCAGGGCTGGGTGATGAGAAACCAGATGTGACCTGAATCTCTTAACCAGTCCCCTCTGCAGATGTTACCTTGAAGAACCGTAAGCAGGCTGAACTAAAAATATATATTTCCTCTCTCCTCCTCCACGCCAGTTTTCTTTATGAAATGCATCGGCTTGGAGATCCTTGGATAATAATGGAGCCAGACAGTGTGCAATCCAAGCATTCCCTCTATCATATGGGCATTTAAGTGCTTTTGAAGAGCAGCGGGGCTCAGGTAACGCATGAGGCAGCAGTGAAATAAGTGCTTTCGCCCTTCACAGCACCTGGGCACAATCTCTCCTTATCACCCAGACACGCTTCCCTGTCCCTGGGATCGGCGAGCTTCAAGCTGTTACTTTATATTCTTCCCTGCCTCTCAGAGCTCCTGAGCCAACATATATATATATATTAAAATATATATAATAAAGCACAGCATTCTTGGGAAAGAGGTGCTCTGACCTCTGGATGCGCTGGGCTATTTAGGGATTGGCAGCTCTGCTCCTTCCTGAGCTGCTTCCAAGCCCTGTGCTCCTCCTGCTCCTCCTGTCCCCATGGCTGAGGCTGGTCACGGCGACCTGATGCTCTTCCAGCCCCTCCATCTGCTGCTCCTTCCCTCCTGCAGCAGCTCCTCTCCCCAGCAGCCCGAGCAGGGGTGGGAAGCTCCTCTCACACACGGGCAGCAGAGCACAAAGCCTTTGGCTTCGGGCGCGAAGCCACGCTCCGGGCACAGGTGGAGAGCAAAGCCACCGCTGAGCCTGCAGCCTCCCCTCTTCCCTCCTGCTCCTGGCAAAGTGCAAAGCCCTGGGATGCCTCCTGCACCTCGCTGGAAGCTCTCACTTTCCCTCTCACCCCATGGTGTGCCAGGGAAGGAGGGCAGGGAGAGGTCCTTGGGGTGCCAGAAGGCAGTGCTTGCCTCCAAAACCATGATCTAAAAACAATTATGCACAGATGAGGTAATTTTCTCTCTCAAGATCCTTAAACCTTGTTCCACTCCTGCTCAGACAGCAAGGGCTTCTCCTCCAGGAAGATGAGAAAACCAGCACAGGGTAGAGATGATACTGCTCTGGATACTGCTGCCTCTCTCTGCTGCTTCTCTCCCAATAAACACAGAGTCCCAGGCCTCTCAATTCTCTCCCAATAAACCCAGAGTCTCAGGCCTCGGGGTTTCTCCTCTGGGAGATGGGAACACTGCCTAATTCACCATGCTGCATCATCCTGGGGCAGGCAGGGGTGGTTTGCAGGGAGATGCAGCTCCTGTTGCTGCCCCAACCCTCAGCTCCCTGCAGCCTCTGAGGGCACCTCAAAATGAATTTGGGCATTTTAAGACAGCTGCACACACTGAGCAAAGGTGAGAGCTGCGAGTGTCCATCCTCCCCACCTGTCCCAACCCTCCTGCTCATCCCTTGCCCTGCATTCCTGATCAGTGACACGTGGTGGGTGCCAAGGCTGGTGCTGCCCCTTCCAGATCTGTCAACATCTCCCACAGCCAAAACTGCCAGGATTTGTTATCCACTCTCTTCGGTCAAGCTGGTCCATTAGGGACTGGCCACTGTCCCCCAAAACTGGTATTCCCAAACATTTCCACAGCCTGAGATTTGAGCTCATGCAGCCAAAGCCCCCCAGGTGCAGCCACAGCCCCCCTGGCTGCAGGGACAGCACTCAGAGACAAACTGGAAGAGGGAAAGCAACACCACAAGGATTCTGCCAGTGAGCACAAAGATGACCGGGCTCAAAATGCCAACCAAGCCATCAGTGGGGACAAAACAGCCTCACAAACAAGAAGCAGGAATAAACAAGCAGCAGGGTGCTGATGCTGAGTTCCCTGACCACTGATCCCACCTGTGGCACCGCCATCCCCCAGCACCTCCCTGTGACTCCAGAGCAGACACAGATGGCACACGCCAGCAGTGACGTGCCCTCCTGAATTCCTCTCTTTGCTTTCTCGAGTTTGCACACAAAAAAATGACAGGAGAGGAGGTGGGCAGGCAGTGGGGGGAAGGAGGTTTTTAATTACTGAAGTGTAGTAATTGGCACACAACACTTTTTTGTTGCCTCTTATGCAGATTGCTGGTGTTCCAGAGGGCTGGGCTGGAGAGCACAGATTGTCTCAACCCAGCAGGACACACAAGAAATGAATAATGTTAATTAGAACTGAAAAGAGCTCAGCAAAATTACCAACCTGATTGCTGCTTTCATTGCAATTATCAGGGTACAAACTCCATCATGGGGAGGCAGGGATGGGGCTAAGCCTGGCTCACCCCAGAAAATGTGGAGGTCCAGCCTGGGCTGTGACCAAACTGACCCTCCCCACGCTCATTTCGCCTTCCACCACCCCCTAATTTTCATGGCTTGCCCATGCTAGAGAAGCCACCTTCCTAAATCCTGGCCACTTGATGGAATTTCACAGCAGCATTGACCAGAATTCTTCAGAATTCTTGGAAAAAACCTTTAGGACCATTGAGCCCAAGCTTTAACCCAGCACTGCCAAGCCCACCCCAAACCACGTCCCCAAGTGCCACACAAACCATCAAGCATCCCCAGATGTCTTTTCATTTTCTTCCCACTCTATCTCAGCTTTCAGATTTACCTACACTTCCAGATTTTGAATCAATCCCACAACAGCAATGCCTTGTCTGTGCTCTGAGCTAAAAAGACCAGGAATAAGTTTGGGGTTTATCTTAAATTTGGGAGCAGATCCTCCCACTGAGGCTGGGTAAGATGACAGGAGGCTCTGGCCCTGCCTTGTCCCCAGCTTCTCCTGTCCCAGACATCACCTTCTGCCTCTGCACCGTCAGCTGAGCTATAAATGATCAACTAAACCAGCCTGCTGCCAGAGGAAGAGCTCCACATCTCAGATTTATTTCTGTGATTATCACATTTTATTGTTATTTATTAGGATTAATTAAAGGCCTGGCTGTGAACAACTCAATCCCAGTCAGGCACAGCCTCACAGACTTCCCTGTGTTGTTCAGAAGAGAATTTTGGCCATCAGTTCCTGAGCAAAGGGGAAGCTGGGGCTGGACTGTGCCATGCTCCTTGGGACAGGCACTGCCCAGAATCCTGTAAAGGCTGGGATGCCCATGCCATGGACAGCCTGAGATGTGGATATCACACAGAACATGGCCTGAACGCTTTTGAACTAATAAATATTGAGCCTAACCTCTCATTGTTACAGCCCAGTCTGGTTCTGCTCTCTTTGCTGCATTGGGTTAAGTCACGCACCAGCAATTTCTCCCAGTCCAGCCCTTCTCCAGCAGGATTTACAGCATCTGCTCCCTCTCCATGCACACTCAGCCTGCCTTTGCTCACACACCCTCCCTGCAGCACCATCTGCTCACAGGCACAGGGCTGGCCAGTGCTGCCCTGCACACCAACCCTGCACAGCACACAGGGAGAGCACCGTGTGCTCCTCCAGCAATAATCCTGCTCTGCTGGAGCAGGGACACCCAGCTCAGGCCAGGGCTGGATGTGCTGGTCACAGGCTCCTTGCAGGAGACATTCACAGCACAAGTTGGACTCCTGGATTAAAATACCCGAAGCTTTGATGCTACTGAGAGCCCCAGTGCTCAGTCAGGGACTCTGATGGGGGCTGGGGGCTGTGATCAGGTTCTTGGCATTCCTGTCCTGGGGGCTGTGATCAGGTTCTTGGCATTCCTGTCCTGGGGGCTGTGATCAGGTTCTTGGCATTCCCGTCCTCTCCTGCTCCCCAGGACCAGCCCAGTCATCCTCACCCTGGCTGTGAGTTTGGCTGGAGGGGATCCCTGGAGCTCCCGATGATGTGACACCACCAAAGACACAGCCCGAGGAATTTTTCACAGCACAGAGCAGCTCACAGGACCAAGAAAGCTCTTCCCTGCATGGGGAGCCTGTTTCCTGACAGGCAGGAGCTGACACAATTATTTACTCAGCAGCAGGGTCCGGCAGGAAAGGAGGGTCCTGCTGGGGCTGGCGCCTTCCTCTGCCCCCCCTGCAGCAGCCAGAGCATCTCCAAAGGCTGCAGGGTGAGGAGAGACCCTTGCATCAGCTGCCACCCCAGTGCCTCTTCAAAATAACACTGAGCTGGTCAAAAGAAACACTCAGAAGTGAAAAATAAAACCCCTTTGTGTTTCCCCCTCTCTTCCCTGCCCAGACAGCTCCGTGTTGGTTGTTGCAGAGGGAGTCAGGGCCCTGGACTGGGAGGTGCTGCCTTTCCCACTGGCTCATGCAAGTTCCTGCCCTTCTTTCCTGCCCTCTGCAAGGTTTTAGAGATATCTGGCACCTCCTTGCCAGGGAGTGTGAGTTAACTCATGTTTATAAAGTACCTGATCTCCTCAATTGAAAGTTTATACATGCAAATGATTCACACTAATTACATTAATAATAATACTGGGCTCAAAAAGATCCGTCTTGGTTCACTGCCCAGGATTCACAGAGCTGCAAACAACTCCCAGTGTGCTGCCTTAGACACGGATATTGGCAAATGCCAAGGAAACAGGAGGAAAGCGGACTGGGAAGGGAAGAAGAGCTACAAAAAGAGCTGGAGCTCCTGCTGGCCGAGCATCAGGCCGGGCAGGGAGCAGGCACGGATTCCACGAACACCTCTGTGAGCACCCTGACATTCCTGGGAGTGCCCCAGGGCCGGGGCAGAGCGGGCAGAGCGCGGCACAGCCGGCAGGGATGGCTGGCCTGGAAAAGCCTTTATCCCTCTGCAATGCAGCAGTGCACCAGCACCTTTCCAAGTCCCGTGCTCGGCTCATCCAGCCTTTCTATTTATCCTGCTATTGTCTCTGCTAACAACAGGGCTCTGCACATCTACAGCATCTTGCATCTCAGCATCTCGGAGCGTGCCACAAAGCGTCAATGAGGGCAGCAGCTCACAGAGCACGTGTCCCTAACCCGCCTGTGGCTGCCTCCACGGGCCACCATCAGAGCTTTCCTGCCCTCCAGAAGTGCTAATGGCACCTGGGACAGGGTGACACCGGCACCAAAATGCCTGTGGGCAGCTCTGTGGGGACATGGGCGGTCTGCAAATGGCATGGATCCCACCAGGGAATGCCTGTGCTGAGCTGTGGGGCAGTTATTGCTCGGGGTTTTCTCCTTTTTCACATTCCCAAAGCCCAAGTAATGAACAGGAGGCTCCTGCATGCCAGCAGGCAAACAGCCCTCACTGAAAGCCACCCCTTCCCTGGCAGTGTTCCAGGGATGCCTACGGAAGGATCCTCACTCCTGCAGGGAGGGCACCAGCCCAGTCCAGGACCAGGCTCTGGCAGCTTCAAAGAGAGGTGTGGAAAATGCCATAGGAAGAAAATAACTCCCTGATGATCTCATCCTCTCCCCTCAAGCGTTACGGAGCAGCGTAAACCCTGGAAAACAAAGTCTGCTCATCCGAGGAGGTGAGGAGAAGTTGATTTCTCTCTCTGCCTCCAAAAGAGCGGGGATCTCTCTCCTTGCTCTGCACTTCTCCCTAGAAAAAAATGCTCCTTTGTCACCTCCTAGTCCCGGGCTGAGCCCCTCAAATCACCCCAACTCCCCATCCCTCAGCCCCTGGCAGCCCCCAGGGCTCTCCTGCCAGCAGTGCTCCCAGCAGCCGCTGCCGATCCCGGCGCTGAACTTGCTCAGTTACGAGCTGTGCCCCAAATAAATCCTGGTTCTGCTTTGCCAAGTGACACTAATGGCCCTGGAATAAAGCAATGACATCCCCCCCAACAGGCTGCAAAGGAGCGCCTCTAACTACGCACACAGGCAAGGGACTGCTGAGCTCAACTGCTCTGAAAATGTATTCCAAAGGAAGCGATGCACTTAACTTATCACAAGTGGGAAATTATCACTGAAGTGGCTTTTCCTTAGAAGTTGAGGCACAAAACAGGAATGGTGAGGGGTGAGCGCTTTCTGCCAGGACTGCAGAGAGAGATGGAGGAGGGAACTGGAGGCTGCTGAAAGATGCTGTGAGTGGGGAGAAGCAGGGGGTGAGAGGGAGGGAGGGGTGCTGCAGGGCACTGATGGGGACAGCTCAGGGAAAGCAGCCCAGGGAAGGGCACAGGATCAGGAATCGGGTGTTAAGGCACTGGCAGAGCTGCCCAGGACACTGGGAAGCTGGGGGAGCTGGCTGTGTCACTGCCTTCTGCTGACCAGCTGGGTCTACACAGGATCATGGAATGGTTTTGGTTGGAGAGAACCTTAAAGATCATCCTGATCTATCCCCTGCATGGGCTGGGACATCTTCCACTTGAGCAGGCTGCTCCAAACCCCATCCAACCTGGCCTTGGACACTGCCAGGGATGGGGCAGCCACAGCTTTATGTAGCAAAAATATGCTGCTATTATACATACACATACCATATCTATATATATCCATATATCTATTCTCTATCTAGCTATTCTCCATCTATATACTCTCTATCTATATATTCTCTATCTATATATAATGTATCTATATATACCATGCCATCTCTATAATTCTAGCCTGGCAATAATTGCAGGTTACTCCATCACCTTCCTACACCAGCTCTCCCTCACGCTCTGATTGCATCCTCACCACGACGCCCGAGCTCGTCGTGCTCCTGCTGCCAGATGGGGAGAGATGGGGAGAGACAGAACAAGGACAAGCAGCAAATCCTTAAAATTAAAATAAAGAGGTGGTCCAGGCAACTCAAGGCTGAGTAGGAGGAGTGGGGCATCCCAAGCCTTTGGAGATGAATCCTGAAGCCTTGCAGTGCTGTGCTGCGCACAGGGGGATTCTTCTTTGGCAGAAGAGCACAAGTAGCTGAGAGAGGAAGTTAAACTGTGCCTCTTGCTCTGACAGAGAACCCAGATCCCTCACAAGGACCTGCACAAACACACAAACCTCACCACAGAGCCAGATCTTCTCCCACCACCCAGCTACAACGTGGTTTGCTACATAAACAAAGTTCAAGTGCTCATCTCATGACTCCCACGAGATTCATCACAATGGGAGGGGACTTGTGCCTGATAGAAGAGGCTGGAGAGGCACTGACATAGCAAGTGGAAGGGAGGGACAGGAGGGATGTCAAGGAAGGAAACATGATGGAGCCAAAGCAATGGGATCTTCTCCAGCCATGCCATGGCACCAAAGCCCTTTCCTCATTTATCAAATAGCACTAATGAGACCAGAAACAAAAGAGGGAGTGAGGGAAGGGACCCTTCCCAGTAAAGACCCCCCCTCCTTCCCTCTCCCCTTGAGGACATCATCCTTAAAATATATTTCATTTCACAGCTGCATTATGGTACCACAAAATCCTGCGAATCCAATTTAAGAACAGATTACCTCCTCACTTACTTCATTTGAAGCAATTACATGTTAATTTTCATTGAGACCAGCCTAATGCATACCAATCTGATGCTGCAATCTCATTTGAATACTTGAGGGAAAGCTAGTTGGGCTCTGGGCTCTGGAGGCTCATATTTAAAGGGCCACTTCACATTTCCTTTCCCTTTCCCCCTGGTTATTTACGTTCTCATCACACTTGTGGTGCTCCCTCCCTCCCTTCCAAGCGTTCCCAACAGCTGCTGCCACTCCTGAGAGAAAATAAAAATGCCCAGTGAGTTTTGCAGTGATGCTGCTGTGTCCATCACCAGCCCAGCTCCCAAGGCACCCTTCCCCAGGATTCAGCCTCAACCACGTTTTCCTCCATCAGTGAGCAACATCCCAGCGTCAAAGTCACCGGGAAACACAGAAACACGTGCTGCTCTCTGCCAAGAGACTCCTCCTCCTCCTCCCAGGGCAGGAACAGCCTCCACCAAGTTTCTGGCTGATGTTATCTCAGCTCCCTCTGTCTCCCATCTCTGCAGAGCCGCGGTATCGATCGGTGTCTCGGACACCAGGCTTTGAGTAATTAATAATGCCAGGAGAGTGAGGATGCTGCTCGGGGCCGAGGCGGGGAGGCAGCTGCCCCTGGCTGCCTGCACGCATCCTGGTGATAAGCATTCATGTTGGAGGCTGCACCTTAATTAGATTTTTCAGATTGCAGAAGCCCTGAGACACTTGTGCAGACACTATATAAATGTATATTGCATTGTACTGTAATTAATCCAAGGTGATGGAGCAGGAGCCAGGGATCCACAGCAAGGCAAGCAGCCCCAAAACTTCAGCACATCACCGGGATCAAGCCCACCCTGTGGCCTGAACCAGCTGCAAACCAAGAAATCTCTCTTCTCCCCAGCAGAGACACACTGGACAACAGGAACATCCCAGAAGCCAAAGGTTTCCTGGTGCTGCCTCCCCAGACAAGGCTCCCACCATTAGGTGGACACCTTTCCTTCCACACAAGCAGTTTAACAGCCAGAAAGACAACAAAAAGCTCTAACGACAAGCAGAGATTAATTGCAGCTCCTCCTCCCCAAAAGAAATAATCGATTGCACAGGCAGGTGTCTGTGCTGCTGCTGAAAGCACGTGGATGTCACAGCCATGGGTTTGTGCTCCACATTAGCAGGCAGGATGCTCTGTGAGCACTGAGGGGAGTGATGGGGTGAGAGAGTTTTGTTGGAGAAAATCTTTGGAAAAGGAGTTTGCACTGAGGATAACTCAGGGAAGGTGCAGGAGGAGATGAAGTGACTGATGAAAAATTGGTGTCTGAAACACCACTCAATCTCCTAAAGCCTCTGGTGCCTGTGCAAGGCACCTGCCTAGAGCAGGGTGAGCTTGCTGGGAGCTGTGGGACTTTTTCCTGGCTGTTATGAGCATCCCCAGAAAACAGAGATGCACAATCCAGGCTTGGATAGTGCAGGGCTGGTCCCTGTGCCCACAGGTATTTGCCTGCAGCAGAGAAGCTCTGCTGACCTTGAATATACCCAAACCTGGAGCTGAGCTGAGTTTGCATCCAACCACCTCACCCTGACCCTGCTCCCTCCATCCTGGGGCAGCCAAAGGGTTTCACACCCATTTGGAAACTCCTTTAATTTCTGTTAATGCAATCAAACTGCTGCTGCTTGAGTCCAACAGCCTTTGCCTGCAGGAAACAACCACCAGCACATTGGACCTTCTATCCACATAGAGCTACTGGGCTGGGTGAGACCCCTGGGGAACATCCTGGCTGCTCCAAGCCCCACAGAGGCTCATTCAGAGGGTCCCAGCACACGATGGCTCAGCCTCCACTGTGCCCACAGGGTAAAAAGCCCTTTGGGGAGGGAGGGAGCTGAGCTGGGAACCTGCAGTGCCCCAGCACCAGCAGCTTTGGGAAGGATGGAACGAGTCACAGAGTGTACGGTGAGAAACCAAATAATCAGGATTCAGGGGAGGAAAGGCAGTTACCTGGGCAACAGCGAGCTGCTAATCCATCTGCCACCCTCAGGACTGGCCAGCTGCTCCTCTGCTGCCAGGGGGAGCCCCCAGACCAGGCTGCAGCCCTGCAGCACCACGGGGCTTCTCCCAGCCCGATTCCAGGCTGGGTGGGGACCCAGAGCTGACCCCACCCTCAGCCCTGCCCTGGTGCAGCCCCTCCCCAGGTGTCAGCAGCTCTTGCTGCCCATCCCCACAGCCCCAACGATGGTGCCAACACCAGGACACAGAGGGAGGTGACAGCTCTGTCCTGCCCTGGGGACCGTCCCTTCCCGACGGCCTGGCCGTGCTCTGTCCCTGCCCCATCTCCCATCACACCCAAATCTCCTCTGCAGTGAGCAAGGAAGGAGATGCCTCTGCTGGCAGTCGTGGATGCAGGTGCCAAGGTGACACAAGGACACAGAGGAAGCAGGGGGTGACAGCACCCAGCCACGATGTCACTCTCTTGTCCCGAGCACACCCCACCCCTCAGTGGTGACAGAGCAGCAGCCTCTGCTCCCCATCCAGCTGCTTTGGCAGGTGGAGAAACACCAACACTCCAGCTGAAACAACAGTTTTGGTGGCTTGGGGATGAAATTTCAAAGCACCCAGAGAGACTTTGCCTGTTTCCTACTGATCCAACTCAGTCCCTGTACAAGCCTTTGAAAACATGTCCTTTATAGTTTTCCATTTTGATGTCACATCTGTAAGAATATATGGTGGGGCTTTTTTCCTTCTTCTTCCCCTCTTCTTCTTAAGAGGAGATATCACACTTTGAACTCTAAATTTTATTTATTTTCGTTTCCTAGAAAAGGACTGATTCCCCACTGAGCAGGCATGGAGGAAGAGAAAAGGGGGTGGGGAGGAAGCCTTCAAAAAGTGCTCAGATTTAATTTTTTATCAGAGGAACAGAAAGAGAAATTTGTTGATGATCAAACAGATTCAAGTACCTTAAAAGAAAGCGACCGGCAGTAAATGGAAACTAGTTAAGGAATTACATGAAAGGCACGGGAGACGCTCGAGAAGCAGAAGAAATGCTGTAACCAAGTGGAAAACCAAACCCATCAGTCCCAAACCACTGGAGCAGCGAGGAGCAGGAGGTGAAGGATTTGCTGTGCAGCAGCAGCAGCAGATGATGGGAGAGCTGGAGGTTTGCAGAGGTGCTGAGCCGGCTCCGTGCGGAGGGAGCCCAGCCCTGCCGGGGTTTTACCTGCCTGCATCCCTGCACGGCTAAAACGAGTGGAGAAAGGCAAATAAAGGGCTGCATCACTTTGAAAAACAGCACCCCGGGGGCTCTTGTGTTTTCCTTTTCCTCCTCGGCACATTGCAGCTCGAGTGAGCTGGGTTTATAAATCGAATGGAGTGGGATTGTTTGGGTTGGGTGTTTTTTTCTCCCTTTGCTTTGGTTTTAATCCAATGGCAGCGCTTTAATACTCAGGCTGGGAGCCTAAAAGCCGGCAGAGCCCGACAATGGGATGTGGACAGAGTGATTTAGGGAAGGGAGGGGCAAGCAGAAGAGGAGGAGGAGGAGGAGGGGATGAAACCAGACGCCGACAGAGCTTGAGAGATGGAGCCGGACCCATCTCAACCCCAACACGCCTTCCCAAGCCCTGAAGAGGCCAGATCCTATTTCTTCCTGAACTGTGACCCGCCTGGCTTAGCTGGGAAATCTTTTAAATAGGAAAACAGAGCCGGCATTTGCTTTCATGCAGAGTCAGTGGTGAGCAAAGCCCAAGGGTTGCATTAGATTAGCAGCGGGCTCCTCCGAAGGCATGGAAACTTTGATCATTTAATATGTATGCACCGTGTCAGAGCACACAGGTCTCCAAACCCCAGTAAATGTTTTATTAGGGCAGCTCCAGCTCTTATGCCCAAGCCCTGCTCCTTTTGGACTCTGGGGATCTTGTTGTGATTGGAAAGACGCTGCTCATCATCTCCATCTCTCCCAGGAAGGGCCGTGCAGCTCCTGCCCTGCTCTTCCCTCGGATCTCACTTAAAGTGGAGCCCAGGAGCCTGGATGGTGGCAGGAATATCCCAAAAGGACCCCCTGCCTCCCTCAAAGCTTCTCCCCACAGCAAACCCCAGGACATGAACTCTGATGTCAGTGCTGATCATAGTGGGAGCGAAGGCTCTGCTCTTCCTCCTCCATCACCACCTTAGGGACTTGGGGACATGGTTTAGTGATGGATTTGGCAATGCTGGCTTAATCCTTGGCCACAATGACCTTAGAGATCTTTCCCAACTTTCCTGATTTTGTGAAAGCAGCCACCAGTCCTGCCCAGAGCTCCCAGTCCCACTGGGATACAGGAGAGCCAGTCACCCTCACTGGGAAGGCAGCAGGCAGGAGCCTCTCTGGAGATGAGATTTCTGACTGAAGCCCTGCAGAAGCAGCCCCAAGCTCCCCTGAGTGCACCACATCTCAGTGTTATCAGAAACACTCTTTGATTTTATTCTTTTAATTTGCAAATGACTCGTAGCTGCCAAAATCTGGGAACGATTCATTGCCAAAGTGATTATTTGTTGTTGAAAATGTCATTTTTGTTGGAAATTTAGTAGCAAATCCTCACTAAACAGCGTAGTTTGTCCTCCACGCTGCCACACAAAACTCAGAGTGGATATAACCCTGCACAGGACTGGATTTCCAGCTTCCCAAGAGCTGGGATTCAGATAAGAACCAGTGCATGAAGAGAGAATGGGGCAGATACAATCAGGACTCTGCTTCAAAGGACACTGGGCCAGGACCATAAATCTGAGTGCACATTTCTACAAGAGACAATCTAGGGGGAAATCACACTTCTTGTAGAATTAAAGCAGCACCCTTTTTTTTTTCCCCAATTGTAAAAAATATTTACATCTCAAATAGACAAGAAAAGCCTAGTGCCAAGAAAATGGGGGATTTTTATAGATCCTGTTTCTGCAAGAAATTACCAAGACAACAAGTCACTAAGTTCTGAGAAAGGATTTGACATTTTCCTGAATAAAAATAGCACCTGAAGTGGCATCATTTAGGATTACACCTTATGGGCAAGCGCTGCTGAAGCAGCCGGAGAATAAAACCCTTCCCATGGGTGGAAAAATTCACCTGTGGGATCCCACCAGGGATGCTTCCCTGTCTCCCCTTTCCTATAGGATTTTGCACTCATTTCCACAGGTTCCTCTTGGTTTTGTCACTATGAAGTTTGATTGGTTTGGTGTTTTTTTTTTTTTCTTTTTAAGTTTTTTTTGTTTTTTTTTTTTTTTTTTTTTTTTTTTTTTTTTTTTTTTTTTTTTTTTTTTTTTTTGCCACAAAGGAATTTCAAGGAGCAGGAATTCTCTTGCTCCAAGGCATGGACACATCATCAGCTCGGAATGGCAGTGACCCCACGGTGCCATCCGGTGTTTTTGGGGATTTCTGGATCCAGCCAGGCTTTTCCTCCCAGGTGCAGCCACTTGTGCTGTGAGATCTGCCTACAAAAGCACACTCCAAAATTCCAACCCACCGGGCTCTTCCTGCCAAACACGAGAGCAGGAGGGGAGGGGGTGGACAGGTACCTGCTCCAGGCAAGGATGCATCCCCAAAAACACGTTCTGGCCGTTCTACCTGTCACGTTTTCTCTATAAAGCACAAAGCCACCCATGTGCACATGGTAGCACAGCATGGCAAAAGAGCCAAGAAATCCAGGGGAAAGCTGGGACATGGAATGAGGACTCTGGGATTTTGGATAAGCATCATGACCAGGACAGCTTTCTGCATTTTCCACCTCCAGCAACAAAAAGCCCTGAGGTGTGTGGAGAAAGGCAGATGATGAGATCTGCCAGTGCCACAACAAGGGAAGGGAAGGGAAGGGAAGGGAAGGGAAGGGAAGGGAAGGGAAGGGCCTTTTGCTGGAGGCTCTGAGTGTTGCTCTGTGTCTCCACAGCTCCTCTGGTGAGACTGAGCTGCCCCTCTGCACCCGCTGCCTCATCCCTGCACCCGCTGAGCTTAACCCCCTTTATCCAGATGGCCCAAATCTTCCAGGCACTGAGGCTCCTGCAGTTTTCCAGGAAAATGCCCAATGGTCTCATTATATCCAAACCTCCTCCTGCACCAAGCCCAGCTAATCCACTCCTTCCTCACTGCCTGCGTGAAAATCAGGGAGAGGAGGGACCAGGAGGGAAAGGTGGGGGAATTCATCTATCCAGGGGCTTGATTTCTTCAAGTTCTGAAACCTAGAATATGAATGTGTTTATTTTTAAATCGAAATTCAAACTAATTATTAGCAGGAGGCTTTCAAGTCAAATGTAGGTCATGCAATGTGATGGGGCTTAATAGCAATTGTTTCAGCTTCAGGAAGCACAGAAGTAATGGATACTCAGGAGTTGTCCAGTTTGGTTAAGCACTTTTAACACAAAATTGGGCACTTTTTTGACTTCAGCCTGGTCACCCTCTTGTCTGGCACCCAAGGAGTGCTGGACTGGAGTTATGGGGTGCCCATGGGTGCCCACTCCATCATCCAGCAAGGGTTTTACACAGGCCTCACTGTAGAGGGGTGAAACACACCCATTGCACACCCAGCTCACCTCAAAAGGATGAGCTGAACCTGATAATTGCAATATTTAAAGATATTGCAATATGTAAAGATAATAATGGAAATTATTTAAATGGGAACATCAAACCCAGGAGTTTGGGATGTACATTTCATGCTATTCCTTCAAACAGAGGTGAGGGGGATAGTGAGACCTCTCCCTTCCTGCATCTCAGCCATCAGAACTGACTTAACCCACTGCACAAATGAACCAATCTTTTCACCCATTCCTGCTCTAAGAAAAGCCTTGAAAATAAGAAAATCTTGGGATGTCAAGAGCTGTGAATCCTCAGCAGCTTTTCCCCGGTGCCAGGTGCTTGTGGGCAGCAAATATCAAAGCCAGAGCCTGGAAAGGCAAAAACGTGGCATTTACACATAAGAAAATGTTTGGCAGCAAGAAAATCTTTGTGCTACACCCTGCTGGAGGGAGCAGGATCAGGAGGGAACTTCTCCACGCCAGCCCAAGGTGCCTGAGACAGCTGAGAGCAAACGTAACCTACTTGCAGTCAACCGCGATCAAGGCGAAACAGAAAAGCTGCCAATTAAAAACACAGAATGATTTCAGACAACAAAGACATCCGTGGACATTGTTTGATCACACATATTCTGCTCGAGAAGAAAGGAATGCCAAAAAAATAGAGGCTAAAAATAGGCTGGGTGCTGTGAGCCAGATCCCCAGCCCAGCAAAGGCAGCGGCTCCGGGGAGTTATGCGGCTTTACCCGTGCAGCCGTCATTGTTGCTAAGTTCTGAGCTCTATTCAAACTTGCAAAACGTTTTCTTTTCCTGCAAAAATACAAGAATCTCCCCCCACCCTCCCCATCTTGGAGCTCATCTCTCCTAAAGCAGCTCACATGATGATGATCAAAAATAAGCCCTCCAAGCCTAAGCTCACTAACATTCATTTCTCTCCTGCTAATGCTGGTCTTCTTACTGTTAATCCTTAAATATATCCTTAAATAAGAATGACAGTACCTGAAGCACCTAACAACCCTGTATCATAAACAGAGACAGCCTCTGCATTCCTAATTTAGTTTGCCACAGAAGAGCTGACACTAATCCCAGATCTCCAGTCCCAGCTATATCACACGCAAATGCCATCGCCTTGCTCACCTTGACATTACAGAGCAGCCTGAACTTTTCTCATCCTGCTCAACTTTCAGCTGCTTGTTTGTTTTTTATTTTTTCTTGTTCTGTACAAAAGCTGACCCATGTCAAGCTCAGCCTCGGGGGCTGGGGATTAAGGGGAAGTGTCACCTTCACCCTCAGTGTGGCTCATTGCTGCAGGGACAGCAGCCACGGGTGACACTGGGAGTAGGAGACTGCGGATGGAATCTGCATCAGGCAGAACCTGCAGTGAAAAAGCCAAAATCTCCTACTGAGAGCTCACAGTGATAGAAAAGAGAGCAGTGGGATGGAGGTGACCACGCTGGCTCATCTCCCCACTGCACCAAAAATCAGCAGTTTTTATAATTTCTACGTCTAAGGCTCCAGTTTTCACAGTGCTCCAGACCAGCACTGAGAATCAGGCATAGAATCAGAACCCCAAAATGGTTTGGGTTGGAAGGGAGTTGGAAGCTCATCTCATTTCAATCCCTCAACACCTTCCAATAGCCTGGGTTGCTCCAAGCCCCATCCAGCCTGGCCTTGAGCAGTTCCAGGGATGCTGCAGCCACAGCTCCTCTGGACAGCCCCTGCCAGTGCCTCCCACACAGGCTGTGAGTAAATGGGATTGCTCCCAAAATACCAGGGACCTGGGTAAATGTGTGCACGTCGGAGGCAGGAAGAAAAAAGCATTTGACATTTTGCAGGGACTGCAGAAAGAAAGGAGAGCAGAGCTTTACAAAGCAGAGCTCGGCCATCATTCCTCAGTGGATTTTCATATCTCTCCAAAAAGGCAATCTGAAAACAAAAGGCTACGAGGGACTGCAGCTGGCTCCCACAGAGCAGGCACCAAACCCAGCCACTCCATGTGATCTTTAACAGAGAAAGCACAGAGGAGGGAGGATTTCAGCAAATTGCAGCAAGGAATTAACTCTAGATCAATTTGGGGGCTTGTAGAGTAATTTCCCCCCTCAGCATGAGGGCGAGCACGCTGCAGCTGCAAGCCAGCCACGAGCCAGGGACAAGAAATGCCACCAGAGCAGCAAAAAGAGGCACCAAGTGCCAACAATAAGCCAGGCACAAGCCCTAAAGTTTATTGCAACCCCCCGTGGACCCCAGGAGGGCACCGTGGGCCAGCTCCAAGCTGGTGATGGGAAGGTGCCAGAGCCCATCATCCTGTCAGAGCTGTCAGCTGGCAGGGCTGCTGTGGCATGCCGGGGCTGGTGGCCCCATGCCACGGCCAGGGGACAGACAGTGTCCCTCTGCAAAGCATCTGCTGTGGTCGGAATAATGAGTACAGAGCAAGGGCTTTGCTGCTGCTTTCTGCAGATTTGCATTGCATGAGCTCTGGGCATCCCAGGGCCAGGTGGAGGGACGGGGCTCTGCAGCCCAGATTGGCTCTGCTGTGCTGCAGAGCACTGGCCCACACTGCTGGGGGCTCCTGGGGGGTGGTCTCTGCCAGGGATGGGCAGTTGGACACCCAGAGGGTGGTGGGGCACTGAGTAGGGCATGGTCACAGCCCCGAGCCTGAGAGAGCTCGGGAAGTGTTTGGACAACGCTCTCAGGCACAGGGTGTGACTCCTGGGACACGAGTTGGACTCAGTGATCTCATGGGCCCCTTGAGCTGCGCAGATTCTATTATTCTGTGATCCTGTGTGCTCTGCTGAGTGCTGAGGGGCATCCTGGACCTGTGCTGGCCTCAAAGCTCTCCCCACCAGCTCCTCATGTGATGGGGATAACACAAGCACATCCTGAATGGCAAAACAGGGCTTGGAACTGCTCTGCCTCAAAGCCTTGCCTTGATTTTCATGGCGTGGCAATTCCAAAAGCACAACACCTGCCTTACCCCAGGTCACTGGGGGGATTGGAGGTCACACAGTGCTCCCTGCAGAGTGTGAAGTCTTCCAGCCCAGAAAGGCTCAGATTTAGAGACACATGGATGCCCCCGAGGCTCACACACCTCTGCAGGGCAGGACAAGCACGCTCCACAGGGCAGGTGCAGCCACAGGTCCCCAGGTTTGATTCCTATCGCTGAGATAAGCAGCAGCTGCAGTTGGGAGCAGGTTCAGCTTTCAGGCTTTTGCTCAGAGCTGGGATTTTGCTCTGGGCCCATCCTCAGCCAAGAGTGAAGTGGAACAAAATCACTACAAGAAAGCATTTGGCGTCTCTGTTTCTCTGGACAAGGTCTGGTTCCCCCCCTCGCACACTCCGGTGGCTTTGGAAAACAAAATCCTGCTCCTTCTGTGTGCCAGATCCCACATGGAAATGGGGACTGGCACAGGGCTCCAGCTCTCACCAGAATTTCTGCTGGAGGAAGGAGACCCAGGCCTAAGTGTGTCTGTGCTGTGCATAATTTACATCCCATTCAAAGGCTCTGAGGAGGAACTGGAGGGACTGGACTGTGTTTGGCCTCTGCTGGCCCTGCCTTCATCCTTGGATGGAGCCTGAGGAGTTTTGTTCTCTGCAATAACACACGAGGATATTTCCTGGTGCTGCCAAACTTTACAATATGACCAAGCATTCCATAACCTCTCTTATTTTCCTTTTAAGCCTCACTCATATATCATTATATAAGAAACCCTTGGAGCTCCTCATTCTTCCCATTCAAAAATATATAAATCCACAGGGAAAAAAAAAACCCAAATCAAACAAAAACGACCCGACAAAGCAACAATGAAATGCTTCAGAAATCATCTCCTCTTGTCAAGCACACAGTTTGAAAAGCAAGGCTCTAGATTTGGAATCCTTAAGCTCTGCCATGCTTACTCTGCACTGCACAGGAGCCCCTAAGAACAACTCTCTGGCTCCTTCCTGTCTTTAATCTGCCTCAGGAGGCACAATAAACAACTACAAATGGAATAACAATATTGGAAAAGGGGGCTGGGAGGGCAGGAGAGGAGATGCTATAATGTAAAGAAGACCTGAGAATACTGGCAAAGGCTTTTAAGAGCCATACATGCTAATTATGGTGTTAAAAATCTGTCAGTCGAAGGGCTGGATATTAAATGGAATTGGCTTGAGATGACAGGGCTGCACTGGATTTTAAAAAATTATTTATTAAAATGCTCTGGATACAAATTAATGTTCTTAGTTCAAAATGTATTATTGTCTCTCTGGCTTTGATCTGCAGAGCACTTTGAGCAATGAATGGGAGAGGTTGTCAAATTTCCCTCTGCACCACTCTCCAAGTGGCTCCACAGCCCTCGCCTGTGAGAGAGAGGCTGCTTTACAATTTCCTCCAGCAATATCTTTCCTTAAATCCCCTGAATCCACAGCAGCAAGGCTGTTCTGGGGTGAACTGTCTGGGAGAAAGCACCAGCACCAGGATGGGGCAGCTGGCCAGGGGTGGGATGGATGGAAATCTTGCTGAAGTCAAAGACAAACTTGGGATCTGAGAGCCAGGAATGAGGTTTGCCAAGAGAAAAATATCTTTGGGGAGGACCCAGCTCTCCCCTCCCTCTGACTGCAAATGACCATTTGGTCCATGCACTCCAGTCTGATGGAAAATAACTGCCCTATTTAGCCATTTGGGATCTATTTGTCCCTGCCAATAGGGCAAGGGGGAAATGGGTTAAAATTGAAAGAGAATAGGTTGAGATTGGATATTACAAAGAAATTTTTCCCTGTGAGATTGGTGAGGCTCCAGCACAGGGTGCCCAGAGCTGCTGTGGCTGCCCCTGGATCCCGGGCAGTGCCCAAGGCCAGGCTGGACAGGGCTTGGAGCAGCCTGGGATAGTGGGAGGTGTCCCTGCCATGGCAGGGGGTGGAACGAGATGATCCTTAAGATTCCTCCCAACTCAAACCATTCTGTGATTCTGTGATTAGGAAATCAGAGGCTGAGGGGTGTGGCCCATGCCCAAATCCACAGGCTGGAGAGACCAGGAGCAGCAGCCCTGCACTCATCCTTCCAGCAGCCTGCAGGAGGAGGAGGGAACCCCACAAGGCTCCAGCTGTTCACAGTGATCCCTTCCTAAAACAAACCCCCTCCAGTGCCAACCCAGGAATGCATTTTTGGGCACGTCCATCCCACACCTTGCTGAGAATCACATTCCTTGTGGCCAGGGAATCGCTCTCCCCTCTCCAGCTCATCCACCACATGCAAATTCACCCATTGCCTCCAGCACCAATGCTGGCCACGCGCTTTGGCTCCCTCCTCTTGCCTCCCAGGTCACCTCCTTCCTCCCCACTTTATCTCTGCTTAGTTTTTATTTTCTAATATTATATTTTTTTAACAATGTCTGTACAATTTCGCTCTGGATAACACGGGAGTTAATTAAGCCGTGATCTCCTGGAGACAGGTTGCTACAAGGAGATAAGCAGCGGCTTCTGTTCCCCATAAACAGCTGTGCTCCTCTCCAGCTTCTGGGGATTTGCTGCTTTTGTACAGAAGACAAAACAATCATTGCCAATTAAACCTGGACATCGTTTTTCCCCCATCATGGGTGAGACTCTTGACGTCACCTTTCCCCGTGATCCGTGAGGGTGCAGAGCTGGAAAGTGAGACCTGGGGGAAATTAATACCTGGAGTTGTACCAGGCCAGATTACGGCGTGAATTCAACACAGGGCACAGCCTGAAGGACAAAAGGCCCTGCAGTTCCAGCAGGGTGTGCTCATGTGGCCTTGGTGGGTGGGTGACACCAGGCTGATGGGTTTGCAAGGGTGTGGAGGGATGGGTGTGGAATTTAAAAGGTCTCAACACACTTTAGGATATGTGAAAAAAGTGGAATTCAATGAATGAGATTGTGAAGCTGAAGAAAGGTAAAGTCTAAGCAAATTAAAGCAAGACCAAACAATTTTGCTTTGCTTAGTGTGGGAGATTTTTACTCAGCTCTTTACCTGTCACTCCTCGCCCACTGCAGAACCAGTGATTTTTACCATTTTACACCAATTTTGGAAAGAGAAAAACACCAAAACTCCGGTATGGGACCAGAACCACAAAATGGGGACAATCACTTTGCCATCACTCTGCACCCAGGGCTGGAGGACACTGGGATGCAGCAGTAAGGAGGGACCTGCAGATGCTCAGAGCTGGACTCCTGCCCACTGCTGAGGCAGGGCTGGGTTCCAGACCAGAAAAATCATCAAAATGGCACAACCTGAGACTTTTTTTTACTTCTGGATGCTCAGTGACCTCCTCTAGGTCTGCTTGCTGTCAACACTGATGTGCTGCCTCCAGACTTTTCTTGGAGCCTGGTTTCATTCCTTTACCCCTTCAGATCTGGTTTAAAGCTCTGCTGACTCCTGCACAGAGATCCTTTGAGGCAGGGGTACCCCACTGTGGAGACCAAAACACCCCAAATTCTGCCCATGACACCAGGCTCAGAGCCAGGTATCGATCTGTTGGCTCTTTCCATTTCTTCCCTCAGCATTCCCTCTGACTGGAAGGACACAGTAGAGCTCTGATTCCTTAACTAGTCATCCCAAGGCCACAAAGTCTCTCTTGATTGCCCTTGGACTCCTTGCTGGAACTTCATTGCTGCCTATTACGAGTGACATGCCAGGAGTTGCTCATTAAACACAGTCACTCAGTCTTGGGGGGGAAAGGAGGTGGGGGAGTTCCTTTTTTATTCCCCTTGAATGTGGATTTAATGATTTTAAATCCCTTCAACCCAATTACAGCTCTGTATCCTGATTAGGAACTGAGCTATTGTGCACTGGAGCCATTATCTGGCGGCCCATAGAAAAATTAGTACCTGGAGAGGCTGCACTGGGAAATAAATCTTTTCCTGACATTTTAGGACCAATTCTTGGCCAATTAGAGCACACTTTGCCATGTAGGTAATGTGTATCCAAACTGCTCTCCCTGCTGAAAAGGGCAAGCAGAGAACAAGTGTAATCCATGCAAAAGAGGAGGAAAAATCACCCGCTGCCAACAAACTCTCCAGTGCTTCCCGACAAGTCCTGTGCCCTCTGCAGAGCTCAGTCTGACCCCAAAGCCACAGGCATGGAGCAAAGGAAGCTGCTGCTCTTTGTGCCACCAGCCCCATCCCACTCCTGTCCTACTGCCTGTCCCATCTCAGAGCCCTGGGCAGGAGCTGCAGATGTGGGTGGGTACAGGGGGATGGATGCAAAGCCAAAGAAGGGGACCTGGTTGGGCATGGACATGTCCCAGCACAGCCCTGAGGCATTTCCCTCTTCAATGGTCAAGGTTTGACCATCCTGACAACGAGGACATGGCCAAGAGCTGAGACACTTTTCACAAGCTGTGCAGAGATTGATGATGGCTCCAGGACATCCCAGAGGGGACAGGAATGACCTCAGGTGGATCTAAGGAGATTTATGTCCAACCTAGGGTGGCACGGACCAGAAACCTGCTCCACCAGCCCCAGCCCTGCAGCAACAAATGCAACCTCATTGCCCACAGGACAAGGAGGACACTGGGAGGACTCAGAAGCTCCTCCTAAGCCATTTGTCCTTTGCTAGCACTCATTCAGTTGGTTTTGCACCTCTCTGTCCCCTCCTCCTCCACCCCTTGGCTGGAGCTGTCCTAATTCCCTAATTGCTAAAAGTTGCAAAGAACTTCTCACCCAGGTGTCCCAGTCCAGGACCAGTGCTGTGGACAGCCCTCCCAGTTGTCCCCATGGACAGTGCTCCCATTGCCCCTTGTGCACTGGAAGCACCAGGTCACCTGGCTCTCCCTTGTCCTGTCCCTCTCCTCTGCAGGGTTTCCAGGGACACAGGATTTAAACAAAACTGGACCCAAAAAAGTGAAAAATGCCAAACCTACCCCCTCCCAGATGAACAGAGGGATGTGCTCAGTCCAAACCCTGCCAAGAAGCTCAGACCAGTGCCAGAGGCAGGTGAGCACCAGGCACAGCACTGCAGGATGCCTCAAGGATGGATCTTTGCTTCTGAGTCAGAAATCCCAACCACGCGGTGCCTCCTGGCTCTGGGAATGCTACAAGATTCCCAGAGCAGGCCTGGGAACCTCTCAGCCACGAGCTGGATGCACCCTCTGAGCCAGATCCTTGGTGTCTTGGCCAAGTTCGGAAAAGCCTGGCTCTACCTTACAGATGAATTTGTGAATAACCATCAGTCCTGACAACCCCTCCAGAGGAAAAGAACGGAACAAAGAGCTGAGAGCACAGCAGAAATCTGGTGCCACCACACTGGGACCATTCCCACCTCCCCCAGCCCAGAAACTGAGCTCAGCAAAGACCCAAACCCCCAAAGTTCCTACCAGGGGGCAGAACCTCGAGCTGCAAAAGGCAGCTGAGCATTTATGATGAATTTATTTGCTCTGGGTTCCATGGCGAGGCCCCAGCGGGCAGCCCTGGCACAGCAGCCCAGCTGGACTGAACCAGTCACTTGGCAAATTAAACTGGTGCCTGGAGTTGCCTTTTAACACTTTCCCTGCCCTCCCTCCTGGGAAAACAGTGGGAAAAGGGCTGGAGGGGCTGTGGGATCGTGGTGCACCCAGGGAATGTGAGCATCCAGGATGGATCACACCATCCCCGCCCTGGGGTCGAGTTAATGGCGCGTGGGGCTCTCCATGCAACTCTTTGTCTATAAAAATCCTAATGGCGAGCAGTTAAACTCATCCCTGGTGAGAAGATGATCATAGTTAATGGAATTAATGCAAGGTTTTAATTTGCCTCTCGCTGCTCGGTCCTAGCAACTCCCCAGCCTCCAGCACAGGCGCTGAGGAGTCGATGTTTGATCTTCCCTCCCCTGGTACTCGTGTGCTTCTCATCCTTTTCACCATCTGGAGGTGGGAAAACCCATCAGGCCTCCCTGCTCTGCTGCAGGACTGATAATGAGGAGGCCTGGTGCTGCAAAGCTCAGCCTCACCTCTGGAGGTGCAGCAGAGACTCAATTTGTGGAGCTCAACACGAGGTCCAGCAGCTTCTGGATAGGACTGGGGCAAGGAGAGGTCAGCAGTGAGGGGCTGCCATGGCCACAGCAGTGACCAGCACCTCCTCTTTGTGCAGGAGCACCCATGGGTGCCACCAGCCCTTGGTCTAGTTTGACCAACACAGTCCAAATTTTGGGGTGCAGACTCAAACACAGAAGAGTTTGGGGCTCCTGGGATGGCTGGGACACCAGGGAGCACACACAGCATGGCAAAAAACTCATGGAAAAGCTGCAAAACCAAGTAATGAGCCAGCCAGGAACAGTCTGATCCAAATAGACTGGAACAGCAGAGATGGGGGGAAAGGAAAACAGTATTAAAAAAGCAGCGGTGTGTTGCTGAAATGAGATTAGAACAGTAACAGGTTCCCTCCCGTGCCAGCTAAATCCCCATTAAATCAGATTAATGCAGATGGTCTTTATGTAACTGACCAAGACGATAGATCAATATTGTTGTTTCAGTCAGGGAAGGAAAAAAAAAAATTGTCCTGTCTGACAAAAACACATCATTACCTACAGCAACCTGCACCTTGCTCAGGACTGCCCAAACCAGGGGCTGGGTCAGGCTGGAGAGAAAAAACCATCACAGATGGCTCATCCCAGTAACTACTGCCACCCTGGGGAAAAAAAAAACACATAAATGAGGTTTTTCCTCTCTTGGAGAGAGAAAATTTGGGGTTCTGTCCTTGCCAGGGCTGTGAAGTTCCACATCCCACAGCAGGACCTTGCTGGGAAGTCTCCCAGCAGCCACAATCGTGATCCATCCAGAAATTTTCCTGTGTCAGCAACACTGAAGAGCTGCATCCCACCCAAGCGCCATCTGCAGTGACATTTTCCATTATTCCCCACTCCCACTGAACCTGCTCCCACTTCTACTGTGGACAGAATTCCCTCTGCCTGCAGGGCAGCCCTCCCAGCCCTCAGACCCACCAAGTGAGTAAAAAGGGAGAAAAAGAGGCTGGGGAGCGGGGGAGTTGGGATTATTTTCTCCTGGAACCATTATCCAGGGGCCTGCAGCGCAATTAGCACCTGGAGAGGCTGCACAGAGATATAAATCTTGGTGACATTTCAGCACCGATTCCCCACCAATTAGAGCACCCAGGCTCTCCCCGTCAGCAGCCTCACCACCACAAAGGCCAAGCCCAGAGGATGGAAAAATCCATCTGGAAAAAAGACAGAGCAGTGCAGGAGGGCTGGAGCTGGGCTTGTCCCCTGCCAGCCTCATCCATGAGCCCCTGGTTCTCCTCCTGTGCTCCTGTATCACACTGGGTGTTGGGAATCATCCCCCTGCTTGCCCAGAGCTCAAAAACCCATCCCAAATCCCAGCCCAAGCCTTCCCACAGCTTGGAGGAGCACCCAGGAGTTCTAGCTCCCTCCCTCCATCTCATCATTAGGGATGGATGAGATGCTCTGCAGAAAGTGCTATTTTTGTTACTCAGTCTGGGTTTGCAAAGGGAGAAGCACCATGGACACGCCAATTCACCCATTTTATTCTGGATTTTAACTCCAAACTTTTCTGTTTGAAACAGTCTTTCCCTGCAACCTTTCCTTTACATTTGCTTTATATCAGCCACAAATCTGAAAGCTCAAAAGCAAACACCAGACTACTTGGGTTTTGCTGAGGCAAAAGAGTTAAATCCAGTCAGAATATTTTCCCAGATTTTAAATCCACTGACATTTTGAAAAGTTTCGTTTGTGAGCTGAGCCCAAATGATTTTTTTTGATACCATCAATCCAAGCACCACTTCCAACCTCAACTGCCTTTTCCAAGATATTTGCTCTGCCCTCTACAAGAGCAAAGTTCCTCCACCCCTCTCCTGCTCTGAATTGCTGCCTCCAAGTGCTCTCTCAGGGAGATTTCTTTTGGCTCACAGCTGCTTAGCCTTGAATCCCAGAATATTTGGAGTTGGAAGGGAGCTGAAAGTCCATCTCATTCCACCCCCTGCCATGGGCAGGGACACTTTCCACTATCCCAGGTGGCTCCAAGCCCTGTCCAGCCTGGCCTTGGACACTGCCAGGGATGGGGCAGCCACAATTTCTCTGTGCCAGTGCATGAGGAGCTATAAGGATTCCCTAATTTTATAACATTAATTCTGCTTTCTTAGCTTTGACATCCTCCCATCAAACCCACAGCACTGGGATGGGCTGGGCTGGAAGAGGTTCAGGCATGCAGAGCTCAGCCTTGCTGTGGAATCCCCCTCAGTGCTCACAAAGCTAAAAATAATCATAAATTTCTTCCCCAGGTAATGTTCTCCCATCCCTGGGGGGAATCAATCCCAGCATCAAAGGGAAGGCAGCTCCAAAGGGCTCTGGCAGAGCTGCACTCACTCCAAGAGAGGCACCAGGGGGTGGATAACAGCAGCAAACCCTGGAGTCAGCAACCCCTCCCCACCTGCTTGTTTTGCTCCTTTTCTGGTTTAACTTTTAATTATTTTTAAAGGTTGTTTGGTTTTTTTTTTTTCTGACTTGCTCAGGATTGAGTGGCAGAAATCTCAAATTTAATTTAATTAGCACCTCCTCCCTGCCTGGAAATGGCTTTTCTTCAAGTCTGACAGTTCCACCCTTTGACTGCCATCGCCTCTTTCCCTCTGTGTTTCCAAGGGACCTGGAAAAATCTTGTCCCCTGCTTTATTTGTGCTCCAGCCCCAGAAAAGACAGACTGAAAGCTGCTGGGATGGAGATGGGATGCAGCAAGCCTAGAAAGACTGGAAAGAAGCAGCACACACATTGTTTTTTTTCCTTTTCTCTATCTTAAGGAGATGCTGATTTAATTGTATTTATTCCTTAGCAATTGGTGGCAGAGGAGGAAGTGACAGTGGCATTAGATGGAAGGCCAATAATAAATACCAGCATTAAAAACAAACCCATGTGTGGGTGCAGGCACTGTAAATTGGCATCTGTGCAGGACAAGAGCTGCATGGAAAAACATCCCATGGCAAAACCCTCCCTGTACAGTGTTAATAGAGCAGGAAAGGCACATAAAATCCAAAGATTCCCACTGCTTTTACAAGCCCTGTGTGATGAGGGCACAGGTAAAGCTCCCAGAGCAGCAGTTCAATGTGCAAATCCACTTGAAGGAGCAGAAAAGAAATAACCTCTCTGCTCAGGTGTCCTTTCTCCCAGGAAAAGGCATCCATGCAACCCCTCCTCCCGAGAAGGGGCAGAACTGGCCCTGAATACATCCCTCCTGCAAGCCAGGAATTTGTTATTCTAAATTTACACTAATTACACTTCACTGGAGGGAGCAAGCAGACCCTGCAAGTGCCATGAATGCGCCTTGATTGGCGTGGCAGGCTGGGCTGCGCTGTGTCCTAACAAGAGTGGCCTGTTTGTGATGGGGACATGGGCTGGCTCTGGGGGGGCTCTCTGGGGGCACCAGGCTCAGGATTAAAGTGCCTGGAGATTCCCTGGAAATCAGCACAGGCCTCAGCAGCAATCAGGCACGCAGAGGTTATGCTGGTGATTAACAATTGTTGGTGTGGGGAGGGGAGCACTCCCGGCTGCCTGTGTGTGTGCCCGGCCTTTGTGGGTTATGCAAAGGGGTTTTGGAAGCAAGGCTTGATTTCTTGCTGGGAAATGGACCTCTCTTCAACCCTCCTGCCTCAGTTTTGAACCGGTTTGGGCAGCTTGATGTCATGCTGGGGGAGGCAGGCTTGCAGTATCTGATGATAAATCCACATTTCTAGGGGAAAATCGGGTATTTAAAATTATCTGCTTTTATAGAGAAAGGGAAAAGAAAAGCCAGTCCCACTCAACCGTGCCTTTGGCCTCAGCAGGTGCTGTTTAAACCCTTTGCCACACAGAGTGTTTTACTCTGGGGCAGCAGAGTCCCTTATAGGTGTTTTGGTCACCAAAAGTGTTACAATCACACACCACAGTGACTTTCATGCTGGTAACCACTGAGCTGGGACTGGGTCTGTGCTGGGACAACACCCAGGGACTGAACCTCATCACAGCACGAAGGAGGGAAAGGACAGCAAGTGGGGACAGAGCCTGCATCTTCATTTCCAGGCAGTTTCCTCCTCCAGACACTCCTTGCCTCCTCAACCAGCAGCAAAAATTAAGAGAGGGACAGGTGACACCTTCATGGGCACACAAGGGGTGACAGGCTGAGGAAACTGTAATATGGGAAAGAACTTCCTCACTCTGCAGGGGACCACACACTGAACAGGCTGCCCAGAGAGGAGTGGAGTCTCCATCTGGAGATATCCCAGCACCATCCACAGTGTTCTGGGATGACCCTGGCAGGCTGGAGCAGGGGACCCACTCTGATTCCTCCCAACCTGACCAGTTCTGGGACATTAAAAAGGGAAAGACTCCCAGACATTCAGAGCACGAGCAAAGGGGACACAACCCTGTTTCATCTCTTCCTCAAACAACTTGGAAATGTGGTTCCCTCACTTTCCTCCTTCTCCCTCTGCTCTCCAACACCAAGTCCTGACCCTGCTCTTCTCCTGGCGCTGACCCTCCCATCTCCTGTTGTTGGAGCACACACAGAGCATTGTCCTTTTCAGACAGAATCTACTACCCTGCAATTACTGAGCATGGAGAGGAGGACGGGAGCTGTATTGACTTACAAAGCCCACACGGCTGGAATGCAGCCCAAACAAATCAATGGCATATTTAGCCAAATAAACTGCTCCAGCAGGCTGATGACTCCAGACCTCCACTGGTCTGGATGTTACTGGAATGCCTGGTGCTTTGCAGGTGGAGCACTTTTAAAAGCACGAAGAAAATGAATGTAGGGACAGACAAGGAGGGATGGATTGATGCTCAAAGAGAGCAGGTTTAGATCAGATAGAGGGAAAAATTCTTCCCTGTGAGGGTGGGCAGGCCCTGGCACAGGGCGCCCAGAGCAGCTGTGGCTGCTCCTGGATCCCTGGAAGTGTCCAAGGCCAGACTGGATGGAGCTTGGAGCATCCTGGGACAGTGGAAGGTGTCCCTGCCCCTGGCAGGGGATGGATCAGATCTTTAAGGTCCCTTCCATCCCAAACCATTCTGGGATTCTGTGATAACATCAGTGCTATGCACATTTTCCATATCAGCAGAAGGTTCAACCTTCAGGTGATGTCCTAGAAGTTTGATCAGGCTTAAATTATTACATGAATCTGTCCATGTTGGCAACCACCCACAGTTATTTCCTCTTTTCCATGAAAATCTGATTGTGAGAAAGGATTGGGGACACTGATCTGGGGTCACAGCTCTTGGATAAGCACAGATGGGAAACCAAGGGTGTTGGAGAAGAGAAGCTACCAGGGAAGAGAGATACAAAAGGGGAAGAGGAAACACAAGTAGGTGTAGCTCTGCTCTTCCAGAAAAGCCAACTCTCTTTGAAATAGCAAAACCAGTCCCTTTTACACCCCATGGCTCTCACATTCAATATTCCACAGCCAGAGCAGATGCTGGACTGTTTGCACCCCAAACCTGCCACTCTTCCCCAGAAAAGTCAATCCCAGCACACAGGTTTGTACAGCAGTCCCTGAATGAGGCCAGGTTGCAATAATCACTGTACAAGCACCAAACAGGTCCTTGAGCAGGCTGGATCTGCTTTGCCCATAGTTCTGTGTCCAGGGAGCAAAAACACGTCCCACACAGAAGCCACAAATCAAATAACCAGAGTGCTTGAGGTCACCTTCTCCAAACCTCTGAAAAATGTATATATTATTAAACAGACACGTATCAATAAGGAATGTAATTTGGACAGAAAGACCTGAACTGTTTGTTTTGCAAAGTGCTTTTGGAAATGGACATTTTCCAGATTTTTTAATTTTTTCCTTTTCTTTCACTCTTGGCTGAAACTCTTCACCGTGTTTGGCAGGGCTTCACAGATGGCGCTGGCCGACCCACAACCGAATTTTTCAGAGAATAAGATATTTGTCCAAAAGAAGAAAACATGCCCAGATTTTCTGGGTTCCAACCCTCTCCCACGCTGCTCCTCCTGCCACTGCAGCCCGCCCACCCCACGGCAGAGGCTCCGGCAGGGCGGCTGCAGGGAGGGAGGCTCCTGGGGAGGTGAGGAGAGATTCCCTCCTCAGGAGAGGGATGAGGTGGGCCAGGAGCATCCCTGGCCAGGAGCATCCCTGGCCAGGAGCATCCCCTGCAAGGCCCATCCCTTCCAGTGAGCATCTTCTGTCCTGAACAGTGGAGGACACAGCGGCACCCAACACCTCCCAGTGGGAATATTTGAAGATTTGCACCCAAAGGGGCCGTTTCCCTTGCTGAGCAAGTTCTCTTGGTCTCTGCTGCCCACAAACAGCATGCACGGGAGTGGTTGTGATTTGCAAGTGAACAAATGTGCTGGGTAAGATTTGCTCTCTCGCCGGGCAAATCCTCTTTGAGTCTGAGCCGCTGGAAGCGGAGCCAGAGGAGGGGATTAATCCCGAGAGGCGCCGTTCAGCAAACTCAGCACTGAGTCAGCCTGCGGGGGGGATGCCCGGAGATGTGGGTGCTCATCCCTCGGGACACACCCCACCAGCACTCCCTGATCGCTGAGCACCTCCGGGAGGGCTGGGAGAGGCTTTTTAAGGACACTTCAGAACCTCTTTGCAGCAGGAAAAGGGAGACAAAGCGCTCAAAGCCCGTGTGCCGGCAGGAATCCCACATCCTGTGTTTCTGCAAGGGATTCCAGCTCCCTCTCCTGCTGCAGTCCCAAAGGCAGCCCAGCTCACTCCTCACCCTGCAACCCCCCAAATCTGTGATGCCACAGCCTCAAAAGGACGATGGGGATGGCTGGAACAGGGAGCAGAGGGACAGTGCCCTGCCCTCCACCTCTCCTCAGCTCCAAGACCCCTCTGAAGGACAAAACAGCCCCCAAAGCTAATCCCAGTCTCTTCGCTGAGATAACACTCAGTCCCCAATCCCAAGGAGTGTTTATCCATGCTGCAGATGGGAAATCTGGATCCTACACACACAATGAAATCCCTGCTTAACCTAAACTCCCTGCGGCTTTGGGGGTAAGACCAAGAAAGGAGACAGAGATTTAAGGCCCAGGAAAAGCAGGCAGGCACCCAGTGGGATTTTCAAAAACACGGGAGTCAGAGGAGAGGGGAAAGTTTTTCTGGAGCTGACCCTCAGCTCCACCAGCACCCCACAAACACAGCCCTGTCTGGATCACAGAATCACCAGGCTGGAAGAGACCTCCAAGATCATTGAATCCAACCCAGCCCCAACACCTCAACTAACCCATGGCACCAGTGCCACATTCAGGCTTTCCTTAAACACATCCAGGGGTGGTGACTCCATCACCTCCCTGGGCAGATCATTCCATACTTTATCACTCTTTCCATGAAAAACTTTTCCCTAATATCCAGCCTGAATTTCCCTTGGTGCAGCTTGAGGCTGTGTCCTCTTATTCTGTCAGTGCTGCCTGGACAAAGAGACCAACCCCACCTGTACAACTTTACAAACACCTTCCAGGAGGTTTTAGAGAGTCACCTCTGGGTCTCCTTTTCTCCAGACTAAACCCCCACCTCCCTCAGTTGCTCCTCACAGGGTTTGTGCTCCAAGCCCCTCTCCAGCCTCGTTGCCCCCTCTGGATGCTCTCAATCAATCCGTGACAGCGCCGTCAGGAGCGTCACACACTCCTGCGGTGACACAGAAAGGAGCAGGGATCTGCAGGAGCTGGGGAAGTCGCCACATGGCCGTGTCTGCAGCAGCTGAGGAGAGAGCTGTCGGTGTTTGCTCACAAACAATATGCTCGTCAGGATCTGGCCTGTCTCTCAACTGGGAGATTTCCTTATGGAGATTTCCTTATGGAAGTTTCTCCGCTACAGAACGCGTGCGGTGGGGTCGGTCTGGCAGCCAAAGCTCCCCAGGAAAAGGCACGGCCGGCGTTCCAAACACCTCCTGTCCATCAGATCTGTCTCCCATTAACTAAATATTGCTTAATAGCATTAAAATATCTTTCTCTCCTTGGCTGTAGTGCCCTGGTGCTGTTATCCTGCTGGTTTGGTTCTAGCAAGGACCCAAAAAAAGTTTTGTTGTTTTTTTCCCCCCACACTTTCACTTACCAAAAAAAAATTGAAAAATAAACAAAAAAATCTATTTCTGGTTATTTATGGTTTTTCCACCTGACAAATTCACACCTCTGCTGTCCCTTCAGAGGGTGCATCAAACACTTGGGATGTACCAAGTGACCTGAAGAGGCCCCGGCTGGAGCTGGGACAGGATACCTGGGACAGTGTTGGAGAAGCAGATGCAGCTTCATTTTCCTAGGAAGTCCAAACAGAGCCTGAGTCCCCTGGAGAGGAGAGCTCCCAGTGATTTTCTAACTGCCATGACACAAAGCCTGAGGAAGCAGGATGGTCATGGCAGGCACCAAGCAAGTTCATTTATTTTTTAAACCTCAAGGACAACTTGGCTGTGGAGTGTGAGCATGGCCAGGGACTCAGCCTGGAGCTGAGCACCCCCATCCCACTGCTGAGCCCCCCAACACTACCTGCAAAGTCAATTTACTGCTTGGGTTTATTTGTTGGGGAGAGAATTCCCCATCTGTGGAGGCCTGTAGGGAGAGGGGTCCTAAATCTGCCAAGCTCTGCTCCTGAAGCTTCCCCAGGGAAGGTGGAGGGGTCGGTGCTGCCCAGGGAGGCACAGGCAGCTCCTGGAGTGTCTGATCAGCCTTGCAGAGTTTGCACAGCTTGGGAGCAAATGAGCTCTTCCAACTCATCCCTGCCATTGCCAGCTCTTCCTTTAGCCCCCTGCCTGTGTTCCTTGGAAGACCTTTGCCCATGAAGGCAGTGGAGCAGGTATTGTAATATCCAGGGATCCTGAATTTCCAGCAATTTCCAGCAATGTCAGTAAAAAAGGGAAAAAAAGAAGCTCCCATGGGTGCTGCAAAATTCACCCCTTAGGGCTGACCCCAATTCACCTGAACTTCTGAAGCTCCCAGCTCTCCAACCACCTTCAATCCAGCCTGGAGCTTGTCCAGCTTCCAGTTTAAGAGAGGAATGGTGACACCCCTCAAGCAGAAACACTTCTGTGAACCACAGAAATCCTCACAGGATGGGTTTTCCTCCAAGATACAGACTGGGAATTCAAGAGGACCTGGGGAACCCAAGGCCACGTGCTGATCCCCCCTGCTGCTGTTGTTCAGCATCCCATAATGTCATGTCCATTTGCAGATTGCACTTTATTGGTTTTTATTTGGCAGCCTCGCCTGACTCTGCCCTTTAATTTATCCATTATCCATCCTGATTAATTGGCCGATAAAGCCCCGTCCAGTTTTTTAAAACAAATTCCCAGTCCATTTGCTTTTAGTGGAACTGTGAACAAGCAGTTTAACTCATTACATTATAGCACTCGTGCTGGGGTTGGCTCTGGAGCAGAGATTTCAGCATCATACATATGGAACCAGCTCTGATCTGCATTAATGGTCCCTCTGAGGCTGGGGCTGCTCAAGGAGAGATCCCACAGCCCCTGTGGGACAGGGACAGCCCCTTCCTCCTGGTGGTGCTGCTCCCAGGAGAGTGGAAGCTTTCTCTCCATGCATTGATGCAGAGTTGGTGATTGCTTCCCACAAAACCAACTTTTGCACTTTTTTTGTTTTCAGCTTTCATTGCCCAGCTGCCCTGTTTTATAAGGAGCCACCTCCAGACTCCCTTTCTTCCCCTATACCCTGTTTTAGGGCTGGAAAAACATTTCCCTGACCCAAAACATCTCCAAAGCCACTGCTGGGGCCTCTTTCCATCCCTGTTCCAAGGCACAGCCCTCGGTGGTTCCTCCATCAGCAGATTCCTGGCTGCAATCCCTCATTCCCATGCAGCAGCACCAACACCTCCTCCTGAGCAGCGCTGCTGGAGGAGGATTCACGTCACCCATGGCAGATCCCTCCTTGGCCATTCCTTGCCCCCACACCACTCCTTGTTTTCCCTGAAAACCCCCAAATCCTCTTTTTCTCAGCACCCAAAGCCCCCAAAGTGAATCTGGCAGAGTTCCAGGTGCAAATGAGGAATGACACGTGAGGAGATGGGAGCAGGAGAGAAGGGAATTAATTCTGCCGGGTTGATTCTTCAAAAGCATGAAAGGCAGAAAGAAAAGTAAGAGGAGAGCAAACTCCCTTCTCCCAAATACCAAACCAGGAGTGAATAAGCGATGGACTTCCACAGGGTGCCTCAATTCCTGTCCGTCAGCCTGGCTCTTTTTCTCCCCTCCAAATGTTATTATCTCACTCTCCTGGCGTGAGCAGGGCTGGGTGCATCTCTCCGTCTCACCAGCTCAGCTGATAAGCCTGACAGACCTGGCCACTGGTGACAGCATTCACATTTCCAGTGGATAAAATGCCATTTACATGAGGCAAGTGCTGGTGATTTTCCATCAGCCGGGACAGAATGAGGATGGGAACAGCTTGTAAGCTTCCCTTTTTTTTTTTTTTTTTTTTTTTTTTTTTTTTTTGCCTGGTTTGGTTTTTTTTTAGTTGTTGTTGTTTTCTTGGTGGGTTTTTTTTAAGGGCAAAATCTGGACTTTCTCCTCCACTCACATTTATAAACATCACCACGAACAAGGCCCTGGCCCTGATTAAAATTCCCAACATGCCAGAGTTTGTAAAAATCTCCGGCCCAAAGCAAAACAAGCTCAGGGAAAAGTCTGGCAACCCATTCTATCTGACTGTTGAGGGGATTAGAGGGGAATTTGGCATGCTCCCCTTTTCCTTCCTTCAGACTCATGCCTTATATTTTTAGGGACCCTTCTTTAGCCCACACTGCTTTCCCCTGGAGGGTTTTTAATGTTCCCTTTTGTCTTCCCATCACCGTCGTTTTCTTTGCCTTTTACTTGACAAATCGTTGCCTTCTTTAGGCAGGGAAACCAGGGGCCAGTTCCCACAAGGAAAAACTGGAGGGCTGGGAAAAGTGGGAGGCTGAGACACATTCCTGAGCTATCAGGAACCCACCTCCCACCAACATCTCCCTCCTCCTGCCCCTCCTCAGTCCTCAAGGGGGACACTGCTCCAGCTGACCTCATCTTGTCCCCTTCCATCAGGGATGAAGGGAGGAGGCTCTGCCAGGCACGGGGCTGTCGCCAGGGATTGCCTGGGGGGGTCAGGAGGATGCAGCTGCAGCTCCAGGCTGTGAGGAAGAGCTGCAAACCTCACTCCAAAATCCCTGCTCGGTGCTTTGTCCCCTCCCCAGACAAGTCACGGCATCAACACAAGGAAAACTCCATCCCTGAGGAGCAGGATGGGAGCAATGAAGATCTCTGACAGCACTGATAACACCAAGGTCACCAGCTGAGGAAATGCTCTGCTCTGACACAGGACAGCATGAAACCCAGGCTTTTTTCCCTTATGGTCTTTCTTTCTTCGCTTTCCCCTTTTTCTTTCCCTTCCCTTCCCCATCCTTCCCCTTCTCCCTTCTTTCCCTTCCCCTTTCTTTCCTTTCCCACTTTCTTCCCCCTTCCTTTCCTGTCTTTCCCCTTCCCCCCCTTTTCCCCTTTCCTCTTCCCTCCCTTTCCTTTCCTCTTTTACTCTTTCCTCCTTCTTTCCTTTCCCCTCCTTTTTCCCTTCACCCCTTTTACCCTTCCCCCTCTCCCTTTCCCTCCTTCTTTCCCTCTCCTCCCCTTTTCCCTTCCCCTTTCCCTTTCTCCCCACTCTTTCCCTTTGCCCCCTTCTCTTTCTCATCCTCTGTCCCTTGCTCCCTTCTTTCTTTTCCCCTTTCTTTCCTGTTCCCTCCCTTTCTTTCCTTTCCCCCCTTTCTTCCCACTTCTCTCCCTTTCTTTCCCTCTCCTATTTTCCCCTTTCATTTTCCCTCCTTCTTTCCTTTCNCCTTTCCCTTTCCCTTTCCCTTTCCCTTTCCCTTTCCCTTTCCCTTTCTGACTTAATTAAAAAAATAAAATCCTTCTCTCTTTTTTCTTTTTTTCTTTTTTTTTTTTAAGTTTTAGTTTGCCCACAAACTTCTTGCTGTCCTGTGTCAGACCAGCAGTCCCAAAGCCAGGAAGGTGCATCCCCATCCAACAGCTCTGGTAGTTAATCACTGTCATTAACTGAGCAGTTAATCACTGTTTAGAGGACACCATAGCCTTGCCATGGATGGGGCTCCATGGAAATGGCAACTGGGCTGAATTCACAGCACCAGCCTTGGGAGGTCATCCATGGAAATGCTGGAGATAAGGGTGGTGCAGGGACAAAAAACCCTGGCAAATGTACATTAAAACTGATGAAAATATGGGAAAACCTCTTAGAATCTTCTCCTTACATTATATTTGCAGCAAGACTCTACTTTTAGGTGTTTTAATAGCAGGATTTTAAATCTATCTGTTGCTCTACATCTCCATCTGCCTTCCTGACAGGAAAAAAATATCCCAAGAAGGGGAAATTCTCACACTTGTCCTATTGATATGTTCTTAACTGCCCACAAACACCAACCAGGCATTTCCATGAAGGACAACAGGACACAGCCATGCCATGGGTGATGAACGGTGGAAATGGAATAAAACCTCGGGATCAGGAGAGGGAGCAGCAACAGGGGAAGGGAAAATAAGAGAGATTTCACCTTGTTTCTGCCCCATTTTATTTGGGGACCAGCCCACCCCTGCTGCAAAGTCATCTGCTTGGACACCTGCCCAGTATGGAAGCTCCAAGAGATTTTTCAAGGCATTCCCCCATTCCAGCCTTTGCCCTGAACCATCTGCAGGGACAGCCCTGATTTCACACCCAAACCTCTGCTGGAAAGGGCAACTCCCAATTCCCAGCTATCCCAGGGGATGCTGCTGGGTTTCCAAGGAGGTGACAAGCCCAGGTCCCCCACCCAAGCAGAGCCTGCCCTCCCCAGGGCCGGGCACAGCTCGGAGGGGAGGCTGAGCAGGAGCTGAGCAGCAGCCCTGGTGTCTCTGCCTCTGTCATTAATCACAGGGACACAGGGAAGGGCTGCAGCTCCTCCAGGCAGGCAGCGAGCCTGGAGAGGAGGAGGAGGGAAATGTGAGACCCCTTTTGCCTTCAGGGATGATCCTGAAAATGCCAGAAGCCAGGAGGAGTCTTTGACTCCATCCCAGGCTCCATCCCCTCCCTTGAACTGCTCCAACAAAGCCCAGGAACTGCAGCTACCAAACAGAAAGTGGGAAAAATCTTCCTCCCTTCTTCATCCCTGCAGGAGGCTGCACAGGGAGGAGCCCATGTGCCTTCACATCCTCCTCTCCTAAAACCTTCAACATCTGCTGTGCTGCTCCTCCTGCCCTCACCTGCTGTTCACACAGACATCCCCACCCTCCTCAGGCCACCAGCTGCACTGGATTTTTCCAGCTCCTCCTCCTCCTCCTCCTCCCAACCCTACTGACCATCTCCATCCCCACGTCCTCCTGCTGCTGGACACAGCAAGAGCTGGAGGCCCTGCACACCCCCAGCCCTCTTATCCAGCTGGAAGCTCAGGATTTGGGATTCAGGATGCTCAAGCTTCTCTTTAATTCATCCCCAGATCTGCACAAAGCCCCTGCCTGTCAGAAGATGCTGCCCTAATATCCCAGATCCTGGGAAAAAAAAGCTCATTTACTACTATTTATATTAATTCATACAACCTACTCCTCAAATCTTAGCCTGTGGAAAGGATACCTTGGGAATTCACAAACCTTTAGGGATACAGATACTGCATGGAGCACGACAGCCTCGCAAACTGTTCATGATAGGTAAGAAAATCAACTCTAGCCTCATCAGAAAAGGCTCCAGAGCCCAAGTCAGCTCCAAAGCTCTGGTTTTCCTTGGATTGCACTGCAAAAAAACCTCCCCAGAGTTCACATTCACAGCCATGCCCCCAACTATCTCCCCAGCCATTCCCTTGTGAAGCCTTTCTTCCTGTCCTGGTGCTAAGGAGGGTTATTACTCCTTCCTCCCAGCATGCGACAGAAATGTTTGTGCAGAGAAAAAAAATCCCCCAAGTCAGTACATTAATGTCCTGCAATGAAAAATAGATCTGTCTAAATATGCTCAAGGTAATTCAGAATACATTTGAGGTGATTTCAGGCTCTAAAGTCTGCCTGTAACAGCATTTCAGGCTGTGTTTATCAGTTCTTTCCCCCTGCACTTGCATTTTTTTTCTCCCTGGTTATTTTTAAAACATTTGCACAACAACAGAACCTAATGATCATGGCTAAGGGTAGAAATCAGCCTCCCAGCAGCCTCTCCCAGCTCTGGAAATTTTACCTTCCCATTTCCCCAACCCAAAGCCTTGCCTGCTGCAGGCTGGGGTTGAGCTTAGGTCATGGTGAAGGGTCCAATCCCCATCCCAGAGCTGCAAATCTGCAATGGGAGCCCTGAATTCAGCCAGGTTTCAGCCTGGGCAGTGTGCAGTGATTCAGAGAGACAGCAAAGGTCAGGTGGGAACTTTGTTTTTACAGCTCTGGCACAAACAGGAGGGAACCCCTCTCCCAGCAGGAGAGCTGAGGATGCTCCCTGGGTTTCTCCAGGACCAAACCCTCCTCTGGTTTCAACCATTCACCCTCACACCTGCTGAGGAATCAACTTTCCCAACCCAAAGGGTGCACAGGGTTAGGATGATCCCTGATATCTCTGATATCCCTGATATTTTCTGCTGAGAAACATCCCATGGGTAATTTCAAGGGAGAGCTCTGGAAACTCCTCCCAGCCTTCCCTGCTGATTCCTCACAAGGAGAGGGAGCTGGACAGGTCACCCAGGGTGACCCAGCCCTCTGTCCTGGATATGACCCATCAATCCACTGTTCCCAGGATCACACCCCCCTGCAAAATCCCATTTCTCCTGCCAGAGCTTTGGGAACAGCTCTGCTGCTGCTGAATCTCATTATTTGTGAAGAGGGGCAGGGTTTGACCGCAGGGCAAGGAAGCCCAAGCAGAAGCAGGGATGGAGACAGATCAGGAGGGGTTGTCCCTGCAAGACAAAGAGAAATCAGGAGCCTTGGAGCAGGTTCAGATGTTTTACCTGGGGCAAACCCACCCGCTGCAGATCCCGCCCCGGGAGCGCTGCGGCAGAGGAGAGCTCGGTGTGCCGGGCACACTCCAGCCCTGCTCTGAAGTACCAGCTTGGAAAAGAAACAAAGAGAGATGGCTTTGGGCTCAAGAGGACCCATCTGTTTTCGAGGAGTATTTATTTATTTATCAATTAATGTATCTATTTTACCTTGTGCTTTTGCGCCATCTTGAAAACAAGGAGTCATATTATCCCTCAAGCAATCCTGCCCCTTATCCATCTGGTAAACAGCCATTCTCTTTTATTTCCCTGCCTTTTTTTTTTTTTTTTAAAGCTTTTCAGTTTCTAGCAGAGCTGAAATCCACAATTCCATGACAAGGACATCACCATTAATGATGATAGCAGGAATAATGACACTGCACTCTCCTCGTGCCTCCGCTGGCAGATTTCAACACATTTCACAGTCACCTGCGAGCACCCATCTGAGGAGCCAAACACGGGGCTAATTTTAGGAGTACAAACCTCTAGAGAGAAGCTGAGCTCTTCTCCCAGTCCCAAGAAAAGCCTTTAGCAGGGTTATAAACAGGGGACAGGGTTGCCAGCACCTTTCCTCCCGATAAATACAGGATGTCACATGTGTGTACACGCGGTGACATCTCCCCAAGCATCCTGCAATTAAACCCTTTCTCTGGCTTAGCGCTGGCTCGGTGGAATCACCCAGAGCTTTTGCAGGGCCAGTCTGGCGTTTGCCAGCAGAGGGAACCTTCCCGTTGCTGGCTGGGAGACGAGGGACCCTTCCGAGCCTCTCTGCAGCAGCCATCACCGCTGTGCTCAGCCCAGCTTTGGGATCACAGCACACACAGAGATCCCTTGTGACCCCCCCAGACACCCCAATGCATTTCGGGGGGTGCAGAGTGTCTGCCCCACTGCAAATATTCCATTTTCTGGGGTGTGCACTGGTGCACAAATCCACCCCCCGTGCCCAAATCTCACCCTTCCAAAATTCCGTTTGCATCTCCCTGGGATGCATCCCTGCAGATCCCACCTATTGCTCAACAGGGATTGGTACCAAGACCCCTCAGAAGTGCCCAAAATCAGATTCAGCCTCTCCCCTGGCTCAGACCCCATCTCTGCCTGCTGGGGAGAGGGAGCTGCTGCTCAGCCCCAAATGGATGCATCTCCAAAGCACATCCCACATCCATTATTCACACCGCTCACCCCAGGCTATAAAACATTCCTCCTGAAAAGTTTTCAAATAAAATAGAGCCTCTAACCAAATGACACACGGGGTTAAACTAGATCTATTTCCCAGAAAAAAAAAAAAAAAAAAAAA
>VXBR01005249.1:608878-636272 GCA_013400215.1 Cisticola juncidis
AGAAGGAGGGAAAGGGAGAGGGGGAAGGGTAAAAGGGGTGAAGGGAAAAAGGAGGGGAAAGGAAAGAAGGAGGAAAGAGTAAAAGAGGAAAGGAAAGGGAGGGAAGAGGAAAGGGGAAAAGGGGGGAAGGGGAAAAACAGGGAAGGAAAGGGGGAGAAAGGGGGAAAGGAAAGAAAGGGGAAGGGAAAGAAGGGAGAAGGGGAAGGATGGGGAAGGGAAGGGAAATAAAAAGGGGAAAGGGAAGAAAGAAAGAGGATAAGGAAAGAAAGAGGGGAAGAAAGAAGGGGGAAGGAAAAGAAGAGGGGAAGAGGAGGAGAAAGGGCAGGGAAAGGGAAGAAGGGGAGAAGGAAAAGAGGAAAGGGTGGGGAAGGGAAAGGGGGACAAGAGGAAAGAAAGGGAGGGAAGGAGAGAGGAGAGGAGGAAAAGGGGAAGAAAGCTGGGGAAAGGGAAAGAAAGGGGAGAAGGGAAAGAAAGAAGAGGCAAGAAAAAGAAGGAGGAAAGAAAAAAATCAGACAAAAGGAGAAAAGAAAAATTCAAACAAAAAGAAAAAATAGAAAAGGAAAAAAAAGGAAGAAAAGCAAGAAAGGGAGAGAAAGAAGAAAATAATACAAAGAAAGGAAAGGAAAAAGATTCCCTGACTCCACAATGCTGGCAGCGTGGGAGAACAGAGCTATGCAGGAAATTGATTTTATGACAAAAGTGAAAAATCAGGTGAAAAATTGTTTGAGTCAAATTAAATATTTTGTTCAACCAGAAAATAAAGGTTTTGTTTCATTGTCAGGTGTTCTCTGGTTTAGGTAGCAGGTTTCTCTGACCTTCATAACCACAGTTTGTTACATTTAGCAAAAAAAAACCCCAACCCCAAAACAGTAATTGAAACAAAAATCCAAATATTTTTCTGGAAAATGAAACAAGTTTTCTAGATGGATTTTTTCCTTTCCCTGACCCAAAATTGGTGGTTTGAGTGCTGCTCAGTAATAATTTCAGTCAAACCAGACCTCCCTTTTCCAGGGAAATTATTATGACCATGAAAACCTGTCATGGGATGCAGCAGATGGAATTTTTTAAGCTCAGCTGTGAGACACTCACGGTATTGGGAAGGGGTTTGCAACTATTTCCATCCCCTTTTTTTTTCAGGGTTTTTTTCATGGGTTTCTTTTAAAGTCAAATTGTGAATAGGCAGAGTTTGCTGGGAAGGATTTTAACCACCCATAGATGTCAGTGGCCCTAAATGGCTCCCAAAATGGGTCAGTCAGGGTTGGATGGGGCTGGGAGCAGCTTGGTCCAGTGGGAGATTCCCATGGAATGGGGTGGGCTTTAAATCCATTCCAACCCAAACCATTCTGGGATTCTGATACAACAAAATCTCCTGGGGCTGGTACCTCCACGAGGGGCAGTGGGATTTTGTCCTCATCCTCACTCCTGGTGCCATCAGGACAATGTGACCTGAGGAATGGGCAGATTTCCTGGGGACAGCAGGGTTCCCATCCCTGTCACTGGGTCTGAGGGTGCTGCCTCCTCCACATCCCTCCCCTGCCCCTCTGCAGCTCAGGATGAGGGGATGGGGACAAGGACAGGAGCACCCAGGGGGTGACAGTCCCCTTGCAGCAGCACTTCTACCACAGCTCCATCCCTATTGAATCCCCAGCATTTCCATACAGGTATTTCCAATATTTCTCAAAGCTCCAGCCAGTTCATCCCATTTCCTGCTCTGCTGGGACCTGGTGTGAAAACACAAATTCATCTCAGTGCCCTGAGCATCCTTGGATGGCCATGCCTGGAGCACAGGGAGCCCCTGACCTGTGTCACCCCAGGTGACACTTCCCTTTTAGGGTTTGCCATCCTGAATCCCTTCCCAACTTCACCTCTTCCCATGTACATTGCAGAAACCTGGGGTTTTATTTAATTCCCCTCTTCCCCTGCTGCTTGCAAGACGGTCTTTATTTATATAATACATTTCACATCCAAGACATCGCTGAGAGCTCTACACAAATATTAATTACCAAGCCCTAGGTGGTAAATTATAAATATCCGTTCTCTCCAGATTAAGAAAAAAAAAAAAAAAGACAACATTTAATAATAATAATAATAATAAAGACTGCACTGTGGCACATAAAGTGCTACATGAAGGAGCATTCCTTTGCTCCAGGGCTGCAATAAAACACACCAGAGCCCAGAAAAGTTAAAATAGGGGATGGCTGAGGGTCAGGCCACCAAGCTGGTGATGCACAGGCAGCTGGGTGTCTGCAGCCTTGGAAACAAAGCAAGAGAATGCAGGGAATTCAGTGCTGATAACGATGGGTGGGAGCAACCACTGGAAACATCTGGCAGAGGGGGCTCAGAGCATCTCTGCTCTGTCTGGCCCTTCTGGAGCAGCTGGGAAAGGCTGCTCTGTGCCAGCTCTGCTGGTGCCACCCCACAGGCAGGGCAGGACAGCCTCCCTGCCTGTCTGACACGGGTTGTGCCCAGCAGGGTCCCTGTGCCACACCGAGTGTCACCGTCCTGACAAGGCGATGATGGACGCCGGTACCAGGCCAGCTGGAATGAGGCAGCAGCTGCTCCTGGAGGCTGCCCTGGGATCTCTTGTCCTTGCAGAGCACGTTCTGGGTGGATTTGAGACTCCTTCCTCCTGGAGAAGTGGCCACAGTACACAGGCAGGGCAGAGATAAGGCCCTGGCACTGTAAGAGATCCTGAGTCGGGTGTGCTTGGCCACAGGACCAGTCCCTGGTCCAAACACAGAACTGGAGCTGGAAGGACCCACAGGGATCACTGATCCAGCTCCTGGCCCTGCAAAGGCACCCCAACAATCCCACCCTGTCCCTGGCATCTCTGTCCAACCCCTCCAGGAGCTGTGGCAGCCTCGGGGCCGTGCCCATTCCCTGGGGAGCCTGGGCAGTGCCAGCACCTCTGGGGAAGAACCTTTCCCTGCTCTGCAGCCCAAATACCCTTGGACGATGCCAAACCACAGCCAAGAAAAACACCATGAACATCCAAACCCCAAATCCTCCCGGCTGCCCTGCTTGGGAGGCAGCTGGGTGTCCAAGGTGAAGAATCCACCTTGCACCAGGTAAGGAGGGACAGGTAAAGTTTCCTCTCTCGGTCTTTCAGCTCCTGCCACAAACACAACCAGGCCAAGCTGATGCTGCCAAATCCCCAACATCTCCCTTCTCCCTGGCAGCTCTTGGGGCCTTTGCAAGACTCACCAGATCTCTCCCAACAGTTAAAACAAATCCTCCAGGCACAGTTCACCTCCCAAATCCCACAACAGGATCAGTCTGCTGCAGTTCTTGCTCTTTGCATCCTTCCCAACCCTGCTCAGCTTCAGCTCGAGCACTCAGACACTTCACTTCCAATCTGTGAATGCCACAGACAGGGCAGATCATTCAGGGCTTGGAAGTATTTATTTATAAACACTTTTTCCTCTTTAATTTTGATTTTCTTCATTGCTGCCTGCTGGCCTCCCCCATTTTTTGTGTGTGTGTGTTGTATAGATCAAAGCAATCACGGAAAAGGACAAAACTCAGCTTCCCAGAGTGGGAGAGGCAGCAATCAGAGGCAGTGGAAAGGACACGCCGGGAAGTCAATGAGGATGGGAAATAACATTTACCAAGCAGGGGCTCAGCAGGCCCAGGGTACTTTGCCTGGCTCTTTGAACAGTGTGTGCTCCTCTTTCCCTTTGAGTGCAGCTGCTTCCCGAGGAAGGGAACCTGAGGATAACAACACTGGGAGGATCCTGCAGCAGCCTCGCTGTGATTTCTGCCTGCTCAGCTGGCCAAGTCCACCTCTGAACACAGGGGGTGTTTAATGACTTTCTCTGGCCATTCTCCCTCCACACCAAACCTCAGAGATGTTTTAAGCCTTGGGAGCAGCTCCCTGGCCCCAGCCACAGCTGGCAGCAGGGCCAAGCACTCTGCAAGAGGCAGGCAGGAGGCTGGACACGGTGCTCTCCTCCTGCTGTCCTCATCTTGCACAAAATATCAAGCAGAAAGAGACAGTGGCTGGGTTTGCCACCTAATTTCAAAGGCTGGTGGCTCCAGCTGCCTCTTCAAACCACCCTCGAAGAGGAAGGCAGCTTCATTTGGCATTTGTTTAGCAAGAAAAAGCACAAGGCCTACAAAAAGCCATGAGCAGGATGTCATGACTATTTACTGCACACCCACACCAGACTGCTGCTGCAGCATTATCCTCCCCAGCACACATCCCTTCCCAAGGAATCAGTGAAGCACAGCACATCTTCAGAGGAATGAAATGGAGAGACACAAAGAGGAGGACAGGGGGGAAATACCTCCAGCTTAGGAGACTTTTGATTTTAAAAGACACCTCTCATCTATGGACACAAAGGGCAACCATTAATTGTCCAATATACTGGAGGTTGGACATGGAAAAACCTCACTCTGTCCCCCTCTTTCTGCCTCAGCTCAGTGCCTTGGAGGAAAGATTTTGTTCATTTGGCTACCACCACCGTGGTAGAGGAGATGGAGCCAAAGTGCCACCTCTCCCTCTATTCCTCTGTGATCCAGGACCTGGACAGCTCCATAACTCCAAGGAGCAAGGCAGGCTGTCCTGTGGACTTTGGTACATCCAGACCCCCACAGGGAGCAATGAGATCACCTAAAGCCATCATGGTTTTCTCCCAGTCCTCATTTCCCTCCTCCCCCAGCCCAGCTGTGGTCAGTGGGTCCAATTTCACAGCTGCTCAGTTCCAAATTGGACTCTGCTTCCCGGCTCTCCTCCCACTCCCACTTTGGTTTGCTATCAGCTTTCATTAGGAGAGGTTTCACTGCCTGACACATCCAAACCTCTGCTCCAGCTCCTCCAGGGCCACCTTCCTCAGCCACTTCATGCTGAAGGATTGCAGCTGCTGCCTTGGATCCATCTCCTGCCTCCTGCCAGCCAGGGATCAGCGAGGAGTGAAGGGACACAAATCCCACCTCAGCCATGGGCACCTCGGCCAGGTCTCTCCTGCCTGCTCCTGCCGAGCTGTGATGCAGAACTGAGCTGGAGAAATCAAAGCTGATTCCAATCTTATTATCCAACACGGCCCTATCAGCAGAGACAGCGACATTTATCACATTAATAGGAATGATAGAAGAAAACTGGGATCCTGTCCAACAAGAGCACTTTATCACATGTTGCACTGTCTTACAAATCCAATTATCACCAGCCGAAGGTCTTAACGGCCCTCCAAGAGTGGCTCTGGAAATTTTAAAAGTCTATAAAAGCACTTGTCCAGAGCCTTCAGCATCACCTCTGCCAGGCCTTGGGAAGAAGCATCACATCCTATTTGGGAGACTGGAGCAGCTTCATCCCAGGAGAGGGAGCCAGGTCTCAGTAGGACATTGCCACCATGGCTTGGGAGGAGGAAGGACAAAGCCAGCCCAGCTTCATGACTCAGGACAGGGAACCCCAGCACCAATGGAGCAGGGGTGAAAGCAGTGCCTGCCAAACCCCACCCCAGGGGAGGGGGATGCCTCAGGATGCTGCCCAAAACCTGTGGGATTTACCCATGCCAAGCTTGAGGTGCCACCCAAAGCAGAGGCAGTAAGAGTTTGCTCTTCTCTTCTCTCTGGTTTTCCAGACCTAGAACAGCAGCAGGAACAGGCACAATCCCAAAGGATCCTGCTGCTCCCTTGGCCTTCTGGCCTGTCTCACTATGAAAAGACTTCAGCAAAGTTTTTCTCTGCTCTCACTGAATGAGGAGCAATCAACCCAGCATCAATTCCCTTATTTCCCGTCAGCTACTAAAGCTGAATTCCAGCTTGATACCAAATGATTTTTCCCCCATTTTCAATACTGCAACCAAAGCAAAAGGCAATAAAATTTACTTCTTCCTCCCTCCCGTTGCTCTAATGATCGTATCTTAAATAATTTATCCAATCCTCTTCCACACTTACGTCCTTCCCTCCCCATTTCCCAAAAACGCTTCAGCATTCCTGCTCCTGCCCCACTTCAGCCCGTCAGGAATGGTGACCAGGGGAATTTGTCACAGCTGGACACAGGCTTTTCACATCATTCTGCTCCACTGAGCAGCCAGAAACAGCTTCTTGCTGCCACCTCTGTCCCCGTGCAGTCACTCCACAACTCCCCAGAGCACGTGTGGCACGGAGACACCTCCAAAGCCATCCCAAGTTAAGCACCTGGGCACCATCCCTGTGTTCCAAGGCTCCTTAGGATGCTGGGACCAGGCAAGCAGGATGGCAGGAGAGGGACAGATGAGGTGTAGGGCAGTGGAAAATCCCAGAGCTGGCTTCATCCACATGAGGAGCAGCAGAGAGGAACAAATTCCACTCTTGTTTGTGCTGGTGTGGGCACAACAAGGAGTGTTTGATTGCCTCTGTGAGGGGTGCAGGGAGCCTGCAGAGGGTTTGGAGTCACCTCATCCCTGATGGGGATGGCAGCCAAAGCACCCTGGGTGAGAAGGAACAGGACAAGTGTCCCCCTGGGCTGCTTCAACCCTGGATCTTGACAGCTCTGCCCAAATCTGTCCCTCTTCCTGTCCTTGTCAATACAGTCAGATTTGGGGGATGAAGGCAGAACACCAGATAAAGGCACAGACCAACTTGGATCCTGCCAGAGGAGCTGGTCCAACATCGGGGTAGAAGTGGGGACTACACAAGGAACAATTCTGTATCTCTGGAGAGATGTAGAACAACCCCTGATCAGACACCAAGTTCACGGGCACAGAGGCTTTCCTGGCTGTTCACCAGCCTCCACCAGCACAGCAGGTCCCTCTAATCTGGATTATTCCTGCCTGCAGGAATCAAGCTGCCACAAAATGAGCTTTACCCCGGCGCTGCTCCGCCGCCTCCCGTAATCCCCGCCGCGCCACCATGAACTGATGCCCTCCCGACCCCGACGTGGGAATGTCCCTCCTGAGTCCCCTCCCAGCCGTTTTTACTGCTAAATAAAGCAAATTGCCCCTGTTCTCTGCAGGGTCCCCCCTTTTGTGGCCGTGGCACAAGAGAGCAACGTGCTTATCCACACCTGACTGGCATTACCAGTGCCGGGAAACAAGGGTCTCCATCGTGCTGCTCGTACATATTTAAAGTGATTTAATGGTTGTCATTCATTATTAACCACGGTTATTAGAAGGATGCCTAGGAACACATGGAGAACGGGATCTTCGCCTGGCTAGACACTGCACAAACACTGAGCAGAATAAAAAAGATCTCTTCTAGGAAAAGCCCTGCTCTGATAAAACAGCAGCACTTGCGGGAAATGTTTGGATTTTGGGGGCAGGGTAAAAAGAAGGAGACACGAATATGTCATAAAAGCTTTTCCAGTTTTTAATCCCAGTGCATTTCATGGCTGCATTGTCCCAGCAGGACTTGCTGCCCTCTACTTACTCACGCTGAGGTGGCCTGGGAGCCCCTGTGAGGGGCACAAGCTCCACTGAACAGGATGAGATAAAAAAGCTTCTCCCTCCCCCCGAGCATCACCCTCCAAAGGACTCCTGGCAGGGATAAATCCAGTCAATTCACAAGGCAGTGGGGAGAAAAAAACCACACTTTGCAAAGCGCTGTCGATGTTCTGGGCATTAAAGAGACATTTTAATAAGCACCATAATGGAAATTTATGTCAGGGTCCACAAAATAATACAGATGGCGGTTTATGCAGCCCTTGTATTTAAAACAAAGTAAATTATATGATCCTAAAACAATAGAAGAAATTGTAAAGTGCACAAAGAAATGGAAGATATCCAGCTCCCTCTCCAGCAGGACCCAGCATCCCACAGCCGGATGCTGCCCCTTACAAATCAGTTTGTTGCCTTCACACATTCCTAATTAAAATAAAAAAGAAGCTCCCAAGGCTTGGATAACAGCAAGGACCCTCTCCACGTGTGTACAGTGAAGAGATGACAGCAAGGAGCAGGGGATGAGTGGGGGGATGGAGGGGAGAGAAAATAGGAAGGGAGACGGGGGGTGGAAGCAAAGAAACTATCAAAAAATAGGATTTTTGAAAGCCTGGCTTTAATCTTTTCAGAAATGATGGGGATTTGGTGAAGCTGAGATGCACACCAGGAATCCTGGAGGCACAGATGGAATTGAACACGAGTGCCTTGTCCTGGCACAGCACCCATGCCTGTGCCAAGAGCACGAGGGGCTCCCAGCTCTCCCAGCTCATTCCCTGCTCTGGAAGGGCTGAGGGAGGTGGGGATGGATGGACTGAGGAACAAACCCCAGCAGAAGCCTCTGCACTTCCCTACTACCTAATCTCTTGGTAAAATATCTCCCACATCCTTCATTTTTCACAACTGTGCAGGAAAATAGGAGGAAAATCCCAAAGCTCAGCCACTGCTCATTTTTAAGCCCCTGGAGGTTTTGCTTGGCTTTGGGAATTGCAGAAGTTGCCTGGGCTGGGTGTTCAGTGCAGTTTGTTTTCAGCTCATAGAAGCATTTACCAGATGGATTTTCTTCCATTTCCACAGAGCCCTGCACACTGAGGCTGAGAGCTCTGCTAAGAGGAGCTGTCAGGGCACATTATCCAGAGGGGCTGATGCCTCTGCAGAAAGGAAAGTTGAAGCTGTGAGTGAGAACGAGGAGAGGTGACCAATGGACGAGATGTGCATTAGGAGGAAGGAGGACACAATCAAGAAGGACACAATCAAGACTTTTAAAATCCATTTGTTGCTTAGTTTTTGATGGACTGAGAGCTCCCAGGCTGCTCCTGCAGCAGGCAGGGCACTGAGCTCTTCACCTCTCCTGCAGCCACCCTCCAGTGGCATCCACTGCCTCCTCCTGGATTTGTCTTTCCCATGGGATTGCCAGTCTGTAGCCAGAGGTCTCCTCATTCCTTTGAGCAACAGGCACAGGCTGGGATAAATTCCTTTTGGAGATTCTCTCTGCTGATCCCTGATGGGGTTGAGGAGCTCTATACCCACCACTTACACCTTCACGTTTCGGTTAAATTAATTTGAATAAATTGCAATTTGATCCAAGTGGCAATACAACAATATTCTTCAAAACTCCAAGCCAGGCTGGACATGCCCTGAGCTACCTGATCTGGCAGGTGGATCCCTGCCCATGGCAGGGGGGTTGGAGTTAACAGATCCACAGGGTTCTTTCCCACCCAAACCATTGTAGGATTCTGTGAAAATTCCCAGTGCACCCTGCTGACTCCACCAGAAAAGCAACAAAACCAGAGCTGGTTCTGCACCTTGTGTGCTTCATAAAACACCCCCAGCCACCTGCCCTGACCCCACATTCCAACACCCCAAACGAGAATGTGGGGACACAAAATTGGCCACCCCAAAAGAGTGATTGCCACAGCCACTGCCACCCAGGCAGGGCACAGTGAGAAGAACCAGCCAATCACTTTTGGGGAGATTTGTTCCAAACTCCTATAGCTGAAAAAACAGCCTGTGGCTTTAAACAGATTTCAGAGCCCTTTTGCATTTGTTTTTCCAATTTTCATGAGCCTAATGTAATCATGCAGAGTCTCATTGCCCATGTTAAATGCCCAATCCCTGCAGACTGAGGGAAGGCATGAGACAGAAGCAGGAGGGAGCATGGCAGCTTGTCAGGGAAAAAAAGTTTGCAGAGCACTTGGCTGGGGGAGGAGGAGGAGGAGGAGGAGAGCAGAGATGGCTCCAGGGCTCAGCTCAATCCTGCAAGTCACCGTGTCTTCCCCCCTGAGGCCCCTGTCATCCCTCAGCTCGTTTCACACCGGTGCAGGGATCAGCAGCAGTTGGAAGTTTGGATTTTTAATGCCTGCAGCCTCAGCTTCCCTCTGGCAGAGTTCACAGGAGCTCTGAAAACCTTCTCAAAAGGCACTGAAGGGATCCTTACTTGCACAATGCAGAAAGAGCAGGTTGAGGCTCGGGGCAGGTGTAAGAAGCTGCTTTGGGCACCAGAAGTTATGAGCATGGCAGGACAAAGCCCTGTCCTGGCTAATGAACCCCTGCAATCAATAGGAAGGGTAATTTAATGAAGGTACCCCCCAAAAAACGAGCAGGGCACAAATGCCAAGACTGGTCAGTGAGCAAACCAATGTTCCTTGGCAAAGCTGTGGCTGCCCCTGGATCCCTGGAAGTGTCCAAGGCCAGGCTGGACAGGGCTTGGGACAACCTGGTCTAGGGGAAAGTGTCCTCTTTCCTCTAAAAAGTGTCCCCTTTCCTCTTTTCTCTAGTCCCATCCCCACCATGGCAAGGGATGGGACTGAACCTCAAGGCCCCTCCTAACAAACCATTCAGAGTTTCTATGAATTCTGAGATTCTATAAATTACCACCCAAAGCAGCCATTCACCCTCTGCTCCTCCATCCACTCCTCCCTCTCTCATTCCCTCCATGTCACAGGACTTCCCCAGAGGCAGCAAGAACTGGAAAATCTCTCTGACAAGAAGTGAGGAGATATTGGCATTACTGAGTGGTCGGAACAACTGGGCTGCCTTTGCTATAATCCATTTATTTCCCTACTTTTAGAGCTTTTGATCTCTTCGACCTATCGGATACACATGGATCGACCTGAGCAGGCACAGACCTCGGAGGGAAACCACACTCCAGGATGAATTTCTACATCACACTGCAAATGAGGGGGAAGACAAACAGCTCCGAGGAGCTTGATTTGGGGAGATAATAAATTAGAGCTCGCAGGCAAGGCAGTATTGAAACCTCAGGGTGTAAAGACCGTCGATGGTGATGATCCAACAAAGGAGTATTCATCTCCTCCGTGCTGGAGCTGGCTGAGCATCCTTCACAGTAAAATCCCCCAGAACTGAGTAGCAGGGACAGCATTACCCTGACAATGTAAACACATTAAGAAAGCAAAGAGTTACAAGCTCGGATGGCGCAATCACGTCCAGGCTATTTAGCAAATAACGTGGAAAGAAGACATGATGGATAAAGACGAAATTAATGACTGAACTGGTGCTCAGTGATTATCAAGAAACTAGTGATGAGGACCTGATTACATTCACAATGGATAATAAAGGCTTGCCCCAATCAGTAATATATATACTTAGGGCTTCAAAAGGACTCATTTCCAACGCAGGGGAAAATTATGGGAGAAAGTGGCTGGAAGGAAAAATGTCAACAGAGAAATGTGGGCTCGTAACACAAAACTTATTAGAGAGCCAAAAAGTCAGGACTCCACGATCCAAAAAAGACAATTTTTGGCTAAAAGCCCTATTCTTATTGCTAAAGCAGCAATCAAGCATAACACAAAAATAAAAGAGGAATAGACAGCAATCAATGTACATTACGAGTTATGAAGAGCATTGATAAGGAGAGCTAAAAACACCACGGGGGAGGCAATTGCTGCCTGCCTGAAGCACGGAGGGGATTTAACTGCCCTACCCCAACCCAGCCCAAGGCAGCTGGGTTAGCTCAATTGGTTCGAGCAGGCTGCTAATATCACTGAGTCCTCGCAGCTAAAAGGCATCAAAAGGAATAAATCACCTCCGAGGCTGCTGGAGCCCCTCTGCAAATCTAACCATGCCATTCGGCCCTCTGCAGCTCCATTCCCAATGGGTGTAAGGACAGCTCCTGTCCCCACTGCTGCTGTGACCTCAGTGCCACTGGAGCACTCACACCATTGTCAGCGGGGACAGAGCCAGACCCCCACCCCACCAACAAACCCCCAGCCAGCCCCAGCAGCCTGAACACAAATGCCCCCACTCTGACCCCTATTTTGACCAAGAATTCTTCCCCCAGTTATCAACTCAAACCTTTTCTTGTGCAAGGAGTGGATTTGTCACTAACCAGCACCGGGGTACAAATAATTTTGGATGATGTCGATACCACAGCGCTGATATTGGGGAGGAAGCAGCTTCCCAGGACATTTTGTCTTAGGAACTCCAATCCCATCTAAGTTCTAGCCCAGGTAATTACATCTCATCTCCCTAGCTGCTCAAGCAGAGGAAAATACCCTCCTCCTACCCGTCCCTGAGCGGCTGAGCTGGAAAAGCTGCGCTCTGACAAACAGATGTGCCAAGCCTGGATATTATTGTAACGTCTTTCAAACAATTTGTATCCCCAGAACGGTGGTAAAGAGATATTGTATGGTAAATAAATTAAAGCATTTGGCCATAAAGCCAATAACAGAGAGAGAGAGAAAGGAGTACAGACACTGGAGGAGAGGGAGGTTTTAAATGAGATTAAAGGAAGATGGAAAGTCAACAAGAAAGGAAAGAATCCTAAAAAAAATATAATAACATTAAGCGGCGGCGAGGATGCGCTTTCTGGGATTTGTGGATATGGCTCGGACAAAAGGTCAGCCCGTTCGTGCCAGGCTCATGAAAAACTCTGAGGAGAGAGGTTAAACCCTCACAAACACCTGAAGAAACAATAATGGCAGAAAATAGAAAACAGGAGGGTGAGGAGCCAGGGGAGCTGCTCCTGCCTGGCTGAACAACCTCACTCCCCGCTCCCACCTGTGCCACAACACGAGGCCCAGGTAGATTGAACACTTGCACGACTGCTGCTGCTCCAGAGTCCCTGGGATGGCTTAAAAAACATTTTTATTAAGCCAGATGGAGAGAGGGGGAAGGGGAAGGGGAGGAGGGGAGGGAGATACATCTATGTGCCAGGTGCCAACCAGGGGGAAGGAAGAAAAAAAGAGAAATCAAGCGTGGAAAATAAGAGAAAATGTAGTCAGAGATATAAAGCCTGTCAAATTGGCTGCAAACAGTAACAAAAGCAAAGGAGAGATAGTTTTCTCTTTAACAAATGCTTTGATCAGCTGTAGTTGATATAATTACTATATAAAGCTACAGCAAGACAGAAATAAGACACATTTATCTTCACAGAGCAAAGAGACCCTTTCTGATCGCTTCCTTTCTTTCCCGAGCTGTGACAAGCAGATTCCAGGCTGGAAGGTCACACAGCTGAGCTTTGGCCAGTCCCATTCTGGGGGGCTGTGGGACCTGAGCCTGGTCCCTTGGGCTTGGCTTTGCTGGTCTGAGCCTGGGAGTTGGCACAGCTCCCGCAGGTCACACTGGGCAATGCCCCTGCCCCATGGGCAGTGCCCCGGGCACACAGCCAGGGCAAAGGGGAGGTCACAGCAATGCAGGAGGGCACCGAGGGGGTGTTTTCCCCCCTGTGGTGAGCACTGGCTCAGGGGAAGGTTAGAAATACCCCAGCAGAAAAGCAGATGCCCATGGGAGTGAGCAGCAGGGAAGGGCTCAGGGGGAGCAGCACAGGGCACACCCAACCACCAGGACCTGCCCTCGCCATTCCCACTCGGTGCAGAGGGCAGGACAACAATCCAGGAGAGTCCCACTAAAAACCCAGACACTCCACTCACTGCTGCAACCATTCCACACCACCTGCTTTGCCTCCTTCCTCCTACAGCATTGACCTTCACCACTTCTCTCTCATTTCACAACAGCTGCCCAGGTGAGGCTGCCAGAACCAAGAAATATTCCCCTGCCCCAGGAATAGAGGGAATTCATCCCAAGCATTTCCATTTCCAGGTCACACCACACCCAGAGGTCTGATTCTGTAGTTCCCAAGCATCACATTTGAATTTCAACCACTCTTATTTATTTCAGTCTAGCCAGGTAATGTTAAAAATAAACACCACAACAAGCTATTTCTGTGAAATATTTCCCTCTTGACAAACTGACATTGCTCACTAGAAATACAACACAGCCCAAAAACGCTGCCAAACCCCTCCAGTCACAACCACTGCCATGCACAGGGGGATGTCCCTGCCTCGGTGACAGCCAGCAGAGCATCTGTTTGGGCACAAAAAGCAGGGACAGCCCTGCAGTGCTGCAGGGGTTTGAGTTTGGGACATGAATCACCATGGAGGGATGGGATAGTTTGGGTTGGAAGGGAGCAGAAGGGTCACAGAGCAGCGTTTGGAGGGAGCAGGGCAGGCGGAGCAGGCGTGTGCAGAATGCAGGGTGAGTGATGCAGCAGAACTGCGTGCCCAGGGGAGGCCAGTGCAGCACAGGGCTCATTGTGTCCCCTAACAGGACAGCCCAGGTGTGTCCCCAAGGCCAGCAGAGCACAGGGGCCACCGGGGTGGTGCCACACCCCACGGGGCACACGCAGGAAGGGCGAGCTCTCCCGCATTCCGTGCAAACCCCTGATTTATTTAGACTGGAACAATTTGTCGTCGGCTGTAATTTTAACTACCTCCGTGCTGAGGAGCCAATCAGGGCTCGTGCTCGTCGAGGCTTTTATGAGTTCCCATAAAAGCAGCAAAATGAAAACTCAGGGGCCCTTAAAATATACTCCGCGGGTTTGTGCAGTGCAATTGGAGGCTTTTATGACTCCTGTCAGGGCTTTTATGACCCTGTAAAACTGTGCAGCGGCCCAGCCTGCGATGAAAAGTGACCTCAGATGTCTTAAAAGCCTAAATGGTCCTGTACATTTACAAGATCTGCCGGCTGAATCAAGGGAAGCCCTGGGGGACGTCACCCTGGCTCAGCTCTGCTGCCGGGGAGGACACGGCAGGAGGGGCAGCACCAGAGCCTCAGCACCGCCCTTAAAAGGACAAACCCCGTATTTTTCCTAAAATATAGGGGGGAAATAAGCGGTTTCCCTGCTGTCAGGACAGGGCACAGCCATGGGAGTTGTTCTGCCAAGCCATGAGCTCCCTGGCTCCACATAACGTGATTTGCAAGCAGCCGGGATGCAATCCTAGCAGAGCTCTGGAATAAGTGAGTTTGATGGCATCACACTCTCTCATTTCCCAACACAAACACCACTTGATTTAGCAGAAGCAGCAGGGTTTTGATTCCCCCCCTTAAATGAAGGCAAGACTGGAAGATTAGGGATGCGGCAGGGAGGCAGAAAGAAAACCCATCAGGCAGGCAGTGACAAAGAAGCATTAATAAACTGCACGAGGTACCAAATGCCACGCAGAAAAAGGGGAAAAAAGGGCAAAAGGATAACACAAGATCCAGGAACGTGGCCAGAGCTTGCAGGATGCTCAGGATTGGTGCTGGGAGCCAGGGCAGAAGCACATCGGGTCAGTAAGCCACAGAATGACAGTAAATGATGCAAATAAAACCAGTAGCACATCTCAGAGGGCATTAACAAAACACATGCCTGATCCCATAAAAAAATAAGCCATCTCCCCATGCTCTCCTGAGCAGGAAAATACGCCACAGTCTCTTAAAACAAGAAGAGTTGCTTCATGCATGAGAAAAATGTGAGTATATCAGCACAGGAAAACACTCAGTCTCCTCCAGGCCACAGCCAAATCTCTGTTTTATTGCACTGAGGAGAGTGAAGAATCCCAGCCCTGGCTGGGTCACACATTCAGCCCTGTCCAGCCTGGCCTTGGACATTTGCAGGGATCCAGGGACATCACAGCTGCTCTGGACAAGCTGTGCCAGAGTCTCACCACCCTGACAGGGAAGATTTTGTTCCTAAAATCCCATCTAACCCCACTCTCTGTCAGTATGAAGCCATTCTCCCTCGTCCTGTCCCTCCAGGCCCATGTAAATAGTCCCTCTCTGTATCAGGTTCCCCTTTGGGTGATGGTGGGACAGCTGAATTAACCATTTTTCTCCCCATATTCTCATTTTTTAATATAATCCAATCTCAGGTGGCAGAAACCAGGTCCTGATTAATATCAATGATCCAACTAACCCAACTTTTGATGGATATTTTATGTTGTCTCCACCTCCTCCCATCCCTTCACCAGCCTTACAGCTTCAGCACAGCACAGGGAGATGCAGTGAGGTAGAAATTCCACAAAACAAGGGTCAAAACGAAAATGCCAACAGACTGGTAAGATGCCAGACTTGCCCAAATTCTGCAATCCATCTGGAAGCATTCCTAAGCAACTCTGCACACCCAGCAAAACACGAATCCCACGGTAAAGCCGGCGTTGAGCGCGCAGGTTATCGGCAATTAACATTCAGGGCAAACATATGCAAAATCAGGGCAAAGTGAAAAAACAGAAACTATCTTTATTTTCCTTTCCATCTCCCCTCTTCCCCCCCCCTGTTTTTTTTTTTTTTTTTTTTAGGAACAGAGCATGGATGTGGAAAATAGCCTATTGAGCCCACTTCCCCGCCTCAGAGGAGCTGCAAATGTGATCCTTTGCTAGCTCAGACAAAATCTGCCATGCTACATTAGGCTTGATAGCAAATTTGCTACTTGCAAGCTTTTATCAAAACTGTATATCTTAAAAATCTTAATAACACCGAGCTTTTGGTTGGCCTTCCCAGCCGCCTCCTTCCACCCCTCCGCATCCTCTCCCCGCCGGGCGCGCGGGGCTCTGCTCGGAACCAATTCCCAATTTGGAGCTCAGCATTTTCAGCCGTGGAAAAAAAAAAAAAAAAAAGAAAAAAATTAAAAAGAGCAGGGAGTGCTGAGGTGGGGGAAGAAATCAGCCAGATCTCCACGGCTGGGATTTATTCTGGTGTGGAGAGGCCTGAAGGAGGCCAGAACGCTCCCTCCATCCCGCTCGTGACCTATTTCAGGGACTTACAAGTTCATTTCTGAATGAACAACCATCCACAGGCAACGGAACAAATGTAACAGAGCCTCCCAGGGTTCCCTAGCCATGTTCCCTGGCAGCTCTGAAGGTGCAAGGGCTGGTCAAAGATGATTTTTTCCTCCCTGAAATTGCTTATATAGAAAAGTGTCCTCAGCCACTGTCTGCTGTCTAACAAAGGCTCTGCATATGCTGGAGCCCCAGCCTCGTGGGGCTGCTGTAATAGCTGGGCTCCTTTAACCAGCCACCTCTTTTAATGAAATTTATAGAAATTTAATATCTCTGAGACCTCTTTCCTTCTGTCAAATTGGGTAGAAATTGGCCAGGAATTGGCCAAAGGGCTCAGAAGCTACAGAGGGGTAGGAGTGGGTAAGGCAGACAGACAGGGACCGATGATTGCACAGACTCCTCTGGAAGGATCCAAACTAAAAATCAATATCTTTTTCTTTTGTCTCTATGGGTTTGTATTTCTTTTTTGGTTTTGCTGTTAACAGGGTGGTTTTTTAGGCTGCAAAATTCCACATGGAATGTTTTCTATGGCAAATGTGAGATGGGAACCTTTCAGCAGCTGGGGGCTGCAGGACACCCTTTGGAAAAGAGATGCTGTGAGTCGCTCCCCTCCTCCTCAATACTTTTTTTTTCCCAAATCTCATTCCCACGATGTCTAAATCCACAAGACAAGCGACAGAAAAGCAGAGGTTTTGTGCCCAAGAGAGGCACAGAGCCACTACACATTGAACCAGTTGGAGGATCAACTCCACAAACTGGAAAAAAGACATTTTACCTCCCTAAATCTCTCCACAAAACACCAGTGTCCTCAGTGAACAAGCTCATTCAGCCTCAAAATTGAGAGAAAATGGGAAAAACTTTGGTGAAGCTGTTTAACCCCCTTTTCCAGAGTCATCTCCGACTGCAGGCGCTCCATCTGGAGCCACATTGACCAGGTTTTTTGTTTCTGGAGTGAATTCTATCACCCAGCAACTGCCTGAGCCAGCTGGGAGCTGAGGGGTTTCCTTGAATTATATTAGAGGGATAATCTCCTCACCCTGGCTCAGGAGGGGGGGGTCTTAACTCCATTACTAAAGTCGACAGAGCAGATGGGCCCAAAGCTTTCTAGGAAAATGGATGCTCTGCAGAATTCCACCAGCTAAGCAGGGCAAAGCCATCCCAGACTGCTGAAATGCAGAGGGCTCCACTTAATTCCTGATGAAAGTTTGTTCAGGCTTCAGCAAAGGGCAAAGCCTCGCCCCCTGCAAGGGGTAAGAGGCTCTTGCCAAGTACAACATCTGGATTTTGTAGCTCACCCAGCTTCAGCCAGAAAAATCCTCAAATAATACTTAAAGATATTCTCTGAGGCTGGTCTGGACACGGACAGCTGCTGCTGGAGCTCTCCAACACTCCCTATCCGAGGGATGACGGAACTTTGGCAGGCTTGTCTGAAATTAAGCTTCCAAAGGGTGGCTAATGAGATTCCTTCCTCTCCTTTCAGCCCCTTCAGAAGTGCCTGGTTTAGGGGGAGACCTCATAGACTGGAGGATTTTTTTTGTTTTCCTTATGATTTTGAGGAGGGGAAAGGTGCCAAGGATCTCTTTGCTCTGTTACAGGGTTTATTTCAGATATTCAAATGCCCAAATCCGCCCACCCTGATGTTCTCCTCAGCACTGGAGCTGCCAGTGTCTCCTTCAACTGCTCAGATTGATAACTGAGCATGAAGCTGTCGAGTCTCTCCCAGACAAGGCACAGAGAGGAGTATTTTTCCTGCATTAACCATCCTACTCCTCCGCTTGACTGATTAGTTACTACGCAGTATCCTCTGGATTTCCATTAGGAAAGGAAAGTGATGACAGAAGCCTGTACTTCTGGTTAATTTTGCAATTTGTCACTTTTCTTATGAAGCAAACAAAGGAACCATCTGCAAACACACCGCACCCCTCTGGGAAAGGCAAAGGTAGTGAGAGTAGGCAATTCCCAAATTCCACACAGAAAGGGATTCACCCCAAACTCCTTTCCTTGCACCGTCACTCTTGGCCACTTCAGCACTGCTGTCACCCCATGGCTGTCACCTCACTGAGTGTTGGGGTCACCCAGTGTCCCTCACCCCTGCTCCATCCCCCAGCCACGCTCTGCACACTCCATTCCCAACGAGGCTCCAGTCACAGCCACGCTCCTCCTCCGCCTGCACCGACTCCCTCAAGCACAGTGACCAGATAAGACCTTTATCAGTCAATTCTATTCCACAACAGGAAGAACACGGGGTGAAATTCAAAGAGGTTGGAGTCAGACTTCATAAAAAGGGCTGATTACCCACTTCACGAACCGGAGCAGCAGCTCCCTGTGCCTCTCCGGGCTCTCCGTGCCGGCTCAGAGAGGGGATGCTCAGCCCTGTTTCCTTCTCCCTCTTTCCCAGCCAAGTGACATCTCCATCACAGCTCTGGAGCCTCCCCAAACCTGTTGCTGGCTGCCTGGAGATCCTCAGTACAAGGTGTGGAGCGAGCTGAAACACAGCATCTCTGCATTCCAACCGCTACCAGGACTCCAGCAGGGAGGGAAAATCCTCGAGGAGCTGAGATCCCCTCGAGTAGCTCCCGTGGGAGCTGTTTCCATGCCTGGCTGCACTGCTGTGCACGTGTCACAGGGAGTGAGGACGTGGTGTGGCACAGCCCTGCATGTCAGCTGCCCCAGCAATGAATGAATGGTTTCTGCTATTTCCCCGAGGAGAGAGGAGCCAGCGCTCCCCGCACACACACACAGAATCAATAACTCGTTGGGTCTCGGGGAACAGCTCTTTTAATTACAGCTCTCCCCTGAGCTGGGCGCGGGCTCTGCAGGTTGGCAGCGCGGGGGAAAGCGGGGAAGGACGGTCCCTGGGGGTGTGCAGGGACCACTGGAGATGCTGGAGGGGAAGAGGGGGAATTAACCATTTCTCCCAGCACACACCCAGTCCCGCCTCAGCACTGTCCCAGCCCAGCCTCACCTCACCCCGGTGTCAGATCTTCCTAAGACAGGCACACGCTGCTATTTATCATACAGCGACTTAATCCAAAGAACCTTTTGCTGCTGGCTTTATCCATCGAATTTATCTGCTGATCTCTCCCATCTCATCTCGCATTCCGTGCAGCCTCCCCGGAGCTGCAGCTGGTTTGTGAGCAGCAGCATAAAGCCTGATTTAATACCTGGGAATGGGGAGCAGTGCCCTTTCCTAGGGAGCAGCAGCCGGGGCCATCCCTTTGCAAGGGGCAGCGGGATGCTGCCAGTCCTGTCACGGTTCTCCAAGAAAACAGGCACTTGATCCCAAAAACAGTGCCAGGAAAAAGGTGAGACCTTTGCCGTGAGTCCCCCCTGGATTCAGCCGGCTCCCCCATCCCTCCTCCCTCTCGCCTGCTCCTTCTTCAACTCCGTTTCCAAGTGCTGAGTTACTATCAAGGAAGGTTTAATAGGATCCTGGATTTTAAAGCCACTGGCAACACAGTCTGGGCCTTTTATGGTTAGTAATGAATAAAAGAACTCAAATCACCTTTTTTTTCTCTCTCTTAACAGTCTCTGCCTACAAATTAAAGTCATTGTGCTTCTCGCTCTGTCTCACTCCTTTTGTCTTCCTCCAACACCATCTGAGCCCGTGCAGGTCTAGTCCAAGATGTGCCTGCTTCCCTCCCCATCTTTTATTTATTTTGCAATATTTACCCCCTCCAAATCTCCCCATTACTTACTCTCACTTCTATTCCATTTTTTTTTTTCTTCCTATCCTTTCCTCTTTTTTTCATTACCCCACATTATCACGGGAGCTATGACATTTTGGAACCCCACTGCAGAATGAAACCCTTGACTCCTTTCCCTAGAGCTGGCAACCAGCCCTTCACGGTAGAAAAAGCCAAAATTGCTACTATCTTGTCACCAATTCGGGTTATTTTTAGCACTCTCTCCCTTAAAGCGCCAGCTCCCCGAATCATGTGATTACGACATGAATCTTATCTCTGATCTAAAAAAGTTTCATGCCCTCACAGCTGCCAGAGAAGTGCTGGGAAAGATGAGTCAGACTTTCAAAAAGAGGCAAAAAGACTGGGCTTAACTGCATCTTGCTGAAACCCTAACTCGGGGGGCAGCTAACCCCGCTTATTAAATGTTCCTAATTTTTAATGCAACGCTGGAGAGAATTAGCCATTCAAGCACTGCCGGGTGGCTTCAGAAGTCTCCCCGTTACCTCACTTAATTAAGACAGCACAGAAGATCTTCATATCCTTTGGGTGAAGCGCTGGCTCTGCTGGACATTTTTTCATTAGCGTCACCATAAATAAGATTTCAAGCCTTGGCATTTACCACAGGAGCGGGATGAAGAAATCAACGTGGAGACAAAGCCTTTTGGTAACCACAAGTGGATTTCAAGGCAAACCCGACTCTCTTATCTTCGCATTTATCTTTATCCCATTGATACGGCGCTATCGATGGCCGGCAGCTATCTGATGGCACTAACAGCTCTATTTGCAGCTCACACGGCGATAGCCCCGCGCCCTCCCCCATCCCCGGCAGATTTTGTATGACAGCAGCGTTACCCGACCTTTCCTGCCACTTTTTCACCCGGCCTGGATTCATCCTGCGTGTAGAAATGACCAGCAAGCCCTAAAGAGCATCTGGGTAATTGGATCATTATAATATATAAGCCAAAAAAAAAAAAAAAAAAAAAAGAAGAAGAAAATAAATAGCCCCCAAAAATCAAGAAAAAAGCTCCTGATCTCCGCCTTATCTCCCTCCCTGTCTCATATTTACCCTTCTCACACGTGCTTACAATTTTCCCTTGTTGGGCGCACAGAGATGCACTGAATGACACAAGATATTTAAGTCAACATTTTACCGTCCTACTGTTATTTATTATTAATAATATACAGCTAACTCTGCCCTTGTAGGCACCTCTAGGAGGGAAATAGGATTTGCAAGTGTCCATAGGCAGATTCCCCAGCCGTGCTCCCTCCCCGTGCCACCAACAGGGGCACATCCCTGTTTGAATTCTCTGGACTTCGTGACTTTCTCCATCTTTTTTTTTCCACGAAGGATATAAGCTGGATAAATGCTACCCTCACCCCCACACGAACGAAAACTCAAATCTCCTCGCACAAGCCCCAAAATACATTTTCCCACCTTGTGACTGAACTTGAACCTCCTCCACTTCACACGCCTTCCAAAATAACCCCGAGTCAAGCAGTTCAAATTAAAGCAACAAGAGCTGAGTGTTCGGCCCCCCCTCATTTCAAATGACACACTCCAAAATAAAGAGCCATTTTTGGTTTATTTTTCCATGCTCTCCCTTTCCCTTGGACAACTTGAGAGCTCTTGTGTGAATGGGGAAATGATTTCAGATGGCAAAAAGGGCATTATTATTTCTACAGGAAAAATGCATGGGGAATTTGGTCCAACTGCCATGGGAAAAGTGATCCCATGTCTGACTGACTGTAAAGGCAGATCCATGTGGGATAGAAACACTCCAGGAAAATCAGAGCAGCACAGGAGGTTCCTCCAAGCTCCATCTGGCTCATGGGGACATCACCACCATGGCAGCTCTCGGTGCAGGGGACACTTCAGGTGCCTCTTTTGGGACAAAATCCTTTCCACACAAAGTCCCCAGGATTTTGGATCTGGGCTCCACAAATATTCCCATCCCAGCATAAGAATTTGTTGAAAGCAGAATATGGTCGTACACAAGGACAGCTGATGCCTGGCATTTATCTTCATGACTGAAGACAGCAGACCACAGAACATGAGAGGCAGAGTTAGTTATCTTCTCCTTAGCCATGACTGACAGTAAATGTCAGCAAAGATTAGTTATTCTGTATCATATCCATGCCACGCATGTTTTTAATTCTCCTACTGCTCCAGTACTGTTTCCACATCCAGTTGTAATAAATCAAATGTACTTGCTCTGTGTGAAGAAGAATTTCTGCAGCTGCAGAAGACCTGCTGGTCACCCCTGCACCCACTTCACATCTCCTCAGCCCAGACAGAGTTCCCTGCTCTGTATCTCTGATCACGATGGTTTGGATCAATTTGGTTAAAACCACAATTTGGTTAAAATTGGAATTAAATCCATTTGCCTTCTCTTGTGATGGATCCAGCAACACGAGGTAATTAATGAGCTGCTTCACTCAGCAGTGAAACACAGCCACGTTTGGGGTGAAAGTCTCAGAGTTTAACAACCTGAGTGGCAATTCCAGACAGGCACAGAAAGCCACGAAGGAAGAATTTGGAAAGAAACAATGGGGAAGTCTGGAGGATGCTAAAACGACTGCCTTTGCCAGCAGAAATAAACCCTAGCTCTCTGGAACGTGGTCAGCATTCCAATACTGTGGGTTCAGAGGGGTGACCTGTCATGAGACAACAAACCCTCCCTGCTCTGGGGACAACACACAGCAAAGCCCAGTTTAAATCTCTGGGACTGGGCTAGTGACAGCCCCAGAGAGAGCCAGCTCTGCCAGGGAAAGCAGCCTGACCCAAACTCCCTGGGCATCAGAGTGAGCCCTTCCTTGTGCCCAAGCCACCCTTAAACCCACGGTACAGAGGGGCTGGGAGGATCCCATTCCCCTGCTCATCCACGCTCCTCACTGTGCATCCCATCAGCACCCCTGGACATGGGGTCTCACCTCCACCCAAGGTACAATGAACAGTAGTGACACCACACCTTGATTTTCTATACCCTGCTGCCTGATCTCCTCTCTGTTTCACCTTGCACAGGCTCTGCTGTTCTCCTTTTGGGGTCCACCTCAAGCTGTCCCTCTTTGCACCCAGCCAATGATTCCAACCCAAACCCAACTCCAGCTTTATTCCAAAGTGGTTTTCATCTGTTCCTCACTTTGTCCCCTGATTCAGTGCAGGAGTTTTTGCAGCCAGTCCTGTGAGCTGGAGGAGAAGCCAGCAACATCTCCTGAGGGCACCAGGTCCCCTCCTAATGGCTTTCATGTCTTCCTGTACCTTTAAATAATTGAAATCTCTTTGTAGCTAAGTACATCCAAGCAAGCGTGCACTAAAAGTTTTAAACCTCTCAGGGGACACCAGGACCAGGAAATCCTACACAGCTTACAAGATGTCCTGCCACCAAAGTACCTTGTCTCCTGAAACGAGACTGTGCTGCTCCTCAGAGCCACGCCCGTCGTGCTGGCTCCCCCAGGGTGCTCATCACTACTACGGGAAAGGCAATGTTTGATTCCTAACAGCCTGCTCAAATCTGGTTTAAAAAAATCATTCCAGCGTAGAGCACGATGCCTGCAGAGTGCTCCTCCAGAGAGAAGTGGCTGCAGGGTGACACGAGGTCCCTGCCAGCCCTACAAAAGCACAGCACGGAGCTACACGGACAGGGCTGGCCCTTGTAGCAGCCAGGTCACGTTCCTAAAGCACCAGGAGCATCAGATCTTTCTGCCCCATGAACTCCCCAAGGGGAAGAACACCTGGAAAGCATTTTTTCATCCCATAAGAGGGCAAAAAGCTCTACAGCTGCAAGGGGTGAGGATGCTGCAAGCAGGAGTGAGGCACAGGTCAGTGGGGCTGCTAAGCAGCAGGAGGCCAGCCAGGCATCGCTCAGGAATCAGCTCTAACAGCTCAAAGTCCGCATGTCTTCAGAGATGTGCCTAATTAAATACTCTTTTCATTTCCTTTAAAGACAGCAGAGCACTCTTAAAGACCCTGACAGCGCTGATGGTCCCGGGGTGGGGCAGTCCCTGGGCTGCAGAGGGACAGGATCAGCACCCCACGGGTGCCTGGGGACAGCAGGACCTTGGACAAATGACCCCGGACAACTGCCCTGTGCTCCAACCACCCACTGCCACTTCTGATAAGCAAATCCCAGTGCATCACTCCTGATGTAAATAACCATCCATTTATAACTCCTTGTAATTACCTGCCTATTTCTGCGGCCCGCCTTCACAAGGTAGTCTCTCTGCAATTATAGTTAATTGCCTTGATTGCTACTGCATATTTGAAGAAAGTTCACAAAAAATGTACGAGACAGGGTACTTCAACAAAGAGCCATATGGGGACCAGAACAGAAAGAGTTAACATTTGAAGCTGCTGATTTATTTCTTATTCCTGTCAAAATAGACCCCGAGGATGTGAAAGCCCTTGCAGAGCCCCCGACACGAGTCTTGACCATTTCTGTAATAACTTGTGAAACTTTCCTTGAGCACAAGCCCCAAGCTGCAGGTGGAGCAGCCCCTGCCAGCCCTGTCCAGGTGTTCTCAGCATCACAGGGATGATGCAGGTTTATGTCTCATTACCTACAGTAACTGCAAATATCTTTTAACCCATAATCATGGCACTCATCTGTGCCCAGGCTCTGAATTTTCCAGGGCTCTGAGCTCCATCATTTAGCAAATTAGGCAAACTCCAGGGACAACCCCACCCCTCCATATCTGAGCAAGCACTCCTCATGCCAGAATGTTCCCTGCTCGGCCATGGGACTTGAGCCCAGGCTTCCACACGGAATCAAACACCCACCAGGAGCCATCAATGTCCCTGTGTGCCCTCATTTCACCCTCTGCTATCCCGACCTTCCCGTGCCTCCCTGATCCTGGCCCGTGCCCCATGCCCAGCCCCCAGAGCTGCACCACTGGTTTTACACCCCTCAGCCAAGGGGAAGGTCAGGCAGAGCCAAAGCTCCCACCGAGCCACAAATCCTGAGCTCACCTTCCTTCTGAAGGGACATCAATTACTCGGGGCTGTCAGGATGATAAGGCAGCCCGGCCTCCACAATAAGGAGGATATTCCAGCTAATAACTTCCCATTAACTCCTCAGAGCTGGAGGTTTTCCATGCTTTTCTGCAGGGCTGCTGCCAGGGCTTGTTTGCTCTCCTTACCCAGCTTGAAGGGATATGGCTTGAGGCACTCTTGTAAAATCAGCTCTCAGCCACCAGTCCGGCTGCAAATCCCTGGCAGAGCTGGACAGAGAAGCCACAAACTCTGAGTTTTTGCTCTGATCCCAGCTTAGCCTTTCTCTTCCAAAGGAAGATGACAGCATTCAACAAAGAAGATATTAACAACATTGAAAAATAAAGAAATGGAAGAATCCTCTTATCCATCACTTCTGAGCAGTTTATTGCCTGCAAGCACATTTCAGGCATGCTGAAGGGAGACCAGGGGAGGATGGCTGGGATGTTTTATTTCACTTTTTCTCCCCTTGATGTTCACTAACCTCTAAATGTCCTTCCCCACAAACTGAGAGGTGAGTGTAGAGGTGAATCTCAAGTTCAGGGTTAGTTTATGATGCTGACCTCAAGATCCACGTTTCCATCCCTTCACTTTTTCAACACATCCTGCAGCTCCTCCTCATCCTCCCAGCAGCCTGTCCTTGCAGGGCCAACAACCACATCACCACAAACACCAGGGTGAGAAGGGACCCTTCCTTCCCTTCCTAATGCCAGCTGGGAAATACATCAGGGATGTTCTGGGAATTATCCCAGAGCATTCCTTGTCCTGCATTTCTCAAGAGTGCAGAACTGGGCTGGTCTTGTGGGGGTTACCTTCACCTCAGAAAATTTGTTTGAAGAAAAAAAGAAATCTCTGTTCCATTAATGCTTCATAAAAATTTTACAAGGTTTCTGCTAAAGGAAGGAAAACAAACAGAGATGGTGTCGGCACCCAGGCACTCCTGAAATCAAATATTCTTTCTCTAATGCATTTTTTTTAAACAGTACCAATCAGGAAAGCAATCAAGCATGAAGCCCACAGCTCCCAGTGGTTCCATTTCCAACACGTGATTTTCTCCCAGCTCAGGACATTCACTCCCAGTGCTTCCACACAACCACATGTCCCACCAAGCCTCTGGAGCAGCTGGTGACAACACCAAAAAGCCACCCAGAAAGCCAAGGACAGCACATCCTTGACAGGATCCCGATTTTGATGGAATTCATTAACTCCACCAGGATCTAGGGCTGGAATGGGATCGATGTACACGGGTACTGTGAGCATTTTCCAAGCACACGGGGATGGGGAAGGGAGGGAGCCTTGCCTTGCCCTAATAAAGCAGGAAGCTCTCCATGCACCACAGCATTAACAACTCCTTCATTAAAATCCAGAGCCTGGGCTGTTTTTCCAGCAGGGAATGGTGCAGCACAGCCAGGATAGTAACGAGAGGTTTGCCATTAAATCTGCAGCTGAGGTCTGGTCCAGGCAGAGACATTTGGAAAGCAGGTACCTGAGTCAGCTCCAGACCTGTCTAATCAGTCTGGGAAAATGTCAAAGGTATTTCTGCAGTGTTCACTGGCCAAAAAGACCAAATAATCTCTTTTTTTCCTTTTGTTCCTTTGTTTTTTTCTGAGACCTTCTCTTTCTCTGCAGAAACATTCTGCCGTAAACATACACAGCTCTCAAAAATCAGGCTTTTCATAAACTGTATATTAAAAACCAACCCCCCAAAGAAAACTCTGCAACTGAATACCAAACAGAGTTATTGGAGAGCTGCACAGTGACAGCAATGAGGAGCAAACCCACCCAAAGTAAGGAGGACAAGAAGTAAAGAAGGAAAAAATTCTGCTGATAACTCAGGAGACATTAATTGTCTAAGATCAAATATTTATGGATAAAATATATACAAGGCTCATAAATCTACATCATATAGACAGGCACAATGCTAAACATAGATATTTTGCAAAACTTGAAATTAAAGGGTCCATTTTCACCCATAAATGGCTTTTGCTCTCTTCACCTGCCATGGGTTCTGAGAAGGGAAAATGTGTTTTCCCCTGAATAACTGCATCTCGGGGTCGTTGTTCCCTGGGGATTTCCTCGGGGTTGCTGTTCCCCGGGGTAATCAGGTTTTCAGTCTTCTCTTTGCCCTGGGTGTTTCACACCAGAGCCAGAGCAGACAGGCTGAGTCCAGCAGTGTTATCAAGGCTGTTTATTCTAAATTATCTCTCAGTTCTTGTCCAGCTCTGCAGGGCGTCCCCAGCAGAGCAGGACACGCGGGGACTGGGCGGGTCAGAGATCCCCAAACCTTCAGTGCGGGATCTCCCACCCAACCAC
>VXBR01005249.1:645916-655944 GCA_013400215.1 Cisticola juncidis
TTTTAAAGCCTTCTACTTCTACTTTTTTAAAGCCCTTGATCATAGGATGGAGTCAATTCTTTAGTTTCTGTACAATATTAAGGGTCAGTTTTTCACTTTCTCACACTTTGGAACATAAACAACCTTTCTTGGTTTTGTTCACTGTCGTTTGCTTACATATTTCTAGCCTGAAAATAATCTTGGTTGACAGCTGGTCTGGCCAGTGGGGTGAAGGGATAGTAACCCCAGAAGCCAATCCACTACCAGACCCACAAACAAAAATAGAAGAAATAAACCAGACCCACAAATGTATAAAAATAGAAGAAATAATCAGGCTGTGCCTCTTTTTGGGGAGCAGCTTTTACCTGCATTCCTGCCTCTGTGTTGTTTTTTGTGTTCTGGGGGTCATCCTGCAGCTCCCACCGACCCCAGAGGGTCAGACACACCCAGGTGGGTGAAGTTCCTCCAAACAATTCACAGCCACCAAGCCTGCAGCCTTTTCTAGAAGGACCAAGAGGATGTTACCACCCTGTGATCCCTGCAGCAGTTCAGATTATTTCAGGCAGCGCCACTGGAATGAATGGAGGTCACCAGGAGCCTCTGATGGCCAAAAATGTCTGTGTTGTTTTCAGACTCACAGAGGTGTCTGAGGTGAAGGCCCCGTGTCTGCTGAGCAATGTCAACAGTCTGCAAGCTGCTGGCTTGGAACCAGCAAGGAAATTGCAGCTGCCATCCTCCAGGAGACAAGGACAACAGGAGAAATTTAGGAGCCTGGCTGACACGCACCAGTGACAGCGTCTCTCCTGGCCAACCCCTCCATGACCAAGCAATAACAACCCAAGATGGGATTTTGACTTTCAGGCTGAGACCATCAGCTCCAACCATTCCCCCACTCACTCGTGTCCCCAAGTGCCACATGCACGTGGCTTTTAAACCCCTCCAAGGATGAGGACCCTGTCACTGCCCTGGGCAGCCCTTTAGGTGCAGAAATATTCCTGAATATCCAAACTAAACCTCCTCTGGTGCAATCTGAGGCTGTTTCCTCTTGTCCTATCATTCATTACTCATGAGAACAGACCGACCCTCACATCCTGCCCTGCCACAGGCTGCAAGAGAGGGAAGAAATTCCAATTCCACAGTCAAGGCCAACAACACACCTTTGGCTCCTCGTGTTTGTAGAGGACTAAATCACATAATTTGCACACACACCATGAGGAGCTTTCAAACTGCTCCCTCCTGTTTTGCCCTGACTCCCAAACTGTGGAAGTTTGCAGAGCAAACAGGGCCCTGACGTGCCTTGGCCAGATACAAACTTGGCCTTGGAAAACATCATTCAATATAAGCTTTGTCTGATTCAAAACAGAGCAGCTCTTCCAAATAGTGGTAAGTAATGATTGACCCAAAAATATAATGCAGTTTAGGAGTAGGGAAAGATTTATTTTCAGCTAAAGGGAAACTCTGTGTGTTCAGAAAGCCTTCCCCTTCTGAGACAGAATGAAATCAGAATCTCACTATTTCCTATAAAACATTTTTAAACCCCAAAATTTGCTTTTGCTTCATCAGAGAACTTCCTGTAACACTTGAGAAGATGTTTCACTGAACTCACAAACTCAGATAAAAGGAAAGAAATAATATTTTTCCAAGTAAACCCAAACCTGCCCTCTTACCCACAAGGGAAATTTAGGTCAAATCCTTTCCAGTCAAGGTACGCAAGAAAGAAATGGATAATTTAATAAAAATATCTGGTTTGAATTAAAAAAAGAAACCATATTTTCTTATTTAACACATGATAAAAGTCTGAAAATTTTGAATGAAAGCAGAAGCAGGTGCTCTCCCAGCTCCTGCTGAATAGTAAATGGAAGAAAAGGGACTTGGAAAATAATTCCTTGAATTTTCACCTCATTCACCCTTCCTTTGAGCTCATCAAGAGATTTCTACTGGACTGTAAGAGAAGAAAGGGGATGCAAGATAATTAAAAGTTATCTTTATGTTTTTTACGGTTATTTAAGGAATAAAGTCCTGACTGAATTTGAAGGACTGAATGACAAGAACCCAAATGTGCCTTCAAATATTAGTGCTGTGCCTATCTGTAGGTCCAAAGTATCCTGAGATTTGGAAATGTCTCCGAGCCTGGAGCTGCCCTGCTCTCCTTTCATACCTTTGAGAATTTGCTTTTCTCAACACTTTCCTCTCATGTTTCTTATTAGAGATGTGTAAAAACCATGAGGCTGAAAAACACGCTGGTTGTGCTGAACTGAGGATGTGAAGCTGCGAAAATAATGATCCCACCACGACATAAAAAAAGGGAAGAAGAGACTCAAAAATCCCAAGTAATGAATGTTTGGATCATGGCCGGGGCTCTGCGTGTGTCTGATAAAACAGACACAGGTGTCAGAGCCATTTATGGTTGCACGCACAGAGCCGGACAAAATCTCCCATCTCTGGGAAAAAAATCCTGTGATATTTCACCAGCTGCTCATGTTGGAAGGTGGTTTTATCCCTTATTTACTCTGTCCTCATTGACATGCAGAGCTGGACTCGCTCATCTCCTGTTTGACCCTTGGTGTCCTTTCCTATTCAGCACTGTCCCCGAAGGTGTCCCCACCTCCAGACCAGGCTCAGCTCTCCAGACCTTGTCTCAATTCTCTCCCTGGTTTTCCCAGGGGAGAATCCAGCTGCAAAGTCAAGTTTTCCTGCAGATTTTCCATGCCCACCCGTCTGCCTCCTCACTTTGCACACAAACTGAGGATGCCTCCCAGCGTGACTGCGGTGGTGACAGCCAACACCCTCCCCAGCAGCTGAAAAATCCCTTTTTTAAACCAGGATTTTTAATATCCTCATGATGGAGATGCTGTTGGCGTTTCCACAGACGCTGCAGCATCCAGACAGCCAAGCCTGAGCCTCAGACTTGGCTCCTTCACAGCCTTGCACCTCCAAGGACTAAACCCAAGGAGAGCAGAAGGAATTTCCCACTTGCTCTGCAAAGGTGCAACAAGGAGCGAACCCCGAGGAGCAGGAATTCCACATTGCTATTCCACACACAGCCCCTTCACAGCCTGCACATTGTGGCAAGGCTGAAATGCTGTCTTCCAACCTGATCCCCAGTCCATTACAGTTGGGATAAAGACTCGTGGTGACATTAATGAGCACTGGATCAGCCCCTTTGCTGGCATAAATCTCTCTGTCGCATCGGTGGGATTGCATTTTCCCCATTTGCCTGTTTGTTTGGCTCTGGATTCTCATTACAATTTCTATTAGCCCAGGCTCCCACTGATGTGGTTGTAGATTAGTTCCTTCCTGATTCTTTCCTCTGAAGGAAAATAAGGGTGTCTGAGTTCAAAGTGGCAGGTTTTGGCAGGTCTGGGGGGAAGAAAACAACTCTGTCTGATCAAGAAGAGGATTTTTCCAACAGCATAAATTGGAGTAACTCCAGTGAAGCCAACAGAAATGACAAAGACTTGGGCAAGCTGAGGATGACCCACATCCCCAATCCACCTCTTAACAGACATGGGAACTGCCAGCTCAGGACTGCAGTGCCAGCAGCAGCGTGGCCCAAAGGGCTCTGCCAGGGTGGCACTGGGACACCACATCAGGACAGCCAAAGAGGTGAGGCCAGGTGCCATCCCTTGGACTGGCACCCACAAGGGCTTGGGTCCAAGGCTTCCATCAGCTCATGGTGCTGGTGAGGCAGCTCCAGAGCAGATTTTGGGGCTGTGAGCAGCCCCACAGAGCCATTGCTTTCCCAGGTCCAACATCCCTGATTTTCCTTCAGCTCCCACCCAATCAGCTCCACAGCAGCTCCAGTATCCCCACACACACCAGGGACCCCCAAAATGACAATTTTGGCACATCCAACCAAACAAAGCCCCCAGACCCCTCTCCAAACCCCGGGCAAGGGCAGGACACGGGTGGACACCTCTGGTGCCCTGCAGTGGGACACTGGGTGCATTTTCCTTGCAGAGGGATGAATCCTGCCACAAAGAGACTGCAGCGCAAGCAGATGACTCATGGAGCAGAGAAAGGAAGCTCTGCAATCGCTGTGCACGAATCAAGACATTTATAGGGCCTGGGAGGGCACCTAACGTCACACCAGGAGCTGAGGGCAGGGCTGAAAACTGAAAATCCATTTCCTAAACCTGCCCCAACCATTACAAACACCACCCCAGCACCCCTCCTCTGCCACCTGCGGGGCTGCTCCAGCCTCCCTTCCCCACCCCAAGGTAAAATCTGACTTCAGCCTCTCCAGATGTGAGATGCTTAGGCCAGGATGGAGGTGACAGCTCCACAAAAGCCCACTTGTCCCCTAGGAGACCCCAGCTCCAGTGAACCAGAGGCAGCAGCTCTACCAGGAAAGCTATAAAGGGAAACCCTCCTCTGGCACAGCAATCAGGAGCTTGTCTCATCTCAGATGGAAATTGCACTCAGGGAAAAAAAAAAAAAAAAAAAAAAAGAGAATAATCCATGCATATGACAATTTTTTTTTTCACCACTTTAAGCTGATTCCATCTCTGAGATGGGAGAGAGGTGGCAGAGATTTGCTGACATGTCACTTTAGTAATAAACTCCTCTTTCAGAAACGTGCCATCTCCAGCAAAGCGATCTGAGCTACGAACCCCACACGTGGGGCTCCTGCAGCCTCTGCCCCGGGGCATCCCCAGGAACGTGGGGACAAAACCCCCACCAGAAAGGAGGACCCAGCACAAGGGGAAGAGGAGAGGCAGGGGTGAAGTGGCACCATGAGGGATGCAGGAGAACGGGCTCTGCTCCTTCCTCACCTTAATGCAAGAGGGGTCACCACAGGCATGAATTTATTCCCTGAACCTCAGGATGGGAAGGAGAGAGGTTTGAAGGAGAAGGGCAGAGGTGGTGGATACTGGAGGATTGGGGGAATTAACTTGGGTTTAGACATGAGTGTGCAGCTTAGCTCCATCCTCACCCCATCCCCACAGGACTGCTGGGAGCTGCTCCCAGCCCATCCCAGGGGCTCAGAATTCCTTTACTGCTCAGGAACTGGGAAAAGCAAAGGTGTTACACCTTGGCCTCTGCAACTACATCCCCCACTCTGGGCTTGGGAGGTTGGCAGGCAAGCAATCAGGAGTGTCTAAAATAAATAACTGCAGCAGGATGGAAACTGCCAGGTACTGGGCTTGGAGTCCATGGGAATGGGATGAGTTTTCCACAGGTCTGAGCCCTGGAGAGGCAGGTGAGCACTCATCTGGAGAGAAGGAATGTGGTGGTTGTGCAGGGGAGGGAGGAGTTTGGGCAGGGCAGGAGGTGGGAATACCTGACTTGGGGTGTTCTCAGCTGGTGGGACAGGGTGGACAAGCAGCTCTCCCTCAGAGGGGTTCTTGCAGCTCAGAGTGGGAGTGGGAGCCTGGAGCAAAACGGACACAGGGCTGGGCAGGCTCAGCCATCAGGGCTGGCCCCTTTCATCATCATCATCATCATCATCCTCTGCCCTGTCTGGCTGTTGTTACTCACACCAGGAGCCCAGCCCGGTGCTGGGCACTGCTCCTGGAGCCCCCCTGACTCAGCCCAGGCTTTCCCAGGCACAGCCAGCCTGGAATGGGCTCCCCTGCCCTCCCCCCTGCAGGATTTCTGCACTCATTGACTGCAAACCACAAAGGCAGCTGCCCAAACCCTCAGTGAGGATCACCCTTGCTCAAACCCTGGCAGGAGCAGCACTGGGGGAGACACAGAGGCTCCCCCAGGACCTGGGGGCTGGCACACACCACATTTACCCACTGGAGACCATTCCCATTTTCCTGTTACACAATAAAAACACGGCCAGGCAAATTCCTGTGAATAAAGGGGGAAAGATGGGGCAGCAAAGAGTCACAGAAAACAGACTCATCTCTGAAAAATAGTCTTTTCTGCTTAGCAAACAAGCACTTTCTGTTTGCACCCATCAAACAAACATGCTTGATTTTGTTTTGTTTCACAGCCAAGTCATCATTTCTCCAAAATTATTTCAAGAGCACAACAGGGGCCAGATAAATTTGCAAAACAGGCTTAGGTAAAGAATGACAGAGCTCAGTGGCAAAGCTCACAGCCCTTTTCAAAGCCTGAGTGGAAACCACAGGAAACATCAGGGTTAAAAAAAGCTTGGCCTCATGTTTAACTCAGATTTGACTTTTAGTGCTGGAATCAAAGAGGGGAATAAATGAAGGCATTGCATCTCCATGCCAAGGAAATCAGAGGAGATGGAGAGAGGAGCACAGGAGGGTTTGGGGGACACCATGCAGGCGCCTGTGCTGCTGATGGGAACGTCAGAGCCTTGCCATGGAAAGCGCTGACTGATGCCAATTAAAGTGAAATCATAATCAAGCCATTTGTTTTGGTGCCCAGAGAGCTGCTCCAAAGGTCTCAGCAATGCCTGGACTCGGTTCAAGCACTGCATGGAAGTTCAGGAGGGGTCCTCTCCTGCTACTGGTGAGGGCAGAGCTGTCTGGACATGGTGGGAGGGGATGAAGATCAGCCTCATCCTCACAATCTGTGCTTGGGGACACGAGGAAGGACAGAAAACTGTGACCTTCACCTGCACACAACTCCTCACTGTAACCCCAAAGGCAGGACTGAGACATCCATCAGTAAAAACACTGTAATGTTGGACACAGCACCCTCAAACCCTTTTCCCTATTCCTGGAGGCTTTGCTGCATCCAGGAGTAAATCCTACCCCTCTATGCCAGGCAGCAGCTCTAACCCAACATCTAAAGCTTGATTTAAATTTAATACCCACGACATGCCTGCACCCTCCAGCAGAAACATCACGAGATAGAAGGAAATACCTGAACATCTGCAACGTCTCTGGTCCTAAACTGATTCCCTACAGTGGATTGTACAGAGCAAAGCCTTTACAACACAGAAGTCTCCTTGCACATTTCAATCCAGCTTTTTTTCCAGCACTGAATTCTCTCTGCTTGGAGGGACAGAGTTGAAAAGAGCCTCTTGGCAGGGCACTGCTGCTCGACAGCAGCTCGGGCTCCTCAGCACCTGCCACCCCGATAAAATAACCCATTTCCAACAGCCAAAGCCTCTCCCTTGGGAAGAGTGGGGCACAGGACTTTCCAAGTGCTCCAGAGAAACAGCAACTTCTGCTGCTGAGTTCTCAGCTTGCTCTTCCCTTTTGGCATCTGTGAAACACCAAGAAGGGACCTCCAGAAACATCTCTCCTTCCAAATCCTTGGCTGCAGCTCCCCATCCTCCCACCTTGCATGGAAATGAGTGGGATTGGATCAGACCTGATTTTTTTTTCTTTTCCCTGAGTGCCACCCATGCAGGGCTGGGCAGGAGGTGGCCGGGAGCATGGCTGGGGTCTGCCAGAGCCTTTGTAGCAGCATTGCTATTCTGCACAAGTTAACTCCTCCACAACAGATCGATGGGCACGCCGGGCTGGGAGGGGAGCAGGCAGGAAGATTCATGCTTCCCTGATTTCCTCTGCTTTCCACATGCTCTGCTCCCCCCAGCTCCTGCTGCACGGCTGACCAGGGGATGCAGCAACGTCCCACTGCCTGCTGGGCCAACTGCTCCCACCTCAAACCAGCAGGAAAACACCTCCAAACACCCAGGAAAAGCCGCATTCCTGCCCCCCTCTGCCACCACAGCAGAGCACCGGTGGGGCAGCAAGCCAGTAATTTCCAAGAGCACTCCCCACTCCAGGGGCAGGACAGCAGGAATGTCACCAGCACAGTGGGAATGGCATCCACAGGCTGCACATCCCACATGCCCCTCTCCTAGGGCACACCTGAACTGATCAGGCACCTGGCAAGGGACAAGGACATCCCCTGCCATCAGACCCAGCTCTACTGGGACACACCCACAGCAGCTCTGGGATGCTGACACATCACTGTCCTCCCTCCCCAGAGCCACCTCCCAGGGGCAGGGTTTGTCCCCCTGCCCATGGAGCCTCCCTGACAGAAGAATCCCTCCTGCTGACTCACCCAAGCTTCCCTTTGTTCTCCTCCAACACCAGCGACCACCCAGTGCCAGGGCAGAGCACCTCGATCCAGGTGTGGATCCAGATCCCTGGCGTGGATCAAGATCCCTGGCGTGGATCAAGATCCCTGATATTGCCCAAAACCCTGTGCAGGCCCTCACCAGAGCCTCTTCCCAGAAGTTTGCAGAGCACCCACCCAGTGAATTTCACTGCCCAGACCCCCAGAAACCCAACCCTCTCCCCCTTTGATAGGATCTGTAGGGTTTTTGGCGCTTGGGAGAACACGGCGATTCAGGAAAGAAAAGGCGCTACTACTTTTTTAAGCCAAGCTCAAATTCCTAAGCAAGACACTCCGTCCTCCACCCTGTGCCACCCGTTTCCCTCTTTGCCCAGCCGTGCCATGACGCAAGACAAATCCAGAGGCACGGCCACGACACAGCTCCCACCTTCCCCGGAGCACCCAGGGGCTGTGGGGCGACAGCCCCCCAGATTTGGCTGCCAACAACCGAGGCGCAGGAAAATTCCTGCTGAAATTCCTCCCCGGGGCTGTTTTTCCTGCCCTGGCTCGGCCCCCGGCCCTGGGTGGTGCCAGGCAGGGGCTCGGTGTCACGGCACACACCCAGCTGGCCCCGCAGATGTTGGTGTCACCTATGCAACGCTCCGGAGCAGCAAAGTCGCTCCCGAGCATGCCGGAGTTGCAGGCGCCGCTTCCCTGCGCTGCAATTAAAACCCGGCTTTTGGTTTTTAATGTCCCCATCAAACATCCTCTGGGATGACTGCGCCCATCTGCTGTGAGGGACGGGGACGAGCGTCTGGGCATAGGATGTCCCCAGAATTATGCTGAGCAAAATTACAGATTCCTTGGCAGCCCTGAAGCCCTCGGATCGCTGCTGCAGGGGACAGGACCCTGGTGCAACGCCCAGCCCCCACCTCTCCCCTTCCCAGGGAGGGAAAGCTGCCAGCGAGCAGCAGCCCCTCGCCTCTGGAGCAAGGGAAATTTTAAGGAGCGGAGCATCCACCTGTCCAGAGCCAGCCGCGTCCTGCAATTCCCCATTCCAGCAGGTCTAGACACGAGAAAAAGGCACAAAGCCACACCGGGAGGTCAAAAACTCCCCCTTTCCCCAGGCTGGGGCAGTCAGACATGGACAGACACCCCGGGCACTGCGCCCCGGGAGCAGAACGGGATTTACCCGCACCGAACGCGGCCGAAGCGCCCGAGCCGTGGCACCGACAGCAGCACCGGAGCCCCTGCCTCGCACCGCCGTGGGGCAGGGCGCCAAAAGGGAATCACATTCCCGAATTTTTCACCCCCCGGTAACTTTCCCGAAGACAACTGGGAGGGCTGAGCCCAAGCCCATTCCCCTGGCACTCCAATCTCTCAGCTCGCTGCCCCGTACCATCCCATACCGCCAAACCGGCAGGGCGCATCCCCCGCGGGGAAACTGAGTCACGTCCCCGAAAGTCACCACGCGAGCAGGACCCCCCGAGCCCCCCAAAGCCCCGTCCAGCTGCTCCTACCTGAGCGTGGCGCTCTCCCCTTGCCGCACTGTCACGTTGTCCATGGCTTTGGGGAAGGTGGCATCTCCGCTGCGCACGGGCACTCCTGCGGGCACAAGGAAGAGCAGCCTGAGACAGAGGACGACCAGGCACCTCCAGGGCAGGGCCAAGCACCCACCGACCCCCATCCTGGGCAGCGGGGACTTTTCCGACAGGCAAAAAACACACCCGACAAGGCGAAAAGGGGGAAGGGGTGGGTGGAGAGGAGGGATGGGGGGGAGCAAAACCACCGGGGCGAGCGCTGCGGAGCTCCACGGAGATCAGGAGAGCCCCCGGCAAGGCTGGCTGCGGGCGCTGAGCCTGCCGAGCGGCATCGGAGGGAGTCCCGCTGTCCTCGGGCGAGGGAGGAGGACGGGAGGGCCGGGGGGAGGAGGAGGAAGAGGAGGAGGAGAAGTGGCAAAGGTGCTGGGCGAGCCGGTTCTTCGGGCAGCAGTCCGAGGCTCACTTGGGCGAGGAGGCGCCGGGGGGGCCCGGCTGTGCCCCACTCCCGCACGCTTGTCCCGAGGCGGGGGCAGTCCAAAAACCAGTAAAAACCCCAAAAAACACCCCCGAGGC
>VXBR01005249.1:655981-697522 GCA_013400215.1 Cisticola juncidis
CCGGGGGGCTGGTCCAGGCGGGATGCAGGATGCCGGGATGCAGGATGGGGATCAGAGGACGGCGGGATGCAGAATGCGGGGATGTCAGGCTGCCGGAGCCCCTGGCTGGCCTCAGCGGCGGGCGGGAGGGGCGCGGGGGGGCGGCGGCAGCACCCCGGCCCCGGCCGGCAGCATCCCCGGGGTTGTCATGGCAGCGGCTCCAGCGCTGCCCGGCGCCTCCCGCACGGCCCGAGCCCCGCACACGGCGGCAGCGGGGCGGGATGCGCAGGAGGACACGCACATTAACCCCCGCCGCGCCGCGCTCTTCGGGGGGATGGCGAGACCCCCCCCTCCTTTCTCCTCTCTCCCCCTGCGCTTACCTGCGTCCCGCAGCCAGCACCGCACAACTCTCCCCTTTGCCCTCCTCTACCTCGGCACATTCCCCATCCCAGGCGGCAAAGTCACTGTGCGGGAGGGGAAACTGAGGCACGGGTAGTATCCCCCCCTTCCCCCCCAGCTAGGTGATGATAGGAGAGACAGGAGCGGGTCCTCCTGGTCCCCTGCACCTCACAGGCACAGCGTGAGCTTAAGAAGTGGCAAATTCCTCCCCAGCCGCAAGCACGGTCCCCTCGTACTTTTTATCAGCTCATAATTTAACAAATATCACATTTGCTTATGCCGAGTAATTCCTCCTTCCCTCCGCTAGTGGCTAGGCACATTAATATTTCCAGGCACAGTTCCATGCTGGTGAAAAGGTGCTGNGGGGGCTGGTCCAGGCGGGATGCAGGATGCCGGGATGCAGGATGGGGATCAGAGGACGGCGGGATGCAGAATGCGGGGATGTCAGGCTGCCGGAGCCCCTGGCTGGCCTCAGCGGCGGGCGGGAGGGGCGCGGGGGGGCGGCGGCAGCACCCCGGCCCCGGCCGGNGTAGTATCCCCCCCTTCCCCCCCAGCTAGGTGATGATAGGAGAGACAGGAGCGTGTCCTCCTGGTCCCCTGCACCTCACAGGCACAGCGTGAGCTTAAGAAGTGGCAAATTCCTCCCCAGCCGCAAGCACGGTCCCCTCGTACTTTTTATCAGCTCATAATTTAACAAATATCACATTTGCTTATGCCGAGTAATTCCTCCTTCCCTCCGCTAGTGGCTAGGCACATTAATATTTCCAGGCACAGTTCCATGCTGGTGAAAAGGTGCTGGGGAGCGTCCTCAGTGCCGAGAGTCCTGGAGGCAGCAGTCAAATCGCAGCTTTTGGGGTGCTGAACCCCTCAAACCCCTCAGCTACTGCAGCCCAGCCTTAGGGAAAACCAGGTCTCCCCCCTTGCCGTGCCCAATGTCTTCCCTGCTTTGCCTTCTCCAAAAATCCTCCCTCCATTCCCCCACCGTGTGCTCGGCAGCTTTTGCACGGCACCAACGTGGGGTGGGTTTTGTTGTTGTTGTTTTTGAGTTGGCTGCTGGCAACCTGCGCTGGATTCAAACTGGTGACCTAGATGTGAAAGGATCCATAGCCCGTTACTAATCCCTGGAGTCTCCCAATCCCCTGTAAACTACTGCTTAATTCACTAACTGTGCTATTTAATCTCTAAAACATTATGAGCTGTGCCGGGCAGAGGAAACACTCCATCAAATAAAGCTTTAGCATTATTGTGCATGCTGCCTGTTCATACGAGAAGTGGATTGCTCTGCAAGTCTCTCTACTTTTTCCTTGTCTGAAGGTTCTCTGCTCCTTGAATTTAGCGCTGGTGGGACGTGCTGCCTCGAGCCCTGTGTTTTCCCAGAGGAAACGGCAGCTTTCCCCAGCTCTTGGCAGGAGGACTTTAATCCCCGCAGTGAACTCGGCTGTCAGAACTGGCAGGGAAGGGGGGGAAGGCTGCGGATGCTTTGGGGACACAAATTACATGGGAGGGGTCTCTGAAACCTCACTGCCTAAGGACAGACCGTCAGAGGCAGGGGAAAATACTCTGTCCAGGGTTGTACAAGACGGGAAAGGATAAAACACACCAATCCTGCTGATGGCTGCGGCATCCAGCACCCCTGGCAGGATGGGGACCCGCTGGGATACCTGCAGGACTCACACATGAGCTTGCTCTTTGTGGAGCCGCTCCTTTGAATGGGCAGAGCCCAACTCCTGTGTCAGCAAAACCAGAGGGATTCCAATAACCACAGCCAGTTAACCTTTTAACACGGAATTCAGCCCCGGATCGCCAGGAGCATCTTAAATTATGAGCAAAAAAAAACCCCATCCACCTCCCTGCACTGAAAACGTGCGAGGCTGGGGCAGATGTGACCTGCAGAGCTGTTCCAGCCCTTGCCAGGGCTGAATTTGGCCCACTGTTAGGAGATCATCAGCAGCATTGTTTGAAAATCCCAAGGAATTTACATCCAATACGCTCCTGCATACTAAAGCGCGGCAGAATCCCTGGTCTCCCTCCCTCTCTTGCATACATACAATGTACATATAAATCAGCCTGTCACAGCTCGTCTCTTTTCTGACAGCTGTAATTGCTTCGGACTATAAAAATATCTATAGACAATAAACACAACGCGGGAAAACAGCAAAGAGAAAACCAAATCAAGGTTCCTTTAAATAATTCAGTTGCTCCAGCAGCAGTGGAGCCAGCAACTGAGTCCAGCTGTGAAGGTTCAGCAGCGAGAGAAAGAGAGCTTTGTAGCCTCCTCTGGGGATGAGAGAGTCTTTTTTCCTTCATTGGGTTTTGACCACAGCAGAAGCAGAGTTTGCTGCACACGGGCTGAGCCCATCTGAGCACCAAACAGCCTCTCGCTTTCAACTTCTTCCCTTTCTTCCTACTTAGGTGAAAGTCTTTTTTTTTTTCCTCCCCTCATTGCGAGCAACAGGCAGGAGGAGGAAGCAGAACGAGCCCAGCGCAGCGCACTCGAGGTGTATCTTTATCTCCGTATCCATCTCTGCTCTCCTCTCCAGCAAGGCTAAAGACCCCCCTCTCCTGGCAGAGACCACAAACAGGGCAGAGCAAGGGCTGGACCGGCTGGGAAGGGAGGCAGCGCCAAGGATGCAGCCAGGGGAAGGATTTTGTTCCCTGTGGGTGATGGCAGCTGGAGGGGAGGATGCTGAAAGCCTGGGAGGAGGGGTTAGGAGGAGTGAGACCCTGAGGGTTTGCTTCCTAAAGGAGCATCTCTACCGACTGGGGAGGAGGAGGAGGCTCAGAGGCAGAGCAGGGAGCAAAGCAGTCCCAGAAATGTCCCACAGGAAAGAACGATGGCATTTGGGGTGCTGCAAGGGACCCCCACTCATTCTGCAAGGACCCTCCCAGCAAACACTGCCCCAGTCTCGGGCTTTTCATGCAAAACCAAGCCTTAAACAGCCAATCTGCAGATCTGAGTTGTCCCAAAGGCCAAAAATCAGCAGTAAATTTGCAGTTCAAGTTCATCTATCATGGGAAAAAAACATTGCTGCATTTTTCCCTGCTTCCTCCAAAGTATCCAGCACGGATCTATCTTCTATTTTATTGTAGCTGCTCGCAGGTCCATGTTAAAGATCCTCCCATCCTACAGACCTGCCTGCAAACCTACACCCACACAATCCTACACCTCCCCACACCAGTGGATTTCATTCCTGGAGAACAAAAAACTACTTTCAATAAGTAGGTCATAGCGAGGCAATTCGTACAGCCAGATTTTCCTTTTAATTCCTTTCTTCCCTTTTCAGGGAGTTGATAGATGGCAATCTATAGCCCCAAAGTGGAAATTTATTTTTAATCTAAAATGGCCAAATATGATCAGAAACGTAATTTATGCTCGAGACATCCTCGTTCCTTCCAAATGAAAACACGATTTCAGAACGCCGGCCGCGCTATCGCACACCACATTATTCTCCAATAAGCTCCGGGTTGCACAAAAAGCGCTTCATTTCCTTGGCGTTAGTCAGGTGAGTGACACACGAGGCCGGGAGAGCTTTTCCTCAATAACTGCTCAGCCCTCCAGCCATTCAGGGAGCCACAAAGGACGCGGGCTCCAGCTCCGCTCGCTGCCTCATTTACCCCCTCGTTAACGGTGGCCCCAATTAAAGAACAATGATTGGGAGCCTTACTTGGCCCTTCTCGCCCCAAAGGCATTCCCGCTCCGGGCTGCAGGAATCGCCTGTTCAGGGCTGTTTCTAGGGCAGATTTTGGAATGCAAGCAGCATCCTCATGGGCGCTCAGCCCTCGGTCCCTCTCGGGCAGGGACTCCCAGCACCCTCTCCACAGTATTTAAAAACAGGAGACCCCATTAATCCCTGCTACAGATGCTGTTAATATTTAACTGCAGTTTAGATAAACTTACAGTAGCCGTGCTATTAAATTTAAATAAATTGTGCTTTGGGGAGCCTTTCCCTAAAGCCACGCTGGCCTGCTCCGCCTGCACTTTGCAAGGTGAGCGTCGCAGTAAAAAAAAGAACATTTTGTTTGCCCTTTAAAGAACTGCGAGGCTCGGGTTTGTCGCTTGCTCTCATCGTGCTCAGGGACCCTGGAATTTTCAGGCATGAATTAACTCCTTCCAGGGCACCCCTGGCTGAGCTGCAAAGCCTCATCCAAGGGGCTGGAGGAGCAGTGCCCTGGAGAAGGATGGAAATCTGTCCCAGGGTGGTGCTGCAAGCCCAGCACAGGGCTGATCTCCCTGGAACATCTCACCAGGTAACCAGGAGTGCCCAGAAGTAACCAGGAGTAACCCCAGGGGTAAAAGGGAAGCCAAAACGCCCTCACAGCACTGCCAGCCCTAACACACAGCACCATCCTGGGGGACACCCAATATCTCATCCCTGGCAGGGTCCAAGGCCAGGTTGGACAGGGCTCGGAGCAGCCTGGGCTGCTGGAAGCTGTCCCTGCCCATGGCACTGGATGAGCTTTAAGGTCTCTTCCACCCAAACCATCCTGGGATTCTTTGGACACTCCAGAGGGGCCAGGCAGTGCTGGAGCTGGGACAAAACCAGGAGGATGCAAAGCAGCCCTCAAGGCCTCACTTTTCCCTTTGGATTTGTCCTTTCTCCCCCAGCCCTCAGTGCCTTTTCCAGCAGCCCAGCCAGGCTCACACACATTTATGAAGTGACACCTCTCAGGTCCACACTCCATATTTAACATCGATGCAGAGAGTTAAAAAGCTGATCAAACAGCTACCAAGCCATGCTGGCACAGTGAGAATTACGAACTGGGATTGATCCCTGGTACAAATCAATATTGATTTTACACAAATCTGCTTCTCATGGCTTCCTTGTGAGGTTGTGGTGCTGTATGAACACCCCAAAACACTTCTTTGATACAGACTCTGCATCCCCAGCAGTGGAAGTTGTTTCTTTTATTTTTTTGGCTCAGGTACCAGGGATAATGATGATGTGGGATAAAGCCATGCCATTATCCATCTAATGGCATTTGATAAGTGTGTGACATTAACCCAGAGCTCTACGACTCAATCCCTGCAGTCAGGGAAAAGGGGAAAAAGCTGAATAAGCTGAAAAGCAAAGCCAGACACTCCTCAGGCCTCACCATGGATATTTGGGAGCTCCAGCACAGCTCCCTTAAATGTGAAAACACAAGGTTCTACCCCCTCTGCCCACAGTCTGGGGGCTCTGTGCTGGATAACTGTTTGGAAAAGCAGCTCCAAGGGCTGCTGTGCCTCCTCCTGGGATGGTCCCAAGGCAAACTCACTGAGCCAAGCCTTCCCCAGCCCATCTGGATATCACACACACCCTCAGCTGCAGGGAGCAGCAAAACCCTGCCTGGTTCACCCCTCCAGCTCAGTTTCCCTCCCAAACCCTTTCTGAAACACAAAACTGCTCAGTACTCACAAATCCAGGGAAAGCAGACAACAGGGAGGAGCACAGTTCTCAGTTTAGAGGACCATATGCAACAAAAAGCAAACACCAAGAGCAGAGCCCCTGAAATGCCTCTTTTAAAAGCCCTGAGTGTGCCAGGTGTTCTGCATCCTTGGGATCAGCCTCTCCTGGAGCCCCTGAGCTCCTTTTGCCTGCACCTGCCTCCAGGCTGGGATCAGTCACCTCCAAACCAAGCTTTCCTTTCTGAACCCCCAGCAGCCACTGCCAAAAATGGGCTTTTTCCCATTTTCACCCCAAAGCAGCACCTTTGCAGCACCCATCTTCTGCCAACCTGCTTCCCTGAAGTTGCCAAATTGCTGGAGTCCATTCCTTGGGAAAAAAGTCCAGGCTCCCAGCCTGTATCAATTTGAGTTTTGCCACTGGTCCTCTGACCCTCGCGGCTCTCTGCATCCAAGAATAATATTAATAATAGTCATGCCATTAAGCGAGATGCTTGGTTTGAATCTGAAGATTTTGAGAAATGATCTCATAAATTTAATTCCCGGGGTACCATCTTTGAGCGTTAACAGGCACAGTCGCCTCTGAATTCTGGGAAATGAGCATAATTACATGGAGATCGACAAGGCACAAATGCCAAGAATTCTGTTAACCTTTAATACTGCAAAAAAACTCTCTCCTTGTAATTATCTCTTTCCTTTGTCTTAAATGTTACTGATGAATATTTAGTGGGATAAGCAAATAAAAGGAGGCTGAGGGGTGCAAGGAGGTGCAGTTCTCTGTGAGATAAGTCTGAAAACCTCACAGAAGCACTGTGGGTCTGGGTGGGATGGGAGCCCAGGTCACAAAATGCTCCATGGGACAATGACAGCCCCGTGGTGACACCCAGGCATGGCAGAGCCACCAGAGGGGAATCTAAATTACACCAAAATCCAGATTAATTCCCAGCACTGCTGCCAATGCACCTCCACCCAGGACCATGAAGAGTGATCCCACAGTGGGATGGGTTCAGGTGCCCTTTCTCCAAACAGAACTTTGGGAATAAAACTTCCCGGGTAAAAAACACATCACCTTTCAAACACATCCTCCCTAGGGCTGCAAATGGCACTGCCCTCTTGCTGCACATGGAGCCTGATGGAAAGAAGATTTTCTCCTGGTGTGAACTGCATTAATATCTGTCAGAGCTCTGGCATTTCTGCCTGTAATGATGAAAAATCTGTGCCGAGAATGCGGGGTGCTCTCAGCATCGCCTCCCTCCCCGTGAAGTGAAATTAGAAGCAGCTGCTCCTGTTCCTGTCCTGTTTGCAGCCCCACAATGTTATCTGGGCAATCTGATTATTTGGGAGGTGGTGTGGGGATGAGGACCCCGTGACCCATCCGTATTCCAGCGGTGCCTGCTGCAGACAGGGCTCAGCTCTCCCTCCCGGAGCTGCAGGCCGCTGGAAAGGTCACTCTCCTCTCTTAATGTCGTGTCAGAGCCACTGCTGAGGGAACCAGGGAAAGAAAAAGGGAAAGAAAAGTCACATCTCCCCCGCTGGAGGGAGAGAGCCCAGCTCCATCCTGGGAGGAGTCTGCCAGCAGGAGGTGGCTGGGCTCTAACCCCCTGCAAGCCCAAAAGCTTTTGGAGCACTGTAACCCTGGTTTTGAAGACTTTTCTAAGCCTTCTGTAACGTTCTTCATACTGGAGTCAGAATTTTTACTTTATCACACTTTCTACTATAAACAATGGCCATGTTTTGCTGTCTTTCATTGTTTACAGATTTCTAGGTGAAAGGAGAAAGGTGATTGACAGTTGGCTTAACTAATGTGGATTGAGAGGTGGAATTCCATCCTCTAATCCATAGGCCCCATAAGAAATGTATAAAATTGAGTTTTGTAAATAATCTCGCCCCTTTTCCTGCTTTGCTCACCAGCGTGTCCTCGTGTGGTTCTTTCCGTGTCATCTGTGACAGGGTGCTGTCCAGGAGCTATCCAGGAGCTGTCCAGGAGCTCTGGAAGAGGTGGCAGCAGCCTCCTCCTGGATTTGAAGGTGCTGCTCTCAGCCACATCCCAGCCAGAGCTCCACCTGCTGATTTGGATGGGCAAGGAGGCAGAGAATGGAGCAGAGGGACTGCAGCACATCCTGTGCTCATCCCAGGATACTGAAGGCATCAGGGGGTCAGAGGATACCCCACCCATGAGGGTGCCAGCCCCAGATCCCAAATTAACCAAGACTTTCCAGGCCAGGCTGGGAGCTGGCCCACCCAGAAGCCCCAGAGAGGCTGGAGCAGCCACAGAGCAAACTTTCCTTCCAGCCTCCAGGCCAGACCTTTACACATTCCCTCCTCCCGAGTTCCAGGAGGAAGGAAGCCAAAGCAGTATTTATTCACACAAGACTGGGGAGAAAAGGAAAAGGAAAAGGAAAAGGAAAAGGAAAAGGAAAAGGAAAAGGAAAAGGAAAAGGAAAAGGAAAAGGAAAAGGAAAAGGAAAAGGAAAAGGAAAAGGAAAAGGAAAAGGAAAAGGAAAAGGAGTTCAGTAAGTCCAACACCTCCCCCTCCTGGGAGGGCTCTGCTCTGGTAGAGGGGAGGAGGAGCACTGTCCCTCAGGGCCAGGGCTGTGAGCAGCAGCGAGGGCTGCAAACCTCCCTGAGAGAGGGGACACCACAACCACCTCGGACCTGGGGTCTCAGCAGCTGCAGCCACCCCCTCCAGCTACTCCTGACCTCAGAACGTGGTAGTTGATTGCTCTCCCTCTTTCCCTTTCCCCTTTCCCTTCTTTATTTCCCTTTCCCTTTCCCTTTCCCTTTCCCTTTCCTTTTCCCTTTCCCTTTCCTTTTCCCTTTCCCTTTCCCTGCCTTCCACTGGAGCAAGGTTTCTGGTCTCCAAGCTGCTTTTATGCCCCTTTAAAAGGTTATAAAAGCTGTCTTTATACTCCAATAAAGGGATATAAAAACAACCTCTTTGCAGTTCAATAAACGTGGTTAACTTTCCCCCCATTAATACTTTTTTGCCTCAATCCATGTGCATGTGTGGGCTGCTCCAGGACAGGATTTTGGGCATCACATCCCAACAGCAGAGCATCCAAAGGGGGAGGGACAAGAGGCTGTGCTGGGGGCACCAGGCAGGTCTGATGCAAAGTACACCATCTGAGCTGCTCAGGAAGGAGAGAAATGAGGATACAAGCTCATGGATACTGTGCTGGTGCATTTACTCCAAAATGCAAAATACCTCCTGGAAGCAGGTGTGAGCTCAGGGAAGAGCTGTGCATGAGAAAAATTCAAGGGCTGAACTATAAATCAGGGGGTAAAGAGTTTCCCAGCAGGGTTTTGCCTCTCCTGGTAAAGCCTGTGGATGTGAGGGATGATGAACTGCAGCCACCCTGGTCCCCATCCCAGCAGCTGCAGCACCCAGGGCTGTGCCACCTCTGTCCTGGGTGACAAGGGACAGCTCATTCACCCCGTGCTGCCAACCCTCTGCTCCTGGCAGCATCATTTAGACCTTACAGGCCGTGGGTCAGGAGTTGTCCTGTCCAGAGCAAGAGTGCCACAGGAAGCCTGACAGGTCCCTGCTCCCCGAGCAGCCTCCAGACACGCTCTAATTATTATTTACCGTTCGTGCAGCCATCCCATGTCCTGCAATCCGTCTTTCTCAAAAGCGTCCTTTTCCTTGGAAGAGGATCTAAACCTGTCCTGCTGCTCGTCCAACAGCCTCTCCAGGCATTAAAACAAGGAGCTTTATTATTTTTGGTGACAGCCTGTTCTGCAAGGTGAACACAGCTCGTATGAATCAAAGCGACCTGGATTTCATACATCATCCCCCAGCAGCACCGACGGGAAGGGCAGGAGGGGTTTGGCTGCCGAGTGCAGGGCAGAGCAGGAGTTCATTGGTGCTGATCTGTCAGTGATGGGCAGCCTGTGGGGAGCTGGGACCGTGGCTGCTGCAGGAAGAAGAGCAGGGGACAGCTGAGTCCATAAATAAGGCAAACTGGAGAGGGCAGCAACAGGAGCTGGAGTTGAAGCCCAGCACCAAGGCAGTGAGAAACTTTCCGTGTTCCCACTCTCTGACCTCATTTCTCCCCTTCCTGCCCCTGCACAGGAGCTGTGGGACGGGGACCAGACTCTGACCAGGGCAGATGATCTTATTGTAGAATCCCAGAATGGTTTTTGTTGGAAGGGACCTCCCACCATGAGCACATTCCTCTATCCCAGGTTGCTCCAAGCCCTGTCCAACCTGGCCTGGGACCTTTCCAGGGAAGGGGCAGCCTGTGGGACTGTGCTTCCCAGTTTTTCTCTGGGAAACCTGTGCAAAGGCCTCACCACACCCAGTTAGGAATTTCCTCCTAACATCCAATCTAACCCTGCTCCTTGCCCCCACCACGCACCCTGTCCCAGCTCACTCCATCCCACCCAGGCTGACCCTTCCCCACCACCTCCAGCTAATTAACCCAGCTAATTGCCTGTGCCAGGCTCCTTTTTAAGGGGACAGGAGAATGATGAGGGAGAAGGGAGAGGGGGAGCATCCAGGGCTCCCTGGGGAGTTCAGGAGCATTCACAGTCCCTGGCATGAGAAAATCCATACTCATCTTGGCTCTGGGAGGCAGGGCCGCCCTCCCACACTCCTATTAGCAATTCCCAATCATCGTTTATTAGGCCTGCATTGATTTGCTGCTCATTTCGGTGGGAACAGAGAACTAAGAGCTTCAGCCTGGCCTCAGCCAAGGGATCCAGGCACGGAGCTGAGAGAGTGGAGGGGATCTGGGGGATGCTGACCCGGGTTCAGCTGTGCCATTACACACCAGAGGCAGAGGTGTCCTTTCAAAACAGCCTTTCCATCCCACAAAGCTGGGAAGCACCTGAGGAAGAGGGATCAAGGGTAGGAGGTGCTGAGGCTCCTCCTGGTCTGTATTTAGGGTGCTCCTTTCATACTGGGGAGGGGAACATTGTCTAGCAGGGATTCCTGGGAGAATTCACCTGGACCCCAAGCTCCAAGCCCCAGCCCTGCAGAGCAGCTCGGGTTGGTTATCACCCCCTGGAAGAAACAGTCTCCTAACACTACTCCAGTTTCCAAGCCAACATTTCCATGTAGCTTGTGAAACACAAATTCTGTTAGGAATCATCTGAATATTTTGTTCTGATAATGCCATAACACCAGCGTACCCATTAGCACATACACGGAAAGGAGTATTTGAATATCAAAACAAAGCGAATTTACAGTCGTTTTCTCTCCCCTCCTGGCACATGGCATCACTGCTAGTTATCAGTTTCCAACTGTTTGCACCACAGCTTTTCCATGCGTGTCCCTGCTGTCATCAAACCTGCTGCTCCCTGCACCCCGTGTCCTGAGATAACCCGGGATGTGCAGCCACGGTGACAAAAGGGCCTCACAGCCCCCGGGGAGGAGAAGGGCTGGGAATGACAGGGTGGCAGAGATGGTGGGGGATGCAAATCCCTGACTGTGTGAGGCACAGAGAAATCCTTCTGCACCCAGCAGCCACACCTCATCCTCACAGCACATCAAAACAACACCCACCTCATCCATCCTAGCACCCACCTCACCCCATTACTGCTTTCACCTCATCCCATCATGCACCCACCTCACTCAAGCATGGTATCAACCTCATCCCATCACGGATACAGCTCATCCCATCCCAATGCCCACCTCACCCCATCACAACACCCACCTCATCCATCCTAGCACCACCTCACCCCATCTTAGCTCCCACCTCACCCCATTAGTGCTTCCACCTCATCCCATCCTAGCACCCACCTCACTCAGTCATGGTATCCACCTCATCCCATCATGGCAACAGCTCATCTCATCCCAATGTCCACCTCATCCTATCCTAACACCCACCTCATCCCATCACAGCACCCATCTCACCCCATTACTGCTNCCCCCATTACCCCTTTCCCCTCATCCCATCCTAGCCCCCATCTCATTCCATCTTAGCACCCACCTCATCCCATTAGGGCTTCCACCTCATCCCAGCCTGCACCACCTCACTCAGTCAAGATATTCACCTCATCCCGTCATGGCAGCACCTCATCCCATCCCCATGCCCACCTCATCCCATCACAGCACCCACCTTACCCCATCCCAACATCCACCTCTTCCCATCACAGAAACAACCTCATCCCATCCTAACACCCACCTCATCCCATCACAGCACCCACTTCATCCCTTCACAGCACCCAGCTCATTCCCATTATTGCTCTCACCTCATCCCATCACAGCACCCACCTCTTCCCATCACAGAACCAACCCCATCCCATCCTAACACCCACCTCATCCCATCCTAGCACCCATCTCATTCCATCTTAGCACCCACGTCATCCCATTGTGCATACACCTCACTCAGTCATGGTATCCACCTCATCCCATCATGGCAATGCCTCATCCCATCCCCATGCCCACCTCATCCCATCACAGCTCCCACTTCATCCCATCACAACACTCAGCTCATACCATCACAGCACCTATCTCACCCCATTAGTTCTTTCACCTCATCCCATTACAGCACCCAGCTCATCCCATCACAACACCCACTTCATCCCATTAGTTCTTTCACCTCATCCCATCATGGCAACACCTCATCCCATTGCAATGCCCACCTCATCTCATCCTAACACCCACCTCATCCCATCACAGCACCCACTTCATCCCATCACAGCACCCAGCTCATTCCCATTATTGCTCTCACCTCATCCCATCACAGCATCCAGCTCATCCCATCACAGCACCCACCTCTTCCCATCACAGAACCAACCCCATCCCATCCTAACACCCACCTCATCCCATCCTAGCACCCACCTCACTCAGTCATGGTATCCACCTCATCCCATCATGGCAACACCTCATCCCATCCCCATGCCCACCTCATCCCATCACAGGACCTATCTCATCCCATTATTGCTCTCACCTCATCCCATCACAGCATCCAGCTCATCCCATCACAGCACCCACCTTACCCCATCCCAACATCCACCTCTTCCCATCACAGAACCAACCCCATCCCATCCAAACACCCACCACATCCCATCCTAGCACCCACCTCACCCCATTAGTGATTTCACGTCATCCCATCATGCACCCACCTCACTCAATCATGGTATCAACCTCATCCCATCATGGCAACAGCTCATCCTGTCCCCATGCCCACCTCATCCCATCCTAACACCCACCTCATCCCATCCTAGCACCCATCTCATTCCATCTTAGCACCCACGTCATCCCATTGTGCATACACCTCACTCAGTCATGGTATCCACCTCATCCCATCATGGCAATGCCTCATCCCATCCCCATGCCCACCTCATCCCATCACAGCACCCACTTTACCCCATCACAACATCCACCTCTTCCCATCAGAGAACCAACCCCATCCCATCCTAGCACCCACCTCATCCCATCCTAGCACTCACCTCATCCCATCCTAACACTCACTTCATCCCATCCTAACACCCACCTCATCCCATCCTAACACCCACCTCATCCCATCCTAACACCCACCTCATTCCATTATTTTCCTCACCTCATCCCCTCACAGCACCCACCTCCTTCCATTTCAACCCCATCCCACCCCATCCCAGCAGACTGAGGTTGGGGGATGCCCTAAAAGCCACAGTATTTGTTGCATTTAGAGTTAATGTATGTTTTACATTTAGATATGTATGTTTTTTAGATTGGCCCTGCCTTTAGGAAGCCAGAGCCACTCTCTGAAGCACCCCAGGAAATGGGAAGCCGGGAGAGCGGATTGAGAGGCTCACAGTGCCTGCGGTGAGGCGATGAAAGCCCAGGGCTGCATCCTTGGATGTGCCTCGCTTCAGAGAGAGAGGGAGCAAATTCAGACACACTTAAAATTCTGCCCCAGATCTGCCAGCACAGAAACTTTCCCTGTGCTTTGAAGCAGGCAAGTGAATTCTCTCCCCGGGAAGCGGCCGCCTCGGGGCAGTGTGAGGGAGGTGAGGGAAGGGAATGTTGGATACAGGCAGGGTCCAGCCCTGCCTGGGGCGAGGGTGGCCCTGAGCTGATGCTGCAGGAGTGACCTGTGAGTCACAGGAGTGACTGTCACCCACCTGGGCAATGCTGGGGCTGGGGTACCCGGGATCCTGAGTAAACCAATGATAAACTTTGCCAGGAAATGAGGGTTGGCTTCTGTGCACATGTTCTGAGTTACAAGCACGTAAGGAGCAAACTGAGTCTGATCCAGAGGGCAGCAGCTCTTCAGCATTGAGACACATCACATTATTTAAGGATCCACTGCCCATTTTTCCCCTGTTCTTGCTTTTTTTTTCTCCCTGTCTACCTCCAGGCAGTCAGGGAACAAGACAGGGAGATGAAATCTGGAACCCCATGAGACGAGAATTCCAGTAAGGAATGCGCTGTTGGATCCCCCTTCCCCTGCCCGTCGGTGGGTGCTGGTGTCACACACCAGACAGAGGTGCAGGAATTTTGTCCCACACTGAAATGGGGCAGCCACAGCCCCTGCTGGCACCCGCTGTGCCTTCCTCTGGCATCGGCGCACAGCTCACAAACAGAGCGGGCCAAATTCCTCCCTGGGGCGGCTTAATTAAAGTCAGTGATGGTACACCAGGGATGAACCTGGCCCACTGGCCTGAGCTGGAGTGCACAGCAAGTCCAGCTGGCAACTCAGAGGCAACAGGAAGGATCCCTGGCAGCGGGAGCAGCGCTGGGAGCTGTGGTCGGCATTAGCGAGGGGGAGACAGCTCAATAAACCCAGGGCTAAGTAAACCAGATCTGTAATAAATAACAACCAGCGTTGCACCTCTTCCAAATGCTGTGCAGATCCGCCCAAATCGTCCTCCCAAGCCCCATGAGCGGTGGGGACATTTCATTAGCCCTGTTGCACTGACAGGGAAACAGGCACTGGGAGCCTAATAATAATAAAAATCCATTATGTCGCAGAGCTTGTTGTCTATCCCAGCTAGCAGCTCCAAAAGGCAGGGAAATGGCTGTGCTGGTTTTACTGGAGTCAGGGGGATGGCAATGTGCAAGGAGGGTGGTAATGAGCCTCGGGTCACTCATCAGGATGAAGTTTGCTGAGTGGTGCCACCAGGCCACATCCAGGCTGGGCTGAGGGGCTCGAAGATGCAAGCAGGATGGATGAGGGAAAATGCTGTTCCACAGCAGCTAACTGAAGGAGAATCAGAGAATTCAGAGAATTCCAGAATCACTGAGGTTGGAAAAACCCTCCAAAATCATCGAGTCCAACCTGTGACCAATTCCCACTTTGTCACCCAGAGCTCTGAGTGCCACATCCAGGTGTTTCTTGGAGACCTCCAGGGATGGGGACTCCAAACCTCCCCAGGCAGCCCCTTCCAATGCTCAACAACGCTTTCCATGGACAAATTCCACCTGATGTCCAACCTGAACCTCTGGCACAGCCTGAGGCCGTGTCCCTTGTTCCCTGGGAGAAGAGGCTGCCCCCACCCTGGGCTGCACCCTCCTGTCAGGCACTTGCAGAGAGTGAGAATTCCAACCTGACTGCGCCTGGACAGAGGGATCTGCAGCACTCAGACTCCTCTGCTCCTCCAAACCAGGGCCAGCAGACCCCAGGGAAGTCTCACCAAAACTTTAGTGTGGCTTTATGCTGAGCCGAGGGGTGTGATTGCCCAGCAATTGTGGTGTGATTACACCACAACTCTGCTTCCCACACCGGCAATTTTCACTCTACTCCTACAACTCCAAGGCTCTATGGCTGCAAATTAATTAAAGTGTAAGTGCAAAACCAGTGGTGCCACTGAATGTTAAAAATACCCCTCCATGGTGACCAGGAAGCCAAAGCCACAATTTTGGAGATGGAGGTAATGTTAAGAGCTGAAATGTAGCAAAATTCCAGTTATAGGGACAAGTGGGAGGTGGTGAGGTTATCCAAAAGCTTTACCACGGTGTAATTACACCGTATTCGTCAGGTAATTACAGCCCTGCTATTATATGCTACAACTCTCCTTTCCATGCCTAATCCCACGAGGTGGATTCAGAGGGATAAAAGGCAGCAGCAACAGACACTTGACTGCTGCAAGGAGGAATGATGGACGTGGACTGACAGGCACAGCAAAAGGAGAGGAGGTGGGAATGGAGATGCTGCAGTATCCAGAGAAATCCCTCACACCTGTTGGAGTCCAGGATATCCCTCTGGCAGCCCTGGAGAATCTGGNGGACAAGAACTGAGAGATAATTTAGAATAAACAGCCTTGATAACACTGCTGGACTCAGCCTGTCTGCTCTGGCTCTGGTGTGAAACACCCAGGGCAAAGAGAAGACTGAAAACCTGATTACCCCGGGGAACAGCAACCCCAGGGAAATCCCCAGGGAACAGCAACCCTGGGGGAGACCCTGATACCCCGGGGAACAGAAACCCAGAGGAGAATCTCAGGGAAAAACAACCCCGAGACACACCCGGGGCAGCCCCACGAGCATCCCCAGCCTCTGATGCTCCGGGGATTCACACCAGGCCACGGGGAAGAGCCAGGCTCAGCTGCTTTGGATATACTGAGGAGCTAAAAGCATCCATCAAAAGCCAATCTGCCTTTGGAAAGCAGAGGAAGAGGTTACTCCGGATTAATTTTTCACTCCCAAAGCTTTATGGGGAGTTCTGAAAGTGTCAGGTCGTGGCGCTTCAATATTTTCTGAACGAGAAGCTCGAGCGCTGGTTCCAAACTCCTCTGTTTGGATTGTCAGGTAATTTGTACCCAAACATTTCAATTAAAATTTTCTGTTGGCTCATCTGTTTGGGTTTTTGCTCTGGGGAGAGAGATGAAGGACTTGGAGGTTTTTGCTTATTTCCCAATTTCTGTCATTTTGATGCTTCTTAAGCTACTTTAGGGTTGAACAGGGAGGGGGAAACCCAAGACCCCACTGCAGGGAGAGCACCCAGCCCTGTCTGAGGAATGGGTTCACCCCTACAGCGCTTCCCCTGCCCTGTGGCACATCTGAGTGTCCCAGGGTCCCCAGGGTATTTTTTTCTGGCAGCAGGGCACCGGTGAAATCCCATCCCTGCAGGGATTTAAAAGCTGTGTAAAGCTGGTTAAGTGGTGGGTGTGGCAGTGCTGGGGAAATGGGTGGACTCAGTGATCTTACAGGGCTTTTCCAACATAAACTATTCCATTCCATTGTCTACTCTATTTTATTCTATTTTATTCTCCTCTCCTCTCCTCTCCNTTCATAGCTGCAATTTCATATTCTTCTCTCCTGTGGAATTATGGGATACAAGTGGAGACTTCTTTTGTAGCCCATGGATCACTCTCTGTAGATACTATATGATTAAAGATTTTAAGATCTCAGACAGTAAGACTTTGCAAATCCAATATACCAATATATCTTAAACCTGTAATTTTGTCCCAAAAAAAGAAATCCAATTTTACAGCAAAAAACCCTAACATTTAAAATGTTTTAGCTGCTTTCAGAAGAAGCCAAATTTTTCAAACAAAACATTTAGATTCTGAATTAAGAAATCTCTCCTCTCCTCTCCTCTCCTCTCCTCTCCTCTCCTCGAATCTCCTCGAATCTCCTCGAATCTCCTCGAATCTCCTCTCCTCTCCTCGAATCTCCTCTCCTCGAATCTCCTCTCCTCGAATCTCCTCTCCTCGAATCTCCTCGAATCTCCTCGAATCTCCCTCCCCATTCCATTCCATTCCATTCCATTCCATTCCATTCCATTCCATGATTTCCAGGGCTTGTCTCCACCCAGACCAGCACAGGGTAAATCCCACCCTGCTCCATGGGGTCCCATTTGGAGCTCCAGTGCTCCATGGCCTTATTTAACACTGCTCCATTCCCAAGGCAGCCCAGCCCAGCCCTGATATTCCTCACAGGTCTCCTACTGCTCCCTCCTTCCCCTGACCCTGTTTTCCTGGTGCTGTTTGCATTCCTATTTCCACAGGAGGGGATGTACGGAACCCTGTCCCTGGTGGAATTCAGCAAGGTCTGGAATAACCCAAACCCTTCCTGCTGCACAGAAAATGAAGACAATTCCCCTTTGGTGCTCCCAGAACATTTATGCAGAGCAGACGTGGGCATGGAAATACAATCAGATGGGACACAAACTGTGGGGTTTTTGGTTTTTTTTTTTTTTTTTTTTGATTGTTGTTGTTGTTGTTTTTTGTTGTTGTTGTTGTTGTTATTGTTGTTTGGGTTTGTTTTTTCCTTCTTTTTCTTTGTTTCAAGTCAAGCTGGACCAAATTCTTTCTCATCTGCTCCTGCAGAAGCCGCGCAGGATTTGTGGAGCCACAACGGCAGAGAAGGAGCAAATCCCTGTGGGATGCCAGAATGCATCCCAAGGGAGCAACTCCCGGAGCTGCATCCACGTGGGCTGGCTCCAATCCCCCTGGGTGCATTTCCATCCACTGAAACCCATCCCCTGCAAGGTGCCAGCACAGCTGCCAGGGGAAATAAGGGCCGAGCCATTGTGGGAATGATCTTACAGGAACCATCCCCATCTCCATTAGGGGCTCAGCTAAGCCATGAAGCCTGAAAGTTGATTATACCTTTCGTTAGGAATGACTGAATGATGTTTTAAGGCTGGAAAATGAACTCACAGCTAAGAGGAAACACTTTCTTGGCGAGGCCGTAGAGAAGGTTCCCTGCGGAATAGATGCAGCTGTGAGAGTCAAAATTAAATTGATATTAGAAAATTTCCTGAGGGGGAAAAAAAGTCATCTGGTGCCTGCAGAAATGGCATCGTGCAGAGAGCTGACTAGGAAATGGAAAGCTGCTGAAACTCAAATATGTATGTGTGTGTACATATATATATATATGTTTAAATAAAAAAGAAAATATCCTCTAACTTCCCTGTCTCAGCAGAAATTTCCAACAAGTAAAATTTTCAGAATAGATTCTTTTTCACCCCCATTCACCTAATGCAAGGACATTCCAGCTAGGTCCCAGCTCCTGGAAGAGCCACCTGTGTCCTGTAGATGGGACACAGCATGGCAAGTTGCTTTTCAGTGGATTTTAGGGTTTGGGGTTTTGGGGTTTAGTGCTTCCAGCAGGTCTCCCTGGCCAGCAGGAACAACTCCTGGTTTAGCCAAACCACTGAGCTCCTTCCAGGCAATCACCTAGATTTAAATTTGCCCAATGGAAAATCAATTTCTCTGGACAAAAAATAAAAGTTTCCCAGGAATTTTGCAATAAAGGCACTTTCTGTGCAGAAATGTACATTGATGGAAGACCAACAGGCTGTGACCAATCTGATCTAGTTGAAGATGTCTCTGATCACTGCAGGAGGTTGGGTTAGGTGAGCTTTAAGGTCCCTTCCAACCCAAACCATTCTGGGATTCACAGCCAGAATTCCAGAGGTGATTTTCTCCCTCCCTCCTCACCACACCCTGATGTGCATTTGGGAACAGACAAACGGAGCAAAGCAAAACGATGCAGATGCCAAAGCACAGATGGAGACAGGAAAATCCCTCTTGTATCGGCCTCCCTTGTCTCCCCCCATGCAGGCAGAGGCATCAGGAGCCTGCACATTCCCATTTGCACTGGAAGGGAGAGCAGGGACAGCTCCAGCCACATCCACAGCGGGAACCTTCGGATCAGATTAACCAAGAGCTGCTGACGGCGACAGCTCCTCTGCTGCTCCCGTCACCCGCTCACAATTTACCCTAACAGCCTCCAGAGAGGGACACGAGTTCCTTGGGTGTTTATCCAGGGAAAGGTGGAGCCCCCAGGGGGAGCAGGGCCTGGGGGCAGCTGGAAGGAGGCTGGCAGCACCCCTCACCCCCAGCCTGCAGCATCGCTCCTGGACACGCTGCTGGGCCCAGCCCAGGGACACATCCACAGCCTCAAGCATCATCTCTCCCTCACTTCCTTAAATAAAACCTTCCAGCATGGCCAGCTCTTATCATTATGATTTGGGATGGCAAAAAAACCATAGGAATCTCCGAGCCTTCATTGGAGGGCATAGAGTGAAGGTTTATTACAAGCACATTCTTTTTACACAGCACTTCAGTACAATGAGTATGGTCGGTCATTTGGAGCCTACACCTTTTTGTAAATATCCTTGCCAGTAAACAAGTTAGAAAAACACCACCTGCTCATGGTTTTTCACTTTCCAAGGATTGTTTGGATTCCTCCTCGTGATTTCCCAGACCAGAGTGGGAAAGCTGTGTACTTGTCTTTCCTACAGATTCAAGCTTGTGCCTGAAGCCTGAAGATCTCTTATTTGACCACTGTCAGTTCCCACCAGCTCCCTCCAGGAATGAGTGGAAGCTCCCTGCAGCACAGGGCCACCCCTCCATCACCACAACTCAGCACAGTGCAACACTGGACTCCTTCAAATTCCCACTGGGAGCCCCTCCACACCTCCACTGCCCCAAATCAGACCCCCCCAACCTTCATTTTGACCTCTAAAATAAAAGCAGTCATAATTAGGATGAGCTGGGTTTATTAGCTGGCAGATTCCAGACATATTTCTGTACTTTTTTGTGCAATCCCAGCATCTCAAAGCTGCTGCTCACACAAAGCCTGGATTCCTCTGCAGCTCCACGGTGCCAGTAACATTAAAAAAACCATCAAGTCTGACGAGACCACTGAGACCTGCAATAAAAACAGGAGGGCTGCTTGCACCACACACATCTGCTGCCAGCATCCTCCTCCACACCGGGCTCCTGCTCTCCAGGCTGGAATCCAAGGGGGTCACAACATTCTCGGGGAGCCCCTCACCACCCACCCATCTCCAAATGAACGGAAGCACTGCCAAACCAGAACTGAGGGGATGGGAACTCCAAGCACACGCTCCCAAAGGCAGCCTGTGAGATCTGCAAGGCAGCAGGGATGGAATGAGGTCAGAAAGGGAAGAATCAGTGACAAAGAGGAGCCAGGACCTCGAGTCCAGGCTCTGAGAGGGAAGATAATAAAAAGGCATCATCCCTTTGCAGGCAGTGAATTGTTGCTTAAGCCTGAGGATCACAGACAGCCTCTGTCTGAACGGAGCAGTCAAGTGAAGACATTTCCCAGCCATTAAGTCGAGCGATAAAGCGCCTGCAGTAAAGTCAGGCAAGTGGAATTTATCATGGCACCGTGCAGATTGTAGGGCCAGGAGAGAGCTGGCTCGGGTCAGCACTTTGACCTCTTGTGTTGCCTAAAGATCCTTCCCTCCATCATCTCCATTAACATCCCGTCTCCAGTGCTCCCTCCCTGGGGACTCTCCCCCTTCCCTCCCAACTGGGGGCACTTTCTTAGTCAAGCAGAAAAACTTCCCTTTCCTTAGCTCCAAGCCACTACTCCTTGTTCTACCACCTTTGGAGACCAGGAATAATTCCCTTTCTTCATTTCCAACATTGCCCAGATGATCTTTAGAGGTTGTGATCCCTTCCCACCTCCTCAGGAGGCTTCTCCTCCTTTGCTAGGTTATAATTTAGGGCTGGAATGGTGCAGCCCAGCCTTGTGACGTGCCTGCTCTGAGAAGTCACCTCCACCTTCCAGGGAAGGAGTTTTATCCTGACAATGACATTTTTTTTCCCCAAATATGCACAGGGATCATCCTGCTCCTCCCAGCCAGGGCTGCAGTTTTAAACTTTCTGCTGCCCACAGAAGCTGTGGCTGCCTCATCCCTGGAATTGTTCAAGGTTGGATGAGGTTTGGAGCAACCTGGCCCATTGGAAGGAGCCCCTGCCTGTGTCAGGGGCTGGAATGAAATAAACTTTAAGGTCCCTTCCCACCTGAACCATTCTGTGATTCTTTGACTCTAGAAAACCCTCTTTGGTTATGGTGTTCAATAAGGAAATAAATAAATTTTGAGCAATGCCACACAGCCAGCAAGGGCAATTTGGGGCAGTCAAGGAGGGCAAAAGTTCCTCCAAATCCCTGTGATCTGAGATCTCATCCACTCAGCTCCCATTAGGCAGGTTTTTGTTAGGGATCAATGACCTTGTTTAGACCAAAACCATCCAAGCCCAGCAACCTGCAGCACTGAGGATGTTTTTCTGCTGCTGGTCGGCTGAAGTTATTCTCATTTCTGCCTTTTTCTATTTCCTAGCAGAGACAGCAGAATAACCATCGGGAAGACAATTCCCAGGATGATTCCTGCCTCGTATCAGAGGAGCCAAAACGCGCAGATGAAAACTCTGCAAATGTTTTGCAAGGGAGCAGGAGCCCTTTTGAAGATGGCTGATTTCCCAGCACAAACATTTCATCCAGCCCTGAGAGTTCTTTGCAAAACAGTTTGAGCCCCACAAAAAAACAACCAACAAGAAAACCCAAAAAACTGTCAAAACATTGTGAAGGAGACTGAATTTTTCTGTTCATTTCAAGAGGAACCGTCAGCACCCAGGACCAACAGACTGGTGGGTGCACAGCAGCACATGGAATTCAGGTATTTGGGGTTTCTGCCTTCTCCATGCAACAGCCAAGTGGTTGCAGTGCTCCTTGTTGGAGGAACAGTGCAGGGTCACCTCACCGAAGCTCCAAAATTAAACAACCAAACTCTCTGTACCCAAAAAGCACAACCCAAAAAATGCTGAACCCCAAAAATCATAGAAATCCAGAATGGTTTGGGATGTGAGGGACCTTAAAGCTCATACTATTCCAAACCCCTGCATGGGCAGGGACACATTCCACTGTCCCAGGCTGCTCCCAGCCCTGTCCAGCCTGGCCTTGGGCACTGCCAGGGATGCAGGGGCAGCCACAGCTGCTCTGGGCACCCTGTGCCAGGGCCTGCCCACCCTCCCAGGGAACAATTCCTGCCCAATCTCCCATCCAGCCCTGCCCTCTGGCAGTGGGAGCCATTCCCTGTGTCCTGTCCCTCCATCCCCTGTCCCCAGTCCCTCTCCAGCTCTCCTGGAGCCCCTTCAGGCCCTGCCAGGGGCTCTGAGCTCTCCCTGGAGCCTTCTCCTCTCCAGGTGAGCACCCCCAGCTCTCCCAGCCTGGCTCCAGAGGGGCTCCAGCCCTTGGAGCATCTCCGTGACCTCCTCTGAATCTGTCCAGCAGCTCCACATCCTTCTGCTTTTGGGTGCCAAAAAACAAACCAAATAGATAAAGACTTGATTGTGCTGCTTTTTCCTCCCTGCCTGGGGTCTCCCCACCCTCTGCCCTTCCCTTCTGCAGCCTCTCCTGCTGCCCCCAGGTCCTGCTGATCCCCACAGCCCCTCCTGGACACCCCTCAGCCGCTGATGGCTGCAGGCAGCACAGGGGAGGCTGGATCGTTACAGGATTTGGGACTGCTGAAATAATGATGTAAAACTCCATTTTCTGGGAGGGCTCACAGCATGTTTATTAAAAGACAGTAAAGACAGTCTCTACACCCTGTTTCAGTACAATTGGACACAACTGGTCACTCAGGCCAACGCCTCTTCATAAACACCTCTGCAAGTAAACAAGTGGCAAAACAGCAGGTGCAGGGGTCAGGAATTGTTTGGAATGTCTTCTCACTGCTCCCCCAGAGCAAATTCCTGGGAAAGTCCATCTGACTGCCCTCCTCACAGCTCTGCTGCTGCCCATGCCCGACAATCTCTCTGATCACTGTCAGCACACACGGGGGCTGTGCCCACTCTCGCCCCGTTCCCTCCTCTCCACCTGCCTGCTGGATGGGTGGGCAGGGCCTGTCAGCACGGCCAGAGCTGCACAGAGCTCCCAACAAGCTCCTGGGGTTCCTGCCAGCCCCAGGCTCGTGTGCCCCCAGCTATTCCTGCTGGCCCATCCCTCACCCAGCCTGCTCGAGCACCAGTGCAGGGCTGGGTGCCATCCTTCCTGAGGAGCAGCACAACCAAACCACCAAACCACCTCAGCAGGAGGAAAAGAGATGCTGCCACACACTCCTGGCTCACTTGCCAAAATACCAGGCTGAAACCAGGCTGATGTGGCCCCAAGCCTGCAGTCCCTCCTAGGACTAGCTCTAGACATGACCTGTCCCTGTGCTGGCAGGGTTTAACCTCCAAAACAGGCGCCTAAGGAAGCACATGAACCTCTCTTGCATCCAGACCTCAGCAGACATCCATCCCAAGCTGCTGCCCATCCCTCGTGTCTCTGCATTCCAGCTCTGTTATAAAAGCCAGCTGGGAGGGAGGGATGCAGGGAGCTGCTGCTTTCAGCCAAGCCAGAACTCAGCTCTGGTGCTCATGAGCATCCCCTCCCCGAGGGAGGATCCCTACCCCGGGTGCAGCAGGCTGGGGATGACGGGATGCAGCAGCTAATTTGCACTAATGGTCCCAGAAAGACAGGGAGAGCTCTCCAGAGGAGAACACACTTGAGCAATAACCTAAATAGCTCCACGTTTCCAAGCAAAAAGTCCTTGAGGACAGAAGAGAGGCCCTACAGTTGAATATCTCTCCCCCACCTGCACTGAAACTTGGCTGGGGATGTTGGAAAAGAGCTGCCCAGGCAGGGAAAAACATCAGATCTGAAATGTGAGCAGCAGTTTTTGGAAGAAGCTGGAGCATGGCTGGATGTCCAGTGCTGCTTTCCATGACTGCTTGGACAGACTGATGGCAGTCCTGGGAAGAGCCCAGCCTGGAGCACGTTTGGCTCCATCACCAGCCCCAGGCAAAAAAAGTCAGCCCATCTGTGCTGAGACAGGTTGATATAGAGGGCGAAATGCCTAAGTAAAATTCCACAACAGGGCATTAAAAAGATGTAATAAAATATACACGAGTTATTAAATATTGTCATCAAGATGAATCATAAATCAGAGATTTTATGGTTTCTGATTATAAATTCCATTTATTCTGTAAGCGTTTAAAGAAAGAAAAATGGAGATTCAGTAAAGATTTAAGCCCAGCCATGATGCTGCTGATATTTCACTGTTGCTTGTGGATGACACGGCTGTGGGAGCCCAGTGTTGGGTACACAGAATTGTCTGGAAGGATCCTCTTGTGCCATGAAAAATTCCAATATTGTTATGGACAGCACTACAGAGTTCCTGCACTGCAAACTCTCCTGCTCACCCTGTTTATGGGTTGTGAGATGCAGCTGGCTCTCACAAAGAGAGAAATCATCATTTCGGGGAAGGGAAGGCTAAAACCAGAGAGTGTATGTGGGAAATACCTTTTCCCCTCTTCAAATGCCAAGAGAAATATCAAAGAAATTGCTTTCTGGGAAAGACTCAAGGGTTCAAATAAACTGTCAAGTGCTGGGTGCCAGCACTTCCCTCCTCCTGCCACAACAGGACCGTGAGGCTTCTCCTGTGGAGATGGCACCACAAAGCAATGTCAGGAGGAACAAGCCTTGAAAAGATTTCCTCAGGAAAACAAAGGACAGCCCGTGCCATCCCATCCTGAAGGGCATCTCAGCCCAAACCAGCCTGAAGCTACCAAAACCCTGCTCTGACCTGGTATTCTACAGGCACAACCCAGGCGAGCTGACAGCCCTGGTTCTCCCTCAGCAATGAGTATTTCCTATATTTAATGCCCATTCCCATTTTTCAGCGTCACAAAACAGTGCTAGATGGTTCCTTGTCCAACCCTAAAACAGGTTGACTCAGTCCCCAGCCTGCATTTTTCAGCTCAGACAAAGCACACACCTGATGTACGGCTTTGCACGGGCTGTTTCCGTTCACCTTAATCCATTCTCCATCCTATTGCAGTTCATTTCCAGGGGAACCAAAGCCCACGGACACAGATCCATAACCCAGCCATTAAATCCCATCTCTCAGATAGGCTGGGTGGAAGCTGGACCACAGGGCAGATCCTGTTTAATTAGGGCTCATAAAACCAGCTCAGTGCTGCACCGGGGAGTGAGGCTGATTTGCAGCTGCCTTTAAAACAGAGCAGGGTTACTGCTTCAGCAGTTTTCCCAGCCAGTTTTATGGATGCAACAATAAAGCCAAAAAAAAAAAATTAAAAAAAAATAGAAGTTTGCCTGCCAGGAGTTTTAGTGCCGAAGCATCTGATAACGTCACGGCAGCTTGTCATGGGATGGAGGGAAGGAGAGCACTGGGATGGGAGGGGAGATGGGATGAGCTGCAGGAGGGAGGCAGAGCCAGCCTTGCTGAGCCACAGCAGCTCCTCAGCGGGGAGATCAGACACGTTTGGAACGAGCTGGGCCGTATTTCCAACAGCCTGTGCAGGGTTTATGTCTGGCCAGATGAAGCAGGGATGGGCGGCCAGGCTGGGGTTTATGAGGTGCAGCAAGGAGGGGGTGCCATGAACCTTGGCTGGGGGGAAACTCTGGGATATGAAGAATCCCAGAATCCCAGAACAGATTGGGATGGGAGGGATTTTCAAGCTCATCCCATTCCAGCCCCTGCCATGAGCAGGGACACCTTCCACTACCCCAGGGTGCTCCAAGCCACGTCCAGCCTGGCCTTGGACACTTCCAGGGATGGGGCAGTTGTACCTTCTCTGAGCACTCTGTGCCAGGGCCTTCTAAAGCTACTCTCTTTCATCAAAACAAATTAAATAATTCTTCCTTTTTTTTTTTCTTTCCATTTCTGAAGAAATTCTGCCATCCCCTCCACTGCCAACTCCTTCTGAGCTTCTCAGGCTGCCCCTGAATTGCTGTGCTGGGGTTTTACAGCCTGGTGCACATCTCTGCACAAGCTCTCCCAGCTGTTTGCACATGGAACCCACCAGACAAGGAGCCAGGCTGTGGGAAAGGAGCAGGGATGAGTTTATTCCTGTTCTTGAGCCCCAAAATGCAGCCTGGCCCTGCACAAGGTGAGCTGGTTGTTTGTGTGAGCCGTCACCACAGCCCCAGGCACAGGCACGACAATCCAGGAGGGCATTTGGAAAGACAAACTGGCAGATCAAGGTTAAAAAAAAGAGGGGCAAAAAGCAGCACCTGAGATTTCTGGGATAGGAAAATAAGAGGATGAAAGTCTCCCTCAATGCCAGCCAGGGCAAATCAGCACTTCCCTTCCTGCCTCACCGGCTGCAGCTTTGGGTAAAATTGTGATGAAGCAGCTTTATGCATGAAAGAGGCCAATTTAAAAGAAAAAAAAACCAGGGCAAGTGTAAGGAAAAAGAAGAACAGAGCGAGACTGATGGGGTCAGGGCGCTGTTAAGGATGTCAATACCCATCACTCACCAGTAACCTTTCTGTAACTCCTGACCCTGCAGTGGCTGTCGCGAAACCGCAGCAAAATTAAAACAGAAATGAAGCAGCATCAGGTCCTGGCGAGAGGAGGCAGCGCCTGACAGGAAAGGTAAAGGCCTGACGGGGGGACAAGGAGAGGGCACGGAGCCGGGCCGGGGGGGATGCGGGGTGTGGGGTGAGGGATCAGGGATGTGGGATGCGAGGTGTGGGATGCGGGGTGAGGGGTGTGGGGTGAGGGATCAGGGATGTGGGATGCGAGGTGTGGGATGCGGGGTGAGGGGTGTGGGGTGAGGGATCAGGGATGTGGGATGCGAGGTGTGGGATGCGGGGTGAGGGGTGTGGGGTGAGGGATCAGGGATGTGGGATGCGAGGTGTGGGATGCGGGGTGAGGGGTGTGGGGTGAGGGATCAGGGATGTGGGATGCGAGGTGTGGGATGCGGGGTGAGGGGTGTGGGGTGAGGGATCAGGGATGTGGGATGCGAGGTGTGGGATGCGGGGTGAGGGGTGTGGGGTGAGGGATGCGGGATGCGGGGTGAGGGATGTGGGATGTGGGGTATGGGATGAGGGATGTGGGGTGCAGCGGTGAGGGGAGCGGGTTGGACACGGCTGCCCGCACACACGGAGCAGGGGGGCAAGGTGAGCCTGACAGCAGCGGGCTGGAGGAGCTGAGGATCACCCCAGGAGAGAGGAAGGACAAGGCTGCTGCACCCCAAGAGCTGAGGCTGGAGCAGGGACAGCAGATCGCTACAGCCGGTGGGGTTACCACAGCACCACTCTGTGCCTTGGGGGATTTCTGCTAAGAAAAGGTGATTTCCTCAGGTTGCAGGTGGGTTTTCACACAGTCTTGCATCCCATCCATCCATAAAAGAAGTGAAATAAGCAGCAAACCTCCCTCTGAGAGGGCTGGAGCTGCAGCAGCACGATGCTCCTCTCTCCTCCTGCCCCCGGCTCTCTGTGCAAATTTAAAGCATGTTCCAGATATGGGCTGACCTTTCCAGAACACATGAAAAGGCAAAAGGAGAGATGGAAATGCACAGAAGGGGAAATGTGCCTTGCAATGGAAAACAGACCATGCACATCCCACCTGGCAAAATGGGGAGGAAGGGGATCTGGCCTGGGATCAGTCCCAACCACAGCCAGGTCTTCTTGATGCTGTCCCAACACCAAAGGGCAGGTCCCAAGGCAGACCCTGAGCAGATTTAGCCCTAAAGCACATGGGACCAGCTCTCCTGGCAAGGCTTGCCCTTGCTGGGAAGAATCCACAGTGATCTCTCAGCTATTTAACCAGATTTTGAGGGAGATAAACCCCCAGATCAACTTAGGGAGCAAGCAGACCATGGCAAAGCCTCTCCAGCACTGTTTCACCCACCTCAGGCAGCTTGCAGAGCATCCTTCTCCCTCCCCATCACACAGATACCTGCCTTTCTCTTTTGCCAGCCTCTCCCTCAGCCTGCTGTTGTGAGAAAAGCAGGACAAGCTCATCCAGCAGCGCCAGCGGTTCTGCACAGCCCGCGCCAAGAACAAGCACAGGGGGAAGGCAATCAGGAGAACCACGGGAGATGCTGTCACACACAGACAGCGCTGAACCTGCTGGGACCCCGTGGATGGCAAGGACACAGACTCCTGGGGTCCTGCCTGCCCCCTCACGGCGCTTTCAGCTTTGAGCTGGGCCAAGGTGAGGGTTCCTGCGCTCATGGGCACAGCTCTGCCTCCGCCTCCCAGCCCGGCACAGCGGGCAGGATCAGCTCAGGCTCCTCTCTGCAAGACATCCAGAAGCTGAGACATATCTGATCCATCTTCCCCGCTGAAAGAGTGTAAACAACTCAGCTGCAGGCTTGGAGTGCGAGAGAGGACACGCAGTTGGAAATTTTAAGGGCCAATTTACTAGGTAATTTACTAAACACGCTAATAATTGACATTGCAAGCACCATCCCGCTGTCCCCAGCTCCTGCCTAATATCCGTAGCAAGAGGGAGAAAACAGCTTTCCCTGTCCTCGTCGCTCCACAAAGCCTCCTCTGCCAGCCACATCCTGGATGCCATCTGGGCAGCTCCGCTCTGCTCAATCCCAACCAACACAACAGCAACCCTGGCAAAAGCCAGGCTGCTGATTAGTATGCATATTTCTGAGCTCTGATTCCACCTGAGGATCTGTGCAAGGGAAAGGTGTGTTGTAATTACCACCTCTTCCCTAGCTGTAATTAAAGACAAACTGAAGGGAGTTATGCCCAGGCTTTTGGTTTCCCTGAAGCTTTTCCCTGTGCCAAAAAAACAGCTCTGCAAGAAAATTCCCAGCAGCTTCTTGGAAAAAAAAGGCAGCAGCTCAGCCTGGAGCTGCAGCCTGGTTTAGATTATGGTATTTAGACTGGGCTTTTCATCCAGACACAAGGAGAGGGCTGGAATCCAGGTATCCCACAGCTTTTAGCCACATGCTGCAGGAGGGGATGAACTGCCCTCTGTGGGAATAACACAGGTCATGGAAGGGTTTGTGATGGAAGGGACCTTAAAGATCATCTCTGCCATGGCTGGGACACCTTCCAATATCCCAGGTGGCTCCAAGCCCTGTCCAACCTGGCCTTGGGCACTGCCAGGGATCCAGGGGCAGCCACAGCTGCTCTGGGCACCCTGTGCCAGGGCCTCTCCATGCTCACAGCGAAGAATTCCTTCCCAGTATCCCATCTAGCCCTGCCCTCTGGCAATGGCAATACATTCTCTCCTGTCCTGTCACTCCAGGCCCTCTTCCAGAGTCCCTCTCCAGTCTCTTGAAGCCTCCTCAGGCACTGGAAGGTCTTCCCTGGCTGGCAGATGCCCAGGTTTAACCGGATCCCCTGATTTAAGTGACTAAGCCTGGGTGTGGTGAAGCCCAGCACACCCAGTGGTGGCATCTCTGCACCAGTGGAAGTTGAACGTTCAGTCCTGTTCAACAAAACATCCCAGGCCATGAAATCCCTGCACAAATGGGAGGGATTTGGGCTGTTTGTTTGGTCAGAAATGCTGTTTTGTTGAAATTTAAAACTTCCCATGGGAACACGTTGACTTTGACAAAGTCACGTTTGTGCTTTTATTGCCTCGATTTGCTTCATTTTAATTCCAAGCACCTCTGCTGGTTCTTAATGGTTTCTGTTCCTACCTAGCAAAACTTTTGGAGAGATGTTCTGCTTCCCCCACTTCTCCCCATTAAAAAATTCCATTTGCAGGACAGGAAATGAAATTCTAAATTCAAAATCCAGTTCATATTTAACATAACCTCTGCATTATTGACAGGGATTCCAAATCAATCCAATCCTGGGCACTGTGGGGGGCATCCACATTCAGGTGCCCAAAGGACCAAGGAACATCTTTGAATTTATTTCTGTCCTGCACCTGGCTGGATCCACACATTAGAAATGAGGATGCAAATCTGATGAGCAGTAAATAACTCTGTGCCCTCAAAGGCACAGGGCTTTCAAGAGCCCTCTCACCACTCTCTCAAGAAAAAAAAACAAACCAAAAAAAAACCCCTCAGGGTCCACAAAGGCCTTTCATATTGAGAATCCTCAGCCTGAAAAGCCCTTCAAAGTTGTCACTCTCAGCAAGCCGGGTCACAGTTGGTAATTAATCATTCACTTGATTAATTTTGCCTCCTTTAGCCTGCGAGTCCCCGCAGGCACGAAGCGCTGCAGGGGTGAGGAAGCCGTGGGTGGGCTGTGAGTGCACCTGAGTCAGAGCCAGACTGGAAATGCCTTGGGAGCACAAAACAACCCTGCAAGAGGTGCCAGGCATGGACACCAGGTCAAAGCTTGTGCCCAAATGCCTGGGCAAGCAAATTCCTTAAAAAAATTCCTCCGGTGGTGTAATGACCTCGCTGAGACATCGCATCACACATCCCTCCTCCTCCTCTTCACCTTAGACTCAGCCTTACTCTGCTCTCTCCAGTGGACAGCAAAATATTCCTTTTGAAATGCTGCAAGTTGGTTTGTTTTATTTTTGGGGTTTTTTTTTTGTGTTGGTTTTCTTTCTTTTCTTTCCATTAGGAGACATGTTCATTAGGAAAATATCAGAAACCTCTGGGGCAGCTTGTGCTTCTAAGTCATTTTCCAAATGTATAATGAGCCAGGAGTAAATTTTTTAGGGTGAATTTAATTGACCTTTGCAGTGGCATTAGGCAGATTGGCTTAAAGTCTATTAGAGCATAATGTAACCTGGTGAGATTTTAGGGAAGGGGATAGGAAAAACCCACGGAGCTGGACTGCTGCCTCCCCTGCTCCCCTTCCTGCACAGAGGAAAAGAGGGATGGCTCAAGAATAGAGAGGGATGAACAGAAGGGGAGAGAATTAAAAAGGGAGAAGTGAGGACAGGAGTGGGAGGCAGAGAGAGGGGAGCAGCTCCAGTGGCCCTGGGGTGCCACAGGTTTGGCTGCTTGGGGACAGGCAGTGACAGGAGGGCACCGAGCAGCCAGGCTGGGGACACGGTGCCACCTCACACCGAGCAGTCGGTCTGGGGACACTGTGCCACCTCACACTGGGCAGCCAGGCCTGGGCTGGGGGACACGGTGCCACCTCACACTGAGCAGCCAGGCTGGGGACACGGTGCCACCTCACACCGAGCAGCCGGGCTGGGGACACTGTGACAACTCACACCGAGCAGCAGCGCTGGGGCCATGGTGCCACCTCACACCGAGCAGCCGGGCTGGGGGACACGGTGTCACCGGTGTCACCTCACACCAGCTGAGGATCAGCCCCGGGGCAGTGGGAGCATCCCAGCCCTGCAGGGGTGGCTGGCCAGGCGCTGGTCTCACCGGGAATCGCAGATCCAGCGCGGCTGGCAGGGGCTGGGCACGGAGCTGCTCCAGGGGCCCCCACCTGCCCAGGGGCCCCCACCTGCCCAGGGACCCCCACCTTCCCAGGGACCCCCACCTTCCCAGGGACACCCCTGGGGTCACGTTAGGCTGTCCCTGACAGGCTGGGGGTCAGCTCCTTGTCCTGGTTCATACCCAGGGGGAGATGTCAGACCTCCAGCACTGCTAACAGGGGCTCTCCAGGGGCTGCTGAGAAGCATCAAAAGGTGAAAACCACAGGATTTTACTCCGGTGCAGAGAAATGGCACAGCAAGAAGGCACCAGCCCACAAAGCCATGTCCTGCACACACCTGTGGCTCCAGTCTTGGGCTCTCAGGGCATATTTGGGACCCAAATGCACACTGCTGTCACCCCATAAGGCACGGAGGCTCCAAGCACCTCAACAACCCCACATATATAAATATAGAGAAAATTAGAATCACAAAATCCCAGAATGGCTTGGGCTGGAAGGGACCTTAAAGCTCATCCCATTCCATCTCCTGCAGGAACTCCTCCAAGCAGACCAGGTTGCTCCAGCCTGGCCTGGAACTCTTCCTGAGTGAGAAGTCAACAACCTCTCTGGGCATATATATACATAGACATACATATATACATACATACATATATATACAGACAGACATGCATATTTATTTGTTTGTTTGTTTGTTTCTATAAGGAGTTAAAAAGCACCCAGCCCATACACCAGCAACAAGTTTCCATCCCCAGACTGCAATTCCTGCCTCCTTCAATCTGCTCTGGAGGGGAGGTCCCCGTTCAGGGTCAGCATCCCAAGCCCAGGCCCCACTCTGGCACAAGGGAGTGGGAACGTGTTGCACCTTTGCCCTGGGCACTCACACACCTCTTGGGATTACAGGAATAAAATTGCAGCAATCCAAGGCCCCCAGGCAAACCTGGATGCCAGGCAGTGCTGATCCCACCCTTCCCTGTTTCACAATGCAGGCACAGCAGTCCCAGGATGTGTTTACCAGGAAACCAAAACCTGGCCCGATGGTTTTTTGCAGCAGCAAACCCCACGGAAAGGACTCTGCTCCCCTTTGCAGCTGCCCCTTGAAGCCCTGCTGGACCCATCCCAGTTATCCAGACCCTGACACAGGGATACCCCTGGGGAGATCACCCAGGAACATTCACCTCTAACCTTCAGCACAAAAGAACTGCTTTTCCTTAGGTGCTTTTAAACCTATAAAGGAGGGCCAGCAAATCAGCCTGGGAACATCTCGAGGCTGTGTTTTGAAACATTGCTTGTTTTGCTTCTCTCTCCCCCGCCCAGCCCCGATAATCTCAGGCACTCCCTGTCCGTGCAGGGGTGGGGTACGAAATGCCAGGCTCATCCCAGCCCACACCATTCCCACTCGGCGTGGCGCAATCCTCCCCGAACTCACTCCCAGCTCTGATAAGGAGGTGGGATGCAATCCCTAGAGGTGGATGAGCAACGTGACCCTGAGAGCCCAGGGCTGTCCCCGGCTGTCCCCGGGCTCGGGCTGCTGCCCTGGTGTTGAAACCATCCTCCCTCCCCTGCCCTACAGCCAGAGCAGCTCTGCCGGGATGCTCCGCTCTGTGCCAAAGGCAGCTCTCACTTGCCATCCTCCTACTGCGACATAAATGAGATTCCAGCATCCCAATTTCCAGTTACAAATCCTCCACCGTGCACTGACCGGTGCTAAACGTGCCCGTGGTGCCTGCAGGGCTCTGCTCCCCCAAAGGCTGAGGCACAGGCTGGGCTGTGGGCAGCCCCAGGATGCCCTCCCTGCTCCGAACCGGCCACAAAAGGGTTACCGACCTGCTCTCCTTTCCAAACTTTGCTGCTCCATCCCCTGAGAGGCTGCAGCGAGGGAGAAGAGGGTTTCAAAAGCGAGCCGGAAAATGAGAGAGAAAAGGGGAAGGTTTCAGCTGGATGCAGTGAAATGGAAGGCTTTGTGTTTTCGGAAATTAAGGGTGTAAGGGGTCTCTTTGTGCTAAATGCTCTGCATGGGATGAAAGTAAATAGAGCTCAGCTGGGCAGGGAGTTCGGGCGACAGAACAATTTTTAGCCCCGTTAGATATTAATTTCCCATACATCATCCCCCTGTCCTCTGCCCCTTTGAAGTGCTCAAGGTTTCAGGCTTCAAAGCGCACCAGGCCGGCCGCTCGCACAAAGCTCGGGATCCGCGGGGAGCTGCATCAGCAGGTCCCAGCCCCGTGTCCCAGCAGGACCCTCCCGGCACTGCCAGCCCCGGCGTGTGGCAGCCCGGTGACATCCTCGGGGGCTGCGGGAGGGGGCCGAGGGTGATGGAAGTGCTGACCCACTTCGTGCTCATTAAAACCCGGCCAGGAGGAGCCGCTGGGGTCGCAAACCCCATCCCTGCCCCGCTGTCACCGATGAGGCACCGGCCAAAATCAATGGAGCTTTGTTGGGTTGCGTCAGCTAACGAGGAAAAGGCCATTTATTGTTTCAGCCGGGAAAGGCTGACGCACCACAAAGAGGGCCCTTTGCCTGACTCAGAGCAAAGATCTGCGGCTTTTCCAGGGTGATTTGCCTTCGACAAGAGGCTTCTGTCCTCCAGCAAGGCGCCTGGGCTGACTGCGGTCCCCGCTGGGAGCTTCTCTGGATCCCCAGCGAGGGATCTGCATCCAGCATCACCGATGGCGGGGCTTGCAATTTCTGCACAGCACAAGCACAGAGCAAGGCAGGCAGAGCTGTTCCAAATTTTCTCCTGGGCACAGCGAGGCACGGCTGACCGAAGAGCAGGAGGCAGAGCCCAGGCTGAACCAGAGCCAGGCCAGGCAAAGCCCAACCATCTGCCTGCTGCAAAGCCAAACGAGCTGAGGTTACTTGATTGAAACAGCAAGTGCATAAATATCCAATAAAATAAACAACACCCATAATTAATAATAAAATAAAAATAGCCTTTCCTTTCTGCTCCTGCACTTTGCAGCCGCAGAGCTCAGGGCACATCACACGCCAGAGTAACAACTAATTATAAGCACCAATTACGATGATAATGAAATAATCTACCTTCCAAACCTGCCTGCCATTAATTTTCCCTGGCTGCAAAGAGGGTTGAGAGCTCAGACTGGACAGAGAAAGTGATGTGGGTGAACCCTGCTCTGTGCCACAAACCAGCCTGACGGCAGGAGGGGGGACAGGGGCATCCTCACACCCTGCAGCAGTGACTTCCCCAGGTCATTGCCCACAGAAGCTGTGGCTGCCACATCCCTGGAAGTGTCCAAGCCTTCTGGACTGGGCTTGGATCAACCTGGGGCAGTGGAAGGTGTCCCTGCCCATGGCAGGGGTGGAATGGGATGAGCTTTGAGATCCCTTCCAACCCAAAGCATTCTGTGATTCTGTGAAAGCTATACACTCTTTGGGGTAAGAAGAAGCAAAGCAGCACAGCAAAGGTTTGATTTATCTCCTCTCTCAGTAAATTGGAGCTTTTCTTTCACAATACCTTCAGCAGACAAAAATAAAGGGGCTGAAGGAGAATTTGGATGAGACGCTGAGAAGCAGCGTTTATCCCTTTCTAGACAGTGACTCAGGGAATCATGTGGGCACAAACTGATTCATAAGCCAGCAGTTAAGCAGGAGCCTGAGTGATGAGGTACTCGAGGTTTGCACTTCATTGCTCTCCTGAGCCAGAGCCAGCACCTTGCTCCTGATCCTGGCTCATCCCATGTCAGGCTGTGGATGTTATTGTCCATCCCATGTCTCCAATTCCACCTCATTCCATGTCAGGCTGTGTCACTGCCCATCCCATATCTCCAATTCAACCTCATTCCATGTCAGGCTGTGTCACTGCCCATCCCATATCTCCAATTCCACCTCATCCCATGTTAAGCTGTAGATGTTATTGCCCATCCCATATCTCCAATCCCAGCTCATCCCATGTCAGGCTGTGTCACTGCCCAGTCCAATCTCCAATCCCAGCTCATCCCATGTCAGGCTGTGTCACTGCCCATTCATTCCATGTCTCCAATCCCAGCACATCCCATGTCAGGCTGTGTCATTCCCCATTCCATATCTCCAATTCCGTATCATCCCATGTCAGGCTGTGGATGTTATTGCCCTGTGTCTCCCTTACCCCTGGGCAGATGGGTGCTCCTGGTGCTGCTGCAGAGCTCTGCTCTGTGTGTGACAAGTGTGACAAGGACAAGAGCCCCTGGGAATGGGCACTTTCAGCCCAGAAATCCAAGCCTTGTCCTGGGCTGCATTCCCAGCACCGTCAGCACCAGGTCCAGGGAGGGGATTGTCCCCCCTGCTCCCCTCTGGTGAGACCCCCCTGGGGCACTGGGACTCCAACCCAGCAGGGCCCAGCTCTGGGACCCCAACATCATCAGGCCAAAGTGCAAAGGAGGCCACGGAGATGCTACAAAGGCTGGAGCACCTTTTCTATGGAGACAGATTTGGGGAGCTGGGGATCTTCAGCCTGCAGAGGAAAAGGCTCTGGGGAGAACTTAGAGCCCCTTCCAAGGCCTAAAGGGGATCCAGGAGAGCTGGAGAAGGACTTTGGACCAGGGCCTGGAGGGACAGGACAAGGGGAATGGTTTGACACTGCCAGAGGGCAGGGCTGGATGTAGGGGTGGGGAAAAATTCTTTCCTGTGAAAATATTGAGGCCCTGGCACAGGGTGCCCAGAGAAGCTGTGGCTGCCCCTGGATCCCTAGAAATGTTCAAGGCCAGGCTGGGTGGGGCTTGGAGCACCCTGGGATAGTGGAAGGTGTCCCTGCCCTTGACATGAATTGAAATAAGATGATCCATAAGGTCTCTCCCAACCCAAACCGTTCTGGGATTCTCTGATTTGTTTTTGATTACAGAGGAGCCTGCTTGGTGCATTTCACCAGCAATGACGGTGACCAAGCCCCGAAATGCTCCTCTCCAACCTTGCAGAGAGCCACCAAAGCACAGCATTTGATCCAAAATGGGAAATTCCTGGTCTGCAAAACAGGAAAAGCAAAAGCTCTGCGTGCCAGAGAGGGTCAGAAGACCCTCATGTCCCAGCCCCAGGGGTCTTTACAATGTGCTGTGAAGCCCAGGGCTGGCTCTGGCACCAAGGGCGAGCAGAGCCTGTGAGATTGATTTCTTTTTGTTTTCGATTGACGGCGTGTTTGCTAGAAAATGTCATTTTCAGGAACCGAAACTATCTGTGGATTCAAGTCAGGTTTAGCGAACAGTTTTCGCAGAAAATAAATAGAACGGGGAGAGGAGGGAGCTGCAGAGAAGTCAAAACATCTCCTGGATGATGTTTCTTGTGTGTTACATTTCAATCTCTCACTTGAAATGTCATTGTCATTCCAAGAAATTGACATTTATCTAAAAGGTTAAAAAAAGGCTACGCTGAGTGAAGCATATGGGGTCGGTTTCCACGTTTGCATAAACTGTTTCATTAGGATTTGACAGAAACACTGGGCTGACGTCACAAAAAAAACCCAGCTCCCCACTTTTCTCCGAGGTGACCTCAAGGCCACGTTGTTTCTTTGCCCTGGCTGCCAAATAAGCGGTGAAAAAGAATTTTAAAAGCCATTATTCACCCAATATCAGCAGCGATGGGGTTGGGAGAGTGCACAGAGCTGTTCCCCCTGCAGGGAATCTTCCAGACTGGTGCAGGTCTACAAATCCCCTTGGAAAATCATCACAGGTTTGGGCAGCTGTGACAGAGCTAAACCAGCACCAGTCCACACTGAACTAATGGAGGATCCTAAAATCCAGGAATGTGGAGAAAACAGGACTGAAAAGTGACACAATCAGCACATGCAGGGAATATAAATTGTCCCTTTCATCCTGAATTTGACCCCAGATCCCAGGAACCCATGGAAGTGTAAGGACCAGCCACCACCAATTTAATCCTTCAGATTAATCCCATGATAATTATAATGCCAGGCTTCCAGGCTGGAACAAACAACCCCTCCTGGAGGCAGAAAAGGCCTTTTCATTCACCCTCTCAAAGAACTGGTCAAAGTCCTGATTTTCTGAATTTTCCCCCAGACTAATGTAATGCAAATAAAAATTACAGGGCCTGGGGGGGAATGACTGAGTGGAAAATGGAGGGAAAATGTCTCTGGGAAATGGTGCCTCAATGGGGGTTTTGTGATGGAGCAGTCTGAGATTTCCTGTGGCAGGACCACTGCAGGGGAAGTGTTCAGCCCAATTTTGGGAAGATGCTTGATCTCCCCTGTGTCTCTCAGGACTGGGAATGTGGATCCCCCCAGGGGAAGGACTGGGATGCCCAACTCCTTCCAACCTCATGCCCAAAGAATCTCAAATTGCCCCAAAAGCACAACTGAGGATCTCATCCTGCCCTCTCAGCTCCCTCCTGCCACGGCACCTCACAGGGACTTATTTTTACATCCTATTACAAACAGGCTCTGCTTATTAATTAATGGCTTTAACAACTTGAGATCTTCCCAAGGGCAGCCAAAATTCATAGAATTCCAGAATGGATTTCAGGGAAGAGAATCATGGAATGGTCCAGGCTGGAAGGGGCCTTAAAGATCATTTTGTTCCACCCCTGCCATGTCCAGGGCCACCTCCCAATATCTCAGTTTACTCCAAGCCCTGTCCAGCCTGGCCTTGGACACTTCAGGGATCCAGGGGCAGCCACAGCTTCTCTGGGCCCTGTGCCAGGGCCTGCCCACCCTCAAAGTGAAGAATTTTTTCCCAATATCCCATCTAAACCTGCTCTCTGTCAATTTGAAATAAACCCAGAGCAAAGGTTTTAGCAGTCAGAGTGCTGGCGATATTTCTGATCTGGATGTCAACTCCGTAGCAGCTCCTTTTCCTTTTTAATTATTTAGTTGTTTTTATTTTTAATATTTATTCATTCCTTTTTTACAAAAGCTCCAAGCTCCTTAGAAAAAGGCTGAGTGTTTTTCCAGTCTGTGCTTGGATGACTCTCAGCCCCCTGACAGAGAATCTATAGGTGCTAACAAAATACAAACGGATAATTAATCACCATAATTGGGGATTGGGTGGCTTTTATTCACTTCCATCTCCTCCGTGGTGTTTCTTCAAAAGAAAAGAGGGGGGGAAAAAAATCAAGTAGAGAAGGGAAGAAAAGAAATCCCGTAAGTCTAAATGGGCTGCACAGATTTATGGAGAATTAGTTTAGTCCTTGGGACCTTGTGACACCAGAGTCCAACCAAACTCCATTCTTGGCTTTATGATGCTTTCAAGCCCCCTCAATGCAATTATTTCCTTGTCTCCCTACAGCCCATCCATTATTCTCTATAATAATATGTTTTCTGAAACTCCTTTCCATAAACAACGAGAGCAGGCAGCAGAAACCTCATTGTTATTGATATCATGTCACATCACCAGGAAAAGGCTCCTGCAGAATGGGCTGAGAATGGAGATGGTTTCAATTGAAAACATCCCCACCTTTACCATCGGCCCAAGATAAATGAAACCAAGGCTCTGTGATGTCACACAGGGAAATTTAACCCCCACTGTGGTTTTAGGGGCAGGGTTGAGACAATCAAAGAAATTGCTGGTTAAAAAATGGGTCCCAGGCAGAGTGTTTTTGCTCTTTTCACTGATCTGGCCCCACACCATCACTCACCAGCCATGGAACTTTTAACAGCAAAAAAATCCAGGCTAATTTGCCCCTTGAAACCATAATTATGCAAAGAAATCAATAAAATGTTGTTTTCATCCAACATACGATGTCAAAAGCACCAGCACCACCGAGGTCCTGCTAAAATAGCACCAATCCTCAGCCCCCAAATCATAATCTTGGGGGGCTCAAGCCCACAATATCCATTATAATTGATAAAATCACAGCAACTGCAAAGTATAACCTGCACTTTTAGTGGCAATATCACATTCAAGATGTGCTTAAATAGCTAAAAGTGATGCTTGTAGCAGTGATTATCCAGTGTAGGGCTGGATTCTGGATTTGTAAGGCTGGAAGACAGAGCTCAAGCCACACCAAGGCTGTCTTTGCACTCAGACACATGGATCATGTTCATTCAATTAATTAAAATAGTCCAATTATGATCCTGGCAATGTCAAAAAAGGATTAATAAACTTCCTACATTTTCTAGCTAGACCCAAGTGTGTGTCTGACTCCCCCACATGCTCCAAAGATTTTCCATGTCTCTAAAAATATCAGGTATAGTTTGAATCACCCTAAATCTTAAAAATTCAATCCATGGGGTGAGGACAATGGGATCAGCCTATTCAGAGACTCAAGAACAAAGATTTCACATTAAAAGACCAGGAGGGAAAATCACTCATTTGTCACAAAGAGAATAAAAACAAAAGCCAGAACACAGCTGAAAGCAGCCCCACAGGGTGAGATAACTGATCCCAGGGCCCTGCATCCTTCCTCATCCTCCTGGTTATTTTGACATTTCAGCAATAGGAGCATCCAGGCAGTGCATTTTCTCAGGGTGCAGATTTTTATCATCCTAATCACGGTCCGGGACCAATACATGGAAGCATTTACTGGTCCAGAAAGCATTTGTACTGTTCCAGTAACTAAGCACTTTTGAAAGACTCTTTTCCACCTGATTGTAGGAGCTGATAGCTCAGGAGCCGCTAGCGAGAGATTGATGCTTCATGTGTTTGAAAGCTCAAACTCCAAGCACAGAATATTGCACTGGTTTCTGGCTCTAGTGGTTTTCATAACACCCGGCAGCAATATCATGTCAGAACAGCAGCTGCCAAATCTGGTCTTCAATTATTGCCAACTTCAAGTTCAAGGAGAGCTAAATCCAGGGGTTTGGTGCAAGCTGATGTAAAATGCAGCTCTAACAGGGCTCCCTTTATCTTTTCCCCTCTCCCATACATATTTCAGGAGCTGCCAGGTGTCTGTACTGAATTAGAGACTGTGCAGTTCAAAGGTGTGGGTGGCTGGAGGCATCCTGGCCACACACTGCTGAAATGGGTGCGATAAATGGTTTTGACAAACAAAACCTTCAAGCTTTCAAAATCAGTCGAAGGGGACCTTCAACCCTTCCCCTCACCCTTTTCTAGCCTGCAAAGTGTAACAGTGAAAAATGGGAAGTTGGGGGTTGCTTTCCTTCCTGAACTTATTTAGCCCAGAAAAAAACCCAAAGGAGATTGAAGATGTCTTTTGGGGAGGGTGAAACTTATCCAGAGAAGCTGTGGCTGCCCCTGGATCCCTAGAAGTGTCCAAGGCCAGGCTGGACAGGGCTTGGAACAACCTGGGACAGTGGAAGCTGGCAGAGAATGGCAGAGAATGGAACTTTATTATCTTTAAGGATCCTTCCAACTCCAACCATTCCACAATTCTGTGACCTCATGGCTTTAATTTGCATATACGACAGCACTGGAAATTACAGAGCAGGATTCTGTGACAGTGGGGAGATGGGTCTGTGCTAACTCTGCTAACCCCTCATTTTGAACCTTCTTGTCTTCCCAACAAGAAGATTTTGGCAGATAAAATCCACCAGATTACACATTCCTGCAGCACAGAGAAATTCCAAGAGCAAGGCTGCAGAGCTTTCCCCTTGCAATGACATGTGCAAACGTGTTCTGAGCAATGTTGGGAATTCAATGACATCCCACGTGGGTTTTGCAAAATCTCACAGCAGAAAGTTTCATTTCGAGTCACACGAGCGACCTGTGCAAAGGCAGGGGGGTGGGGATATGCTAATATCCCTAATGCTATCACTTCTGCAAACAAAATTAATGACTTTCAAGCCCTGGAGCCATCAGATTCCACTTCCACAGGGACTTGTGTTGGGTGAGCACCAAGTTCTCTGAGCCACGTGGGAATCTCATACTCCAGCAATATAAAAGATAAAGGTTTAAGCACACGGGGAGCTATGTGAGGACACGAGAGAAGGGCCATGATGAGTTTCCATCAATCCACAACGTCTGAGGCCACAAAAGACAATCAAAGCTGACAGCCTGGAGCAGCCCAGCTGTTGGAGTCCAGGATATCCCTTTGACAGCCCTGGAGAATCTGGGGGCTGTACAGGGGGTCTGGGATCTGTACAGGGGGGTCAGAGCCTCACACAGAGCCCAGGAGGACACTGCCTCTG
>VXBR01005249.1:707236-728330 GCA_013400215.1 Cisticola juncidis
CGGGACACCCCTGCTGCTCCAGCCCCAGCTCCAGCTCCTCATCTCACCCCCCAGCCCGGGACTTTCCTCCCTTCCAGCTCAGCCTCTCGGAGTCCTGCAGGGGCACCGAGATCAAACTGCCCCGGGCTTTCTGTTGTGAAAAAAAAGCCCTCAAGGTTCTTGCTTCTGTTTATTATTAATGCTGTAGTTGTTGTTTGTTTGTTGTTTTGTTATATATACTAGTAAAGAACTGTTATTCCTATCCCCATACCTCTGTCTGAAAGCCCCTTTAATCTTCTAAATTAGAATAACTTGGAGGGAGGGGATTCAAATTCTCCATCTCTAGGGAGGTCCTGCCTCCTTCCTAGCAGATTCCTGCCTTTCAAACCAAGACAAGCTGGAAAAGCAGCCCTGTGCCATGGACCACACTGTGCCATGGAGCCCCGAGTTCCAGCCTGTGAAAAAGGAGAAAATCCTTCCCAGCCCGACTACCAGGATAAATCCAGCTTCCTCTGCTCTGCACCACTGCCCCAAAATCACTGGGACCACAGTTCCTGCAAAGTTAGGGAATGTGATAAATGCCAATAACTCGCTTTTTGAAATTTATGAAAATTTAATAAGGAATAAAAATTGGTTACAAAAAAAATTAATTCAATAAGAAAAGTTCAAAAAGTTTTCAGAGACAGGACAAATAATGAGACACTAAGAGCAAAGAAAAAAAAAAGGCAGTCAGGACTGTCGTCCCCCCTCCCTCCCAGACAAAGGCTGGGAAGGAGAAGGGCCCTCTTTGGGAGGAATGTTCCTTTTTTGAGGACCAAAACTTCATGATTGTGCAATCTTTATCTAAGACAGACCCGTTTGCCCAGAGTCCCCCTTCTAATCCTTGGTGTCCAGAAGTCTGGCTTGACCAGGTGGCTCCTGTGGATTCAGGGAGATTTGCATCTTTCCCTCTGAAAATTCTAAGGGGGGTTTTTATTCTTCTTGTTGTAACTGTTATCTCTGTTGTGAAACACCTTCTTCTCTTTCTCTTGAGCTAAAGAAAATATCTTACACACAATTCTTTTATTACTAAAACTTAATGTTTTTAATGTATATTACGAAAACTACATTTACTATATTATTCAAATGTTAATACAGCATCACTTTCCTACCTAGCATATTGCATATAGTAAATATCTGCGCAGAGCCACACACACAGTGTGCCTTTTTCACAGGGAATAACTGGGCTCATCTCCCTGAGAGTGCAGGAGCAGCACAAACTCTCCCTGCCTGAGCCTGGTGGCAGCACCCGGAGCTGTTCTGCCTGCCCAGGGCCCCTGTGCACACAGGTATAGCCTGAGCACCCGTGTGTTCATGTGTTCACACCCCCAGAGAGGCGCTTTGCAAGGTCCAGATGATCCTACAGCTGTATTTTAATATTTCAATATCAGGGTCAGAGTGAATCTCAGTGTCTCTCTCTTATCTTCCCTCCGCATACCAGGGCTGTCAATGCCATCGGCAATTTTACATGTAAATGAGCCCATCCATCACTCCCTGCTCTGCAGCTCCTCACTTCCAGCACTACCATGGAGTTACACCATTAAATCTCCTGGCTTTACAATATACATCATGACATATTTGACATCAATCAGCTGTGTCAGTCCGCTCACTGTAAACCATAAACTTGCTCTGCATTCCGGCTCCGTGCACAGTGATTAAAACCTCCTCAGCCTGGCTTGCTGATTATGGTGACAAATGACAGTGCCTTCCCTTGTGACTCAACACTCACCCAGCCTCCCCTCAGCGCCCTGCCCTGGGCAGCTCTCATCCTGAGTTATCCATGGGCACTGCTCACCCCTCTGGACAGCTCTGCCCTTTCCCATTTACCATTTCTGGGCCACTCTGTCCATCCATCCATCCCTCCATACATCCCTCCATCCATCCATCCATCCATCCATCCATCCATCCATCCCTCCACCCCTCCATCCCTCCATCCATCCCTCCCTCCATCCATCCATCCATCCCTCCATCCATCCATCCATCCATCCATCCCTCCATCCATCCATCCCTCCATCCATCCATCCCTCCATCCATCCATCCATCCATCCATCCCTCCATCCCTCCATCCATCCATCCCTGAATCCCTCCATCCATCCATCCATCCCTCCATCCATCCCTCCATCCATCCATCCATCCATCCATCCCTCCATCCATCCATCCCTCCATCCATCCCTCCATCCCTCCATCCATCCATCCATCCATCCATCCCTCCATCCATCCATCCATCCCTCCATCCATCCCTGTCTCCTACAGCTCCACCCACCCCCATGTCCTCCACAGGGCTGCTGGAACAGCTTTGCCCACCTCTAGAATTTAGGTGAAGCATCAGAAGAGACATTTTTGGGCATGATTGTGACCTGAGCAACCTGATTTAGAGGGTGGCATCCCTCTAAAATCTTTAAAATTATCTTTAAAGTCCTGTCCAATCCAGTCCATTTTACATTTCTGTGACCTGAAGAGATGTAGGTGGGTCAAGACAGTCACCCAAAATCATCCTGCACGTACCCAGCCACCCCCTGCCAGCCTTACACAGGATTTATACACATTCAGTGCATCGAGTGACTTGGAGCAGACATTCCATAATCCTGCTTCACACAGCATTGTGCTTTGAGGCACCTGAAAAAAACCCTGTTCCAATTGTCAGGACGACTGATCCTTCCCTAATCCCATTTGCTTCCTGAAGAATGAGCAGCTCTGCATGATTCCTGAGGCTGTTAAGTATCAGGTCTATCAAGTCAGGAACCAGACTTCACACACAAATGCAAGTTGGAGGGGTTGGCTTCAGGCCACGGAAATTTTGCCTTCTACTTTATTTTCATCTTTCTCTGCTGGGAAACTCAGGAAGAAGAATTGAGTTGGGCAAGTCTAGACTTTAGTATGTGTTCTGAGGACATGTTTTTTTATCAATCTGCCTAAAATTGCAGTAACTCAATACTTCAACTTCACAGGGACAGACTCTTTACAAGAGCATGTAGTGACAGTACAAGGGGAATGGCTTCAAACTGACAGAGATCAGGGTTAGATTGAATGTTGGGAAGAAATTCTTCCCTGGGAGGGTGCTGAGCCCCTGGCACAGGGTGCCCAGAGCAGCTGTGGCTGCCCCTGGATCCCTGGAAGTGTCCAAGGCCAGGTTGGAAGGGACTTGGAGCAGCCTGGGACAGTGGGAGGTGTCCCTGCCATGGCAAGGGGTTGGAACAGGATGAGATTTAAGTTTACCTCCACCCCAAACCAGTCTGGGTTTATTTTTTGTGATTTTTTTTATCACAGACACACTTTTCTTCTGGACACACTTTTCAAAGAAAAAACCCAGCTTTGCTAATAACTCAGGCCCAAGACTGAAACCATTACAGAAGGTGTGATCACATCATTAAAAACACAGACTTGAGCAAAATCCCATCACCACCAAATAAAACACCTTCTGATTGGGTTCCTCCTAGATTAGGAAATTGAGGCATTTGTGAAACAAACCCCAAGTGACTGCAAGAAGCCACACACAAGGAGATCATTTCAGCTTCCAGCCCATTTATCTTGCTAGAATTTTCTCCAGCACATCATCACTGCTGTTTCTTGCACCAGGGAAGCCACACAGCTTTTGCCATTGCTCCCTCCCTCTGTATGTGCCCATCAGAGTCAGGGGTAGAAGCCTTGTTAGGATTGCAGGATTTAAACCACACTGTTATGTCTTATGTTATCCCATGGGGCTTTTCTCAGGCTTTTCTACCCCCACATCACCTTCTGAGCACCTGAATCAAGAAATAATAGAATATCTTGAGTGGGAAAGGACCAGCAAGGTTCACTGGAGCCAAACTCCTTGCTCTGCATGGGACAACCTGAAGAATCCCACCTGAATTCAGAAAGAGCATGAGGAGTAGCTCAGAACTGATGCTGGCCCCATCCACAGCTTTGTAAATGACTCAAGAAGAGGCATGGAAATCATGGAAGAAACCAGACAGGCAGAAGAGGGAAGAAGTTAACAACTCGCTTTCATTCTTGGGACATCCACAGAGAAATGATCCCTCCTTCACTGAAAGATGAATGGGCAGCTGTACAGGTTATGAGGGAGGTTTTATTGCAGATCAATAAATCTGTGTCACAAACCCCATCTGGAGGGAGTTTTAATTTAAAGAAAAGAGTGATGAACGCTGAAAGACAATAAATCAAAAAGTTGTGAAACCCCATCGGTATTAACCTTCTGTCAGTGCAAGCACAGACTCTGGACAGGGCTGGGGACAAGAGTTTGCTGCCCCCAAGGACCTGGGATTAAGGAGCATCAGCAGGGATCAAGGAGGCAAGGGAACCCCAGGATTTATGAGTGTGCTGCTATCAGAGCTCAGCAGGTGTCAGGAGGAGATGGTTCTCAGATCCAAATCGGGGAGAAAAACAGAAAGAAAAAAAAACAGGGAGAGCTCACAGCAACGAACTTGGGACAGGTCTGACAGCAGAGGAGGAGAGCAGTGATTATCTCAGATCTCTGCTCAAAACACACAGAAAAGAACATTCCCCAAACCCTCCTTTCCATCGTGTGGCTGTCTCCACCTGCCAGGTGCTGGCTCAGCTTGGAAGCAAAAACCCAAACGAACCCAGATCTGGTCAGAGGCAGTGACAAGAGTGGCTCTAATAAAGTCAAAATCCTTCAGGGAGATTCTGGGGGAACCCCCAGGTCTCCAGGTGGGGATTCCTCATTCCCAGCCTCTCCTGGAGGTCACAATTGCCTTTGTTCATCAGAGGGCTCCAGTTCCTCCCATCCTGAGGATGGAATCAGGTCCCTGCAGCCCTGCCCACACCTGAACCCTCCACACCCTGCCTGAGCCCACCTGGCAGTCACAACCCCACCCTGAGCCCACCTGGCAGTCACAACACCTCTGTTCATGGAATGACACATGGAACACTTTGTGCTGGACAGAAATCTTTCCAACTGGGTGTTTTCCAAACACCTTAAGCACCAGTTACTTTTAAATTTTGGGAACCTGCACTTTTTCTAAACTCCCGAGCCGTGCTATTAATCTTATCTTCCATTAGGCAAACAAGAGCTTTTTAAAAAATCCAATTTACTTTTCCCCATATACACTTCAGGTTAACTTTATTTTTCACGTTACTCAGCTTGAACTAAGCAATAATCATTTCCAGATTAATGATGATAATTTCAAACACTTTTCAGAGCAGGCATCTTAATATCCTCTCTGACCAGCAGAGAATTTCCTGTTCTACAACAGGATTACATTTAGGAAGATTAAACACATTTCTGTTTTGCTGGAGGCGGTGGGGATGGGGACTTGGTGAAAGACTCTCAGTGGAAATCTCCATCCAGGACAAGTTCAGGAATGCAAAAAGGATGGGGTTTTTTTGTTTGTTTTTTTTTCTTCCCCCAAAATAAATGCAATTAATTTTAAAAGGCTCAGTCCTATAGCAGGTCCTGGAAACAGCCATTCTGGTGGAAGAATCACAGGATTTTGGAATGGTTTGGGTTGGAAGGGGAATTAAAGCTCTTGTTCCTACTCCCTACCATGGGCAGGGACATCTTCCACTATCCCAGGCTGCTCCAAGCCCTGTCCAACCTGACCTTGGACACTTCCAAGGATGGGGCTCATCCTCCCTGATCAGCCTGTCCCAGGGTCTCTGTATGCTGGCAGTGGATAAAAAAGCCACTTTTTATTCCAAAATCCATTCATTTAACCCCAAAAATTAGTGTTGTCCCACTCAAATGGTTGTTGGTTCTGCAGGACATTGGAGCAAGGGGAAGACCCTGCAGGTTTTGATCTCGGAGCTTGGAAGTGCCCTCAGCTCTACCCTTCAAAGGGGAAACTGAGGCCAAGAGAGGAGATGATTTAACTGATGTTTAAATTGAGAACACAAATTAAATCCCAGAGGATCCAGTCAAGTCGACTGAAAGGAGCTCATCCCAGGGGGCTGATGGCGGCAAGATTAGAAAAATCCCGCTACTGTATTCAGTCCTGCTTCTAATGGATTCAGCTTCCTTTAAAAAGACAAATACTATAATATGAGAGGATATTTCACATTGTTCTCAAGGGCTTTTTACAGGCTTTGAGCCACAAAAACAAGAGGGAGAGCACAGCAGGCACTTGAGCAGCAAAAGGGAGGCTGATGAGGTGACGGAAAACACGGAGCAGTTCGGATGCACAGTTGATGCTCCTGCAATTCAGGAGCTGATGAGAGAAGGGAACCCAAGGGCTAAGTGGGAAAACAGCAAAAATGTGATCAGAAACACACGATGGAGCTCCCTAAACTAAAATCACCCTGATTTATTTTTGCTTTTTCCCTGTGCCCCAGCTTGAGCCTGCCTCACAACAGCCACAACCAAAACCCCATTGCTCCCGTGCTCTGTCCCACTCTCATCCTCCTCTGAACAGGTCAAAGCACAGCAGATATTTCTGCGCTCCAGCACAACTGCATTTCAGTGTGGGGAATTCAGGAAAGGGCTCAGGAATTCAGCAGCCCTCACTAATGACCTGTAAATTCACTGAGCTGATAACGCTCCTGTTTTTGAGCTCAGAGCCCGAGCTTCCAAGGCAGCGATGCCTCCCCAGCTACAGCTCAAACTGCCTGGAGCCATTCAGAGCAGGACGCCTGGAAAAACAAGCAAAGAAAATTTGTATAAACCCAGCAAATCGTTCAGTCAGATGTGCATGAGCATCATTAAGGCAGGAGCAGTCCGTGGGTACAGGCCCATCATCATCACCAGCACTTTATTAATGAAGGCTCCTTTGGGAGCTGGTTTTTTTTCCTGCTGTGACCCAAAAGGAGGAGAAAGGAGTCAGTTTTTTCCTCCTTCAACCCAAGAGGGTGAGAAAGGAGTCATTTTTTTTTCCTGCTCCAACCTAAGAGGGTGAAAAAGGAGTTGATTTTTTCCTGGTCTGACCCAAAAGGGTGAGAAAGGAGTCAGTTTTTTCCTGCTCCAACCCAAGAGGGTGAAAAAGAAGTTGGATTTTCCCTGCTTCAACCCAAGAGGGTGAGAAAGTACTCCATTTTTTCCTCCTTTAACCCAAGAGGGTGAGAAAGGAGCTGGATTTTTCCTCCTTCAACCCAAGAGGATGAGAAAGGAGTCATTATTTTCCTGATCTGACCCAAAAGGATGAGCAAGGAGTCAGTTTTTTCCTGCTCCAACCTAAGAGAATGAGAAAGGAGTCAGTTTTTTCCTGCTCCAACCTAAGATGGTGAGAAAGGAGTCAGGTTTTTTCTCTTTCAACCCAAGAGGATGAGAAAGGAGTCAGTTTTTCCCTGCTCCAACCCAAGAAGTTGAGGAAGGAGTTGGGTTTTTCCCTGCTTCAACCCAAGAGAGTGAGAAAGGAGCCAGTTTTTTTCCTCCTTCACCCCAAGAGGATGAGAAAGGAGTCGGTTTTCTCCTGCTCCAACCTAAGACGGTGAGAAAGGTGTCGGTTTTTTCCTCCTTCAACCCAAGAGGGTAAAAAAGGAGTTGGGTTTTCCCTGCTCCAACCGAAGAGGGTGAGAAAGGAGTAGTTTTTTTCCTGATCTGACCCAAAAGGGTGAGAAAGGACCCAGTTTTTTCCTCCTTCAACCCAAGAGGATGAGAAAGGAGCCCGTTTTCCTGCTCCAACCCAAGAGGGTGAGAAAGGAGACTTTTTTTTCCTCCTTCAACCCAAGAGGGTGAAAAAGGAGTTGTTTTTTTTCCTGCTCTAACCCAAGTGGGTTAGAAAGGAATTGGGTTTTTCCCTGCTTCAACCCAAGAGGATGAGAAAGGAGCCCGTTTTCCTGCTCCAACCCAAGAGGGTGAGAAAGGAGTCGGTTTTTCCTGCTCCAACCAAAGAGGGTAAGAAAGGAGCCAGTTTTTTTCCTCCTCCAACCTCCAACCCAAGAGGGTGAGAAAGGAGTCACCCAGAGCCAACCTAAGAGGGTTAGAAAGGAGTCAGTTTTTTCCTGCTCCAACCCAAGAGGGTGAGAAAGGAGTCAGATTTTTCCTGCTCAAACTCAAACCTTTGACAGAGAGGCAGAAAAGAGAGAGAGAGTGAATATTATCACATCAGCTTTTTGGGTCACCATTAGAAAGGATCATGTGAAAGGAGGTCAGATAAATATTTAACATGGTTATTAATATCTGCTCCTAATTTCAATCCTCCTCCTCCTGCTCCCGGCTCCTCCCCTCGCTCTTCATCTCTTCATTTGGAGCTGTTGATCCCTTTTAAGGAGGTCAGGGGGGATCAGGGGATGGCACTGGCTGCCAAAGGGGGGCAGAAAGGGAGAGCTGCCCTCTTCCTCCTGGGAGCAGGGCTGGAATTAGGCTGGGCTGGGGAGGCACTGGTGACACCCTGGGCTCTCTCCTCCCAAGGGCACAGCACTGCTCACCCCCAGTATTGGTGTGGGTGTGGGGATGGAAAAACAGAGCTGGAGCCCAAAGAGTGAGGATGTGGAGATGCTGAAGCCAGCCCAGAGGAGGCCAAGGAAGAGCTGCAGGGGCTGGAGCCCCTCTGGAGCCAGGCTGGAGCAGCTGGGTGGGAGAAGGGAAAGCTCCAGGGAGAGCTCAGAGCCCCTGCCAGGGCCTGAAGGGGCTCCAGGAGAGCTGGAGAGGGACTGGGGACAAGGGATGGAGGGACAGAATCACAGAATCACAGAATGACCAGGTTGGAAGAGACCTCCAAGGTCATCGAGTCCAACCCAGCCCCAAACACCTCAACTAAACCACGGCACCAGTGCCACATCCAGGCTTTCCCGAAACACATCCAGGGATGGTGACTGCACCACATCCCCCATTCCACAGGGAATGGCTCCCACTGCCAGAGGGCAGGGCTGGATGGGAGATTGGGCAGGAATTGTTCCCTGGCAGGGTGGGCAGGCCCTGGCACAGGGTGCCCAGAGCAGCTGTGGCTGCCCCTGGATCCCTGGCAGTGCCCAAGGCCAGGCTGGGCAGGGCTGGGAGCAGCCTGGGACAGTGGGAGCTGTCCCAGCCATGGCAGGGGTGGGAAGGGATGGACTTTAAAGTCTCTTCCAAACCAAACCATTCCATGATCCTTAGCCAGTGCTGACAGCTCACCCTTACACACACACACACACTCAGGATGAAGATTTTGTCCAGAGTTCCTCACAGAAACCCCAGAGCAAAGAGGGGGGAGATTATTCCAGCAGAAAGAGGTTTCTGTGAGCCCTCAAAAGGCCTCACCAACTCTCACACCATCAGAAAAGCAAACATGAGCCCAAAACACACAAACCAGATCCTCCCCTGCTGCTGCACTGCCGAGCTCACAGCTGTGGGCTTTTCCTTGTTTTCCCATGAGAAAAACCAGGATCAGGTTCCACTTTCTACCCTCCTGAGCCACTGCCACTGGGACCTGCTGGTGCTGGCAGGCAGCCCTCAGACACATCAGCTCTGCCTTCACCAATTTGGGATCTTCACAGCTGCCTACGATGGGATTTTTTAATTTATAAACCTTATTTACAGCTTTCTCACACACCTGTGTGTACTCCTTTGCATTTTCCTGTCCTATACTGCCATCCTGCCATTTCTTAAGATAATATTCCCTCATGGAGAAAAGAGAATCACCTTATCCAATTTTCCTACACAAACAGCCCCAAAAACGTTTCAGGGTCTTTGGGTTGTAACCCCTGCACCCATTTCCTCCTTGGAAGAGGATGCCAAGAGCTTCCTCCTTTTCATATCCCCAGACACTCATTTCTCCCAGTGTCCTCACCCTGTTCAGTGGCTGCCATGGGGAATTTACAGCTCTGTCAAAGGAGCTCTGCATGACTTAGGGCCAGGTCTGGTTGGAAATAAAAGGATCCTAACTTGAGCAGAGATAACTCATCCTGCACCTCCCCGAGCCCAGGAAAAACAACAGTGAAAAAAATCATTTTAAAGGTGGAGAAAGAAACTCCCTTCTCGTGTTTGGGTGTTGGATGGACTCTGTTACAGAGAGAGGCACCCAAGGGAAAAGCCAGTGCCCCTCCAGCCCTGTGCCAGGGTGGGATCCCCCATCCTCCTCCAGCCCTGCTGGTGCTGAACTCTCAGACTCAGCCTGTGCCAGAAATTTCAGCTCAAGATTTTGCTCTAAATTGTGGAAAAACCCAAGGACGTGGTTGGAAACCAGCAGAGATTCAAGGAGCCAAGTGCTCCAATACCAGGTCAGGCACTGATTCCAGCTCTTGGCACATCCCCACCCCAAGCAGCCTTCAGGCCCTCAGTGCTCCAGAGGCTCCAGGTCTTATTTATTTTACACTGCTCCAAAGACAGAATTATTCACCTCCTCCTCAACGTTTTGTGGTGCTTCCCACCAGTTTTAAATGCTCTGGAAACCTCCTCACATCCACCTTTGCAACCCTCCCTCCACCTCATTATTTTCCCTGTTTTACAACTGGGAGCAAAACCCCTGGAGCTTTGGTGCTTCAACCTCCCCAGGTAACCTTTGCCAGCAGGAGAGGGGGAAATCAGAGCACCAAACTCAATGGAGCATCCAGGGGGTGAGGATGAGGATGGGGATGAGGATGAGGATGAGGATGAGGATGAGGATGAGGATGAGGATGACCTTCAGGGAGGGATAAATCAACAATTCAAACCCACAGCACCCACAGTGAGGGGTGGGATATTTACACACTTTTATTCCAGCCCCTGATTTGAGCAGCTGATGCCCCTTGGCAAAGCTGAGTGTGCCAGAGCTGCTTTTCCAGGAGCTCTCCAAAGGAGACACCTGCCTGCAGCAGAACAAGGGGCTCTGCTGGGAGAAGCCATTCCTGCTGTTCTGCTGCATTCCTGCTGTTCTGCTGCATTCCTGCTGTTCTGCAGGATGGCTCTGAGGGGCCTGCAGGGAATGCTGTGGGGAGGGCACCCTGAGGACCACAGATGTCCCAGGAAATATCTGAATACTCCACCCCCAGCATTCAGACATCTCCTGGAATGCCCCTCTGTTCTCCCAGACACCAGAGAGGCACAGCAGTCCCAACATCCAGTTCAGTTCATGAAACCAGCCCTTCAGATCCAATTTCCAGCCTTTTCTCCCTCCCAGCCATTCTTTTCTCCTTCCAGACCTCCCTTCTCCCTCCCTTTTTCAGAACACAAAAGGTCTGCTGCTAAGCAGGGGTTGCCATGAAAACAAGACAAGGGTTCAGGTGGGGAAAAGCACCCACCCACCATCCTCTTCTCCCAAAATAAATAAACAAGGGAGGGAAAAAAGATAGATGTTCAGTGTCACTTGAGAGGAGCATGGAGCAGAAATTGTGGCTGTTTCCTGTAACTGGAATCAAATGCCCAACTTGCCAGCTCGCAGCAGGGCACTGCCATTAATTCCAGCACTTGTGTGAGAGCCACGTCCCCATTAAAGGGGCCAATTTCGAGCCCATTTCTCTGATCAACAGACGCCTCCCAAACTGGGCCTTGATGGATTTGATCAGGGTTTGCACAGGTTGTGATTCTGGCGAGGGGAACTGCAAGGAAAAATTGTGCTCGAGCTGCTCTGGTGCTGGTGAGGGGGTGGGAGATGCCCCCCATCCCAGCACCACCCCAATTATCCCAGGCGGATATCGCTGAGCACCAACGTGCCGAGGGAATTGGGTGGATTAACCGCTGCAAAAACAAAAATGTTGTTTAATCAAGGCATAACAAAGTCCAGCTATCTCCTGCAGGCTGCCACAGGGATTGGCAGAGCTTCCTGCAGCCCTAGCTCAGCGCAGTTAAGCTGCAGAGGAACTCTGCTGTCCAGCACCCGATTCCTGCAGTTTTCTCCTCGGTGTTTCCAGGTAAAGGATCAATTCCTGCAGAGCAAATACCCCGGGATATTTGGGGGTGGTGTGAGGGTCCTACACCAGGATGGGGGTATTGCAGACAGGCTGAGGAATGATTGCCAGCATGGAATGATCCTCCTGGAGACTGAAAATCCTGGATCTCCACACTGGAAAGGAGGGGGCATCTCACAGCCCTGCCTGAAAATCAGGAGTCCAGCCTGCCTCATTACAGCTCTGGGACAGGGAAATTTGGGAATGGACAGCCCTGCCTTAATTCCTCCTATACCATAGGACAGAGATATTTGGGAATGGACAGCTCTTCCTCAGTTCCTCCTGTATCATGGGACAGGGAAATTTGGGAATGAAAGCCCATTTTCAGTTCCTCCTGTCACAACCCTGGACAGGGAAATTTGGGAATGGACAGCCCTGCCTTAATTCCTCCTATACCATAGGACAGAGATATTTGGGAATGGACAGCTCTTCCTCAGTTCCTCCTGTATCATGGGACAGGGATATTTTGGAATAGAGGGATATTTGGGAATGGACAGCCCCTCCTCAGTTCCTCCTGTATCATGGGACAGGGATATTTGGGAACAGAGGGGTATTTGGAAATGGACAGCTACTCCTCATTTCCTCCTGTATCACAGCCCTGGACAGGGATATTTGGGAATAGAGGAGTATTTGGGAATGGACAGCCCCTCCTTAGCTCCTCCTGTGTCACAGGACAGGGATATTTGGGGATGGACAGCCCCCCCTCAATGCTCCTGTGTCTCAGGACAGGGATATTTGGGAACAGAGGGATATTTGGGGATGGACAGCCCCCCCTTGCTCCCCATCCCACAGCAATCCATCCCCGTGCCACCCCTCCTGGAAAGGGCTGTAATCCCCCAAGATGGGAAGCAGGATCATCACTCCCTCCACAAAGGATGAATATTCATTTCACACTAAGCCCCCTATCAGGGCTCCCAAGCAGGGGTATTAACTCTGCATCCCTGGAGAGTTTTGTCTCATTCTCTGGAAGCAGAGCCCTGACTTGGAGACACAATCAGACACTCTCACTTAAGGAGAGTTAATTCTCTCTGCCAGGGAATTGGAAGTGCAGGGGGAAGGCTCAAATGACAGCCTGGCAGTGCCACTCGTGTCTCATTGTCCACACTCTGATGCTGGCAGGGCACAGCCACAAATCCTGCACCAGCTACAGGTTTGCAGGTGGGGTATAAAGAGGGGTAAAACATTCCCTGTTATTACTTTGGAGCCAGGACACCACAGCAAGAAACAAAGAACCTTTGCAGGCTTGTGCCAGGCTCCCCAGTGCCGGTGCCTAATGAAAACATTTGCAATTACAATGATAATATTATGATTTTAAAAGGAATTAGATTCTGCTGACCTAAATATTAACCATGCAGAGAGTCAGGGCTATGTGGACTTCCACAAAGAACATTGCACAGTTCTTTTCCAAGAATTTACAGGAGCAGAGGACAGGAGGGGAGCAGTGCCACAGGAACCCACAGCACCCCTCACCCCCTGCACTGCCAGTGCAATGTGCTGCCTCAGTTTCCCCACCTTTAAAGAAAGGATGAATGGCAAATAAACACTGAGAGAATGGAATGTTTTCTTCCCTTTAAAAATAAAGGAGCAGCAATCATCAGTGAAAGATGTTTCCCCCATCTGACATTGCAGAGTATTAAACTGCTGAGCAGTTGTGACAGGTGCTGTAACAGCAGCATTCATTATCAGGTTGGTTCTGTTCACTGCTCCTCACTCACGTGCTCCTCCCTAGAGACTGCATTGCTCCTGCTTTACTCCTGCTTTACTCCTGCTTTACTCCTGCTTTACTCCTCCTCAGACGTGGCACTTTGATGTCTCTGAGCCCAGTGCTGGACATCCCAGCATTGCCACAGGAGTGGAGCCAAATGTTCCTTCCTGCCAGGCCCTGTGAGCTGCTATGTCACAGAATTGTCACAGAACTGTCACAGAGTTGTCACAGAACCCCAGCGTGGTTTGGGTGGAAGGAGACCTTGGACTCCATCCCCTTCCAACCCCCCTGCCATGGCAGGGACACCTCCCACCATCCCAGGCTGCTCCAAGCCCTGTCCAGCCTGGCCTTGGGCACTGCCAGGGATCCTTGGGCACTGCCAGGGATCCAGGGGCAGCCACAGCTGCTCTGGGCACCCTGTGCCAGGGTCTCACACCTTCACATTCCTTTCCAATCTCCCATCCAGCCCTGCCCTCTGGCAGTGGGAGCCATTCCCTGTGTCCTGTCCCTCCATCCCTTGTCCCCAGTCCCTCTCCAGCTCTCCTGGAGCCCCTTCAGGCCCTGGCANCCTCAGGAGGTTTGTGTTACCTGAACCATTTCTCAGCACCAGAACCCCACTGAATCCTCCTGTGCCCCTGTAGGAGACCCTGCCATGGCTCAGCTGTACCTGTGATCCCTTCCCCCATCACACACCTGGCAGAACAGCACCCACCCAGATCCTCTGCATGGCACAGAAAGTGCTTTGTGCCCTCTGTGCTCAGTTTGACTAAAATAACAGCTGAAGATCTCTGGAACTGCATGGAAATGTCAGGAGAGTTGAGCTATTTCCCATCATCTCTGGAGGAAAGCAGATCTCCTCACCAGAGGGCTGGAATTCCTTATTTTCATGGATGAGGGGAGGCACAGAACACCCAATATACACCAATATACCAAATATACACCGATATCTGCACAGATATAAATGAGCACGAGCTCTGCTGGTGCTCCCTGCATCCCAGCACCTCTCTCTATCAGCAGATGTGAAGCTTTTCCTGCTCAAGACACCACTTCCCACACTGGGCACTGGTGGGGGCCTGCAGAGCAGCTCAGTCTCCATCAGGGAGGAGATTAATTACAGCTACATCCTCCTACCATGGACACACTGCAGCCATGAGGAGAAACATCTTCCTTTCCCTTTGGATTGTGCAGATGATCATATTTAATCCCTCCTGTGCTGTTCACAGGGCCCAGGAAGATTCATGGCTGGTTTTTCATGGTGCTGCTCTTCCTGCTAACGATGCCCTTCCCGCTAATCCACGGATGGGATCTGAATTAGTCAGGAAGGGGCACCACAAAGAGGCACACGGCAGAGGAGAGGAGCCTGAAGGCAATAAAACCCCTGGGAGAGGCACTGCCACCAGGGAAACAAGGCTTGGTCCCCCCAGACAGGCTCTGCCCTCCCTGCTGGGTCACCCCAGCTCCAGCAGAAACTCTTCCTCTCTGTGCACCAGGAATTTTATATCCCAGAGCCTGCAGAGGTCTGGGGTGATGAGAGAGGTGGGAACCCATCCCCACCCCTGGGGATGTTATTATGGGTACACAAATCTCTTACAGTCTTACAACATTCCAGTATCTAAACAAGGCATTTTATTATATAAAAGCACGTATTGAAGGTGTGAGAGTTCTGAGAGCAGCTTTACAATACAATCAGTTATCAACATAAACAAGCAAAGTCCATATAAAACAATAACTAAAGCATAGAAATCTTAATACACAACGCTCTAATGAAACAGCAAGCAGGCATAGAATCTCTAACAGGCAAAACTCTAGTACAAGCAAGCATAAATCTGACATTACAGCCTCTACATAAATCAGCCTCCTTTCTCCTGACCCCAAGCAGGGTTTTCCAACCGTGGGGTCACAATAACAAAAGGGATCACAAAACCACAAATCCCAAACGGGGTCCCCAGAGTCCTGAACCCTTGCAGGGGGAAGTGACAGGATGGCAGGGACAGGAGGGGGTCCTGAGCCCCATCACCAGGGAATCCTCCCTCCCCATCCCTGCCCAGCCTTCCTGAGCAAAAGCTGAGGGTGGAATAAAACATTTTCCCCTCTTTGAGGTGTGTACCCCGAGCCAGAGGGGGGAAAAGCCAGCAGGAACAGGCAGAGGGCTGCAGGCACAGCCAGCCTGGATGCTGAAGGTGCAGCCTGTGACACAAGACTGTCCCCAGCACTGCAGGGAATGCTCCAACACCTGCAAGAGGACACAAATTCCCTTTCTGTGGCCAGATGGCAACAGCCACAAAAATAACACACCCTCCCACAAGAAAGGAAAAAAAAAAAAAAAAAGAGCAAGAAGAACCAGGAGCAACCTTTAAAAAGGTGCGTTGTTTCTTTCCACTTTTTAAATGGCATCATATCAAAACAGCCCATAAAAAATGAATCTGAGTGTGTTTTTTAAATTATAGATTAGCCAGGAGCAATGCTTCACTACAAAGCTCGGTGCCAAGTTGCAATTCCAGCAGCGTTTCTGCCGAGCCCGCTGGGCAGGAGGTCACAGCAGTCGCAGCAGCGTGTTCTCTCTGTATTATTATTATTATTCTGATGCAGAAATAATACTGGTGCTCTACACAAGGCCAGTGAGTAGGGGAAGAGAAGGTGGGTGGTGGCGGATGGAAAGGAGCAAGGATGGGGCTAAAATTGTTCTTTATTCCCTTTATCTTGCCCTGACTAACTGAAGGTACGTGTCACACACAGCTGGGAGGAAAAGAAATCTCTCCTCTGCCTTCCCCCTTTGAGTCCATCTTTGTATAATCTGAGAGATTCTTGCAAAATCAAGGCCTTATGACTGAGTGGGAGGGAAAGTACTGCTCTAAATACAGTTTTGGGCTCTGAAGCTGAACAAATGTCTGTGTGTCTGGGTTGTGAGCAATCCTGGGGATGGAGCACACGAAGTGATACCCGAGTGGAGCATCACTGACGTGATCTGCTGCCTTTGGGGTTTCATTTCACTGTTCCCTGCAGGTGTCACACTGAAGAGGTTAATATTAAAGGCACCTCATGCCTTTAAAAAGAAAGCCTGAAAAATAGGTAGATTTGGGGTTTCTGCTAATTTCTAGGGAGCTTTGATTTCTCCTCCTTTGTTTGGCAATTCTTTTTGAACACCGGTAGCAAAATTGGCCAATTACCATAATTGGGTCACCCCTAAAGACTGTGACAGACACCCAGGGCAACCTACCAGAGAGAATCTGACTTATGGCTCATTATTAGCGAGAGCTTGACAGGTTATTTGAGAAACAGGCAGCAAAGGCAGCACAGCAAAGGCACTGGGGAGAAGCCGTGCAGCCGGCAGGGCTGGAGAGTGCTCAGCCACTGCCAGCACTGCCAGTGTCACAGTGTCACAGTGTCACAGTGTCACAGTGTCACAGTGCCCCAGTGCCACAGTGTCACAGTGTCACAGTGCCACAGTGCCACAGTGCCCCAGTGCCACAATGTCACAGTGCCACAGTGCCACAGTGCCCCAGTGCCACAATGTCACAGTGCCACAGTGTCACAATGTCACAGTGTCAAACTGCCACAATGTCACAGTGTCACAGTGTCACAGTGCCACAGTGTCACAGTGCCCCAGTGCCACAGTGTCACAGTGTCACAGTGCCACAGTGTCACAATGTCACAGTGTCAAACTGCCACAGTGTCACAGTGTCAAACTGCCACAATGTCACAGTGTCACAGTGTCACAGTGCCACAGTGTCACAGTGTCACAGTGCCACAGTGTCACAGTGTCACAGTGCCACAGTGTCACAATGTCACAGTGTCANGTCACAGTGTCACAGTGCCACAATGTCACAGTGTCACAGTGTCACAGTGTCATAGTGTCACAGTGTCACAGGGTCACAGTGTCACAGTGCCACAGTGTCACAGTGTCACAGTGTCACAGTGTCAGTGCCACAGTGTCACCATGGGCACTGCCCTGGGGCTGGGGGCACAGGGTGCTCCATGTGGGGCTGCAGCTGAGCTGTAAACTCAGCACAATCCCTTCTGTCCAGAGGTTGGCAGAGAGGTGACTCGGAGGTGACACCAGGATCTTGAACACCGGGGAGCTCTGGTTCATCCAGATCTCTGCTTTATCTCAGGTTTTGGGAGTTTTTTTAGTGCTGCTGGGTTTTGTGATGAGGAGACTGCCAGACCCTGGTCCTTGCCCATTTCTGACCTCAGTATTCTTGAGTCAAGAAGGTCACAGAAAGAGAATATCCCAAATTGGAAAGGAGCCACAGATCCATGAATCCAGCTCCCGGCCCTGCACAGGGCACTCCCAAGGATCCCACCTTGTTCCTGGGAATCAGGAGTTTGTCTTTACCTCTGTGGGGATGAGTGAATGCACTTTGTAACCACAGCTCATAGCAGGAAAGAGGGGAAAATTGATTTCTTACTGAACTCCTACAAGACTCCTTCAACAAATCCCAACTCCTGCCTTCCCTCTCCCATGCCGCAGCGTTTTGTCCCACCAGCATCAATCCTGGATGAATTTCCTCGCTGGGATCCCTTCCAAGGAAGGCTCCTGCTCCCCCTTCCTGCATCACCACCATTAACACTCAGCAAATGCATCTTTATCCAAACCATGCACATCCAGACAGCTCCACTGAGGAACATCCCCTCTCCCTGGGCTGCTGAAGGGCTGTGGAATCAGGATGGAACAGATGTTTTAAGGACTTCATAAATCCGTGAAGATAAAAAAAAACACCCACCCAGCACTTTCTAACAACCCCCCGTGCTGATGGGCTGGCGCATCGGAAATAAATACAGCCACCCACAGAAAGTGGGATAAATCTCCGTGTTACATTCCAGATATATTTTTTATATATATAGATATATATAGATATATATATATATTTGAGTCTGTGCATATATAGATATATTTTATATATATATAAGTGTGCACAAGAATACTTATGTTTTTTGAAGAGCAAAGTGGCTAAATTTAGACCACTATGACTAAAGAAATCTCCTTTCCTCTCCCCCATCTCTCTTCTCCCATTATTCTGAGCAGCTCCCCCATTGCTCGTGTACTCCTCTGTCCCTCCCTCCCACGACTGTCGTGACTCCCAACCCTCCCACCACCATCATCTCCCCCACTAACTCCTCACCAAACTCCAATGAGTTTTTCTAATTAGAGTAATTAATTTTCTGCCCAAGTTAATAAGGCTGTCTGCAGTTCAGAAATGATTGGGCTTCCCAAACACCAATATTCCCTCCCTTTCCCCCTCTGTCTGCACAGTGAGTGGCGAGAGGGCTCCTTCATAACTCAAATCTCTGCTTTTCACCCGATGGTTTTGCATTTCCAGTGTTATTTAGTTTTTCCATTAACACTCCAACACCAGCCTTGCTCTGCCTGGGGTACATAAAAAGGGATACTGGCATGCAGGGGATCCCTTCCTAGAGGCAATAAATCCCTTTGGGAATGCACAAGCCCCAATCCTCCTGTGGTACCACCCATCAGGTTAATTCCCCACACCAAACTTTGCTTTTCCCCTGCAGAGTATTCTGGAGTTGGGATTGTTTTGGGTGCCTGGTGCTATAAAAGGATGTTCTGCCATGAGGAAATTTTCCATTATATCCCCCAGGTAAGGTATTTCTAGAGATAAGACCCTACAACACATTCCATGAGAACCTGAGGAGCCTTTAATCTCTCAGGGACAGATTTGCAGGCATCCCCTGGGGACAAAACAGTCCCCAAAACAGCCCCAGAACACAAACCCTGCAGCCCCCAGGTTCTCCAAAGCCTAAGCTGGTCTGAATTTCCATGCAGGCACCACAGTCCATGATGCTAAACCTGGATGATTTATTTTCCTGGTGGGAAAGGATTCAGCAGTGTCACAGGTGCTGGGGCTGGACCACGTGAGATCAGCACCCCTCATCCTCCAGCCTGAGCATCACACAGACTGAAGTTCAGAGGTCAGGCAGGACAAGCCTCCAGATTTAGCAGCCAAAATTAAATACTAAAGCAGGTTCAGGGGGAAAAAAAATTGTGCAGAATTGTGACAGCACAGGAAAAAATATCTCTGTTTTAAAAGCATTAATGGAGGAGGCAATTCAACAACCTTCACCCGAATGCACCCAAACACTTTGACTTTATAAAGGAAAATGGTTCAGTGACAATGAAGTTCAACATTTCAGTGGGAAAGGCCTGTCAGGTTTGGAGCAGAGTGAATCAGGCCATCAGAAGAGGCAAATTCACATCAGCCCTGACTCATTGCCAAGGCAGAGAGGAGAGCAGAAGCTTTGTGTGGTTTTTCTCATCCAGACCTGGACAAGAGATCCCAGCTCACGGGGATGGGAGGGCTGCAGTGAGGATTTCACATCCTCCAGGTGAAATTTTGGCTGGTGCCACCCAGAAGGTCAGAGCAGATTAGAGCAACGAGCTGTCCTGGCCTTAATTCCCTGAAACCCGTGGTGCCTCTCGCTCCCTCCGCTAATCAAATAAAAGAAAGAAGATAAAATGCCAACCACAAACGAGAGATTTGCAGCTGGGGGATCTAATTCCAGGAGTCTGCAGGCCATAAAAAGGAGGGATCCATTAGCATCCACTTACCTGCCATGATGAAGTGACCGCGATAAAGTGCACAGGATTAAATAAATTTAAGTGAATCCCCTGACGGCGTTTTTATGGGATTGAAAGAGGTTTTATCCACTCGCAACCTCTATCCTCGGAGGGAACTGATTCAATAAAAACCAAACCCACTTCATCTAGCAGGAAGGGAAAAAAAAAAGACACAAAAACTCCGCAACGTTTACAGAGTCACTAAAGCAGTCAGGGAAAAAAATTAAATATAGGGCAAATCCCTGAGTGGGAGAAATGCACAGAACTCTGCTGCTACAGCTCAGCTCCATCATTTTAACTTCCAACTTTTAATGCTTCCACTCCCTGGGGCAGGAGCAGTCAGTCCCTGCTGCCAGGCACTTTGCAGCTCCCACAGCATTTGGAGTGGGGGCAAAAAGGATTTCCCACCCTTGCTCTGTCTGCTGAGATTCCCTCCTCTACCCCTCCAGCTCAGCACTTTAATGGCCCCTGGTACTCAGCCCCAAAGCAGCCTGGATATCCAAACTCCCTGCAAGCTCCTCTCCCCCAGCCAGGCCAGAAATAGGTCTGGCTCCCCTCTCTCCAGGAGGGTGGGAATCAGCTCCTTCCCTGCTCCGCTGTTTTGTGCTGAGCTTTGCAAAGGGCCACTGCTGCTGCTGCCTGCAGATAACATCGGGCTGCTCCCTGAGGATGGAGAGGCCATTTCCATCCAGCAGCCTCCATCTGCTGCCACAGCCCCTGCGCATCCCAAACACTGACAAATCCCAAATACTGACACATCCCAAACACTGACATCCCAAATCCTGATATCCCAAACACTGACACATCCCACTGACACATCCCAAATACTGACACATCCCAAACACTGACATCCTAAACACTGACACCCCAAACACTGACATCCTAAACACTGATATCCCAAATACTGACATCCTAAACACTGATATCCCAAACACTGACACCCCAAACACTGACACCCCAAACACAGAGCATCCCAGACACTGAAAAATCCCAAATACTGATATCCCAAACACTGACATCCCACTGACACATCCCAAATACTGACATATCCCAAATACTGA
>VXBR01005249.1:728842-745856 GCA_013400215.1 Cisticola juncidis
CCAAACACTGACATGCCAAACACTGACACACCCCAGACACTGATATCCCAAACTCTGACATCCCAAACACTGACATGTCCCAAACACTGACATCCCAAACACTGACACACCCCAAATGCTGACATCCCAAACACTGACATGTCCCAAACACTGACACACCCCAAACACTGACATCCCAAACACAGAGCATCCCAAACAGACAAACCACAAATACTCACATCCCAAATACATCCCAAACTCCAAGCATCCTGGATGTTGGGCATCCCAAATGCCAAGTTTCCCAAACTGTGAGCATCCCAAATGCTGAGCATCCTAAACACAGAGCGTCCTGAACACAGAGCATCCCACTGAGAATCCCAAGCATGGAGCATCCCAAATGAATCCCAAATTCTGAGCATCCCAAACACTGAACATCCCAAACACTGAACATCCCAAACACCAAGCATTCCACCCCCATCCCAATCCAGAGAGACAATGCCCCTGCCTGGAGCCCCGAACCTTTTCCCCCATGTGTGGCTGTGGCCTCAGTTTCCCCAGTGGAAGCAAAGCGAGGCACACAGGGCACCGCCTCTGCCTCACCAGCTCAGAAAGGGAATTTTCTCCCAGCAGCATGGCCTGGGGTTCAGTTTGAGGCTGCCAACCCCTGGAAAACCCCACAGACTTCAACCAGACCAGCCCTTTCCTGGTGACACCACTCCAAGTTGTGGCATTTCGCTGCAAGATGCCTGTGAGCAGAAGGAGCAGATCCCAGGACACGTTTTGGACACTTTTGCTGTTCCAAACAGGAACATTTGGGATCCTGTGCACTCCAAAGTTGGAGCTGGAGGTCAGGAGAGCGAGGCTGAGCCCTGCCAGAGCCACACATCCCTCAAGCATCCCTGGATCCCTCTGCACCTGCAGCCCTGCTGAGGAGATTTTGGGATGGCATCAACCCCACTGCACCCCATTCATCTCCCCCTGGATGGGTTCCCTGTCNAATAAAAAGTCCATCTTGGACAGTGGTTGGGTGGGAGATCCCGCACTGAAGGTTTGGGGATCTCTGACCCGCCCAGTCCCCGCGTGTCCTGCTCTGCTGGGGACGCCCTGCAGAGCTGGACAAGAACTGAGAGATAATTTAGAATAAACAGCCCTGATAACACTGCTGGACTCAGCCTGTCTGCTCTGGCTCTGGTGTGAAACACCCAGGGCAAAGAGAAGACTGAAAACCTGATTACCCCGGGGAACAGCAACCCCAGGGAAATCCCCAGGGAACAGCAACCCTGGGGGAGACCCTGATACCCCGGGGAACAGAAACCCCGAGGAGAATCTCAGGGAACAACGACCCCGAGATTTCCCTCCCAGCAGGGCTTCCAGAGGGGTTTGGCTCCTCCTGCCCACATCCATCACCAGCACTCCCAGATTTATCTGCCCCAAATTCATCATTTCACTCCACCCTTCAGAGCCTCTCCTGACTCTCCTGATTTATCCAGGGGGTTCAGAGCGATGGGGCTGGGGAAGGAAAAACCTCTCCTCTTTAGGAGCTCCAGCAAAAGGCTCCAAAAGCCCACAATGAAAAATAATCCATAAATCTGGACCCAAATAACCAATGTGATAAATTCCTATCAGAGGAAGGAGAATGAGGATTAGAAGCTCCTCAGAACAAAGCCATTTTCCTCTGATGTACATGAGAGTAGGGGAAAAACCATTTTAATTACTGATCAAAAATAAATGACTTGTATTTGCCAGGGCTCTTTTTTTATTATTATTATTTTCGAAATTACTTTTGTAGAATGACTTAAACTTATTAATATATTTATAAGGAAAGAAAACACCCATAAATGCTTGGAATACTGAGCCAACGAATTAATTAACATCAAATTACTCATGGTTACTACAGCTTGATACTAAACATTGCTCCCCTATTATGTGGAGGATGGACAAAAAAATCTCTTGCAGCTGTTAATTATTTCAATTATTAATTTTACTTAATAATTCATATCCCTTTCCTGACCCCCTGGAGTATGTTACAGTATCTACATTTCTTCCTCTCCATCTCCAGCTCTCCCTAACTCCACTTTCAGCAGGACAATCCATCACTCCACAAGGTTACTGGCTACAGGAGAGAGGAGGGGTATTTTTATGATTATTATTATTATTTTATTTTATTTTTTATAATCGACAGTCATTTCCTCTGAGAAATACCCCCAGTAAATACCTGCTCTAGAGGAATGATAATAAATCCTTAAAGGTGAACTTAGCTGCTTTTCCCCTCGTGTGCTGCCTTTAAAGAATAAAAAGTAATACATCTTAAAAAAACCTAAACCCACCCTCTGAGAGCCCAAATCCTCCCTAGTACATACATGGAGAGTGAATTACGGATAAATCCACTTGAAAGTCAAGCAGGGAGGATTTTTTTAAGCACCTTTTAGGTCTGGATTAAGGTTCTCAGTACGGCCCAGGGCTGTGCTCAGTCCAGGGAGCCTTCCCGAGCCTGTTCCAAGCCCAGGGGGCAGCAGGGAAAGGGAAACTGAGGCACGAGGAAATGAAATTTATTGTTGAACTTGTGTTGTCCAGAGCAGCTGTGGCTGCCCCTGGAAATGTCCAAGGTCAGGTTGGACAGGGCTTGGAGCAGCCTGGGACAGTGGAAGGTGGCAGAAGTTGGGATGGNTCAGAGCCACTTCCAGGGCCTAGAGGGGCCCCAAAAGATCTGAGGAAGGACTTTAGAGAAGGGATGGAGGGACAGGACTCAGGGAATGGCTCCCACTGCCAGAGGGCAGGGATAGGTGGATACTGGGAGGGAATTCTTCCCTGTGAGGATGGGCAGGCCCTGGCACAGGGGGCCCAGAGCAGCTGTGGCTGCCCCTGGCTCCCTGGCAGTGCCCAAGGCCAGGCTGGACAGGGCTTGGAGCAGCCTGGGACAGTGGTAGGTGCCCCTGCCATGGCAGGGGTGGGACTGGATGGACCTTTAAGGTCCCTTCCAACTCAAACTGTGACCTAATTCTGTGATTCCCACACCTCCCCCTCCCACTGCTGTTCTGAAGGGATCCCTTTTCCACAGGCATTCCTCATTAGGTGAAGGCAGCCCTTAAAATATAAAAGGATTTTTTTTTAAATGATGCAGTTGCAGCCTTTTCCTGTTTCTCCCTCTTTTCTCCCTGTTTTTAAGCCCTCAGCAGCTGCCTTTTGCAGCTTTTGTGCTTAACCACCCTGAATAGAGACTGACTTCAAAGTGAAAAGGAAAGTTGGGATTACAGCAGGACTCCCTATCAGCCAGAGCATCAGGAAAACTGCCTTGGCTTTGGAAGCACCTGAAAAAAAACCTGCATGGAGAAAGGTGTGAAGCTCCTGAAAAAAGCCCTGCCACCCTCAAAGGGAAAGGCTGAAAAAATGGGGATGGAGGAGGGAATTGAAATTTTAAAAAAATACATGCTCACATTCCTATACATCTATTTTTCCATGGAAGAGTTTAATTCTGCAGAAAACTTGTTGCATTTGGGGCTGCTGGGGTTCAGGGATGTCACAGGATTTGGGATTGATCTGGTGCCACCAAACCACTTCCTGCACTCTCCTGTCTGCCTGAGTTTATCTGGAAATTAATTTCCAGATCAAAAGGAACCTTTTTAGTGACAGAATACAAATGGGGGGTGGTGGAGGATGGAGAAAAGGATGAAAAACTTGGCAGCCCCAGGGTATTTCGTGCTGTCAAGGGGATCCATAATTCTGATGTGGTTTTGGGGAGGAGAAAGGAGGAATTTGGTGTTAACTCTGGAGCAGAGAGTCCCAAATTTGATTCCAGACAGGAAACATTTAAGGAGAAACAGGAGCTCCACACTCCAGCACACACACACAATAAAAGCCTCATCTATTCATCTTCTCCCTTGATCTAGAGGAGAGAACTGAAGTGACACTTGATGCTCTGTGCTGATCTCTGGAGGGCAAATCAAATCCCAAATGAGGGGAGCAGCAGCTCCAAAAGAGACACACTGAAAAATAAACAAGGGGATGGTTGGTTTGGGGTTTGGGGTTGTTTTTGGGGAGGAGAGAGGGGAGAGATCTCTTTCAAAACATGGGGTTTGTCTAATTCATCTCTTAAATAAAGTGAGTAACAAAATGTGATTATTTTGGTGGGCGGCCTGAATGATTATCTGGGTGGCCTGGATGGATTTTACATATTTTCCAATGGAATAACAACAATTTGGAGCCTAAATGTGACAGCTGAGTGTCTGACCCTGTTCCTGAGCCCCAAAAGTGCCCAGCATTTCCGTGGATCCCTTTCCTGGGGATGCCCAAGGGCTTGGCAAGAACAACCCAAGCTTCTCTCCCACCCTTGTTAGGCAGCAGGTAAAAAATCAGTCCCATTTTCAACAGCTGGGGAAACTGGGGCAACAAAAATGGGAAACAATTTGTCCATGCTGGCTCAATAATGCCTCATAAAAGGAATCTGAGACCACTTTTCCCATCCATGCACTAAAGCTCCCTCCCTCCCCGAGCAGCTCTGAATAACTGTGTCACTTTTCCTGCAATTTGCAGAGGCCACACGCTGTTCCTCTCTTCCCCTGGCTCCTGCTGATTGGCATTTCCATCTCCAGCACGTGGAGTTTTCCATTCTTTAGGGGAATGGGGTTCTCAGGGGGCTCCCAGCTCCTTCTTCAGCAAAGCCCAGCAGGCACAGAGGGAGCAGGGAGCAGGCACAGCCCCTGCTTGGACCCACACCTAAAGGAAATCTGTGTTTTCCTCCAGTTTCTCCTCTTTTTTCCCCTCTTTTCCCACACACCTTGCACTGCAGTGGGTGATTTCATTGCTGCAATGCTGCTCCCACCACCCACTGAGCACATCCCTGACTCCCCACCACGTTTTTGAGGCAAGGACCCAAATCCTGATGTTTTCTCCCTGGATTAAACCCCACGGGTTTGGAGTCCAGGACATCCCTGTGGCCACCCTGGAGGGTTTGCAGACCGGACAGGGGGTCTGGGGTCTGTACAGGGGGGTCAGAGCCTCACACAGAGCCCAGGAGGACACTGCCTCTGATCCCTGCCATGGCAGTGAATGCCCACAGTGTGTGAAGAATCACAAGCTGAGAGAATTCAAAATAAGCAGTATTTAGTTTATCATAGAATGTAAATGTAGAATCTGGGATTTTTAGTATCTGGGGCTGAAGAGACAAGCTGGAGGAATTGGGGAGTGGCCCCTGTGCTCCTTGTTCTTGCTCTCGTCCCCCATCTTTTGCTGAGTTGGATTTTAGAGATTGGTTTAGAGTAGAAATGCCATGTTAGCATAGGCAGTGGGCACTGGTAAAATTCTGTCAATAAAAAGTGCATTTTGGACGGTGGTTGGGTCAGGGGTGCTGTACATGAGGTGTGGGGCTCTCTGAGCCGCCCAGTCCTGCTCTGCTGGGGATGCCCTGCAGAGCTGAGACAGAACTGAGATAATGCCCCTGCCAGGGAGGCCTGGCAGAGCTGAGACAGAACTGAGATAATGCCCCTGCCAGGGAGGCCTGGCAGAGCTGAGACAGAACTGAGATAATGCCCCTGCCAGGGAGGCCTGGCAGAGCTGAGACAGAACTGAGATAATGCCCCTGCCAGGGAGGCCTGGCAGAGCTGAGACAGAACTGAGATAATGCCCCTGCCAGGGAGGCCTGGCAGAGCTGAGACAGAACTGAGATAATGCCCCTGCCAGGGAGGCCTGGCAGAGCTGAGACAGAACTGAGATAATGCCCCTGCCAGGGAGGCCTGGCAGAGCTGAGACAGAACTGAGATAATGCCCCTGCCAGGGAGGCCTGGCAGAGCTGAGACAGAACTGAGATAATGCCCCTGCCAGGGAGGCCTGGCAGAGCTGAGACAGAACTGAGATAATGCCCCTGCCAGGGAGGCCTGGCAGAGCTGAGACAGAACTGAGATAATGCCCCTGCCAGGGAGGCCTGGCAGAGCTGAGACAGAACTGAGATAATGCCCCTGCCAGGGAGGCCTGGCAGAGCTGAGACAGAACTGAGATAATGCCCCTGCCAGGGAGGCCTGGCAGAGCTGAGACAGAACTGAGATAATGCCCCTGCCAGGGAGGCCTGGCAGAGCTGAGACAGAACTGAGATAATGAAGAATAAACAACCTTGGAAACTGCACTGGGGACTCAGCCTGTCTGCTCTGGCTCTGGTGTGAAACACTCAGGGCAAAGAGAAGACTGATAACCTGATTACCTTGGGGAACAGCAACCAGAGGAGAATCTCAAAGAAAACCAACTTTGAGACCACGGTTTTGCCTTTTTGTGCCGGGTACAGCCTCACTGGATACAACCCTAAAATAAAAATTACCCCAGAGTTTTCTGCCCCTCCAGCATGCCAGCCCCAAACCTGCTCCTAACAGGGGACAGCGTGCACTGCACCAAGATCATCATCCAAACTGAGCTTTTCCAGCAAAAACCACAACAAACTGAGCCCACACGCCTCCTCCAGAGCCACCTTCCTTTAAGGAAAGGGCCGGGTTTTGTCAGCTGGGTCCTTTTTTTTCATTCCCCTTCTTTTTCCTCTTAGGCCTGAATGGTTTAATGAGCGTCCTTTTGACCTAGGAAACTTAGTTTTAATTTTCATCCCTTTATCCAGAGAACAATGTGTCCTGGGGGCATCTTTGAGCACAATGTACACTTTCATCATCAAAACAAATGCTAGAAATACCCATCTGCCACGGTATCAGAGCGTGTTGGCTCACTGAGCCGGACACCGCTTAGGGGACAAGGGAGGCTTTTACTCTTCTCAAAGTCATGAGTGCTCCCTCTAAGCTCTTTAGCATTAGAGATTCCTGTGGAGATGGGTATTAGAAGCTGCATTTCTCTTTTTTTTTGTTCAGGAATGATGGGGGATGGAGGGTTCTTTGGAGAGAAGGGAAGGGAGGATGCTCTGTCACTCATCCCGGCGGGTGCTTGGAGAGGCTCAGGAGCGCTCTGCTCCCGGAGATGCTGCTCAGAGGGAGCAGCAAATCAAGGACTCAGCTCTGAGCTGAAGGTTACCCAGGGTGGGCAGGTATCCACAGGGCTCCTCCTCAGCTGTCTGTCCCCAGAAGGGGGTGACAACTTTCTCTGGTTTATTTTATCACAGAATCTAAGTTTGGGTTGGAAGGGGCCTTAAAGATCATCTTGTTCCACCCCACTCTGCCATGGCAGGGACACCTTCCACTGTCCCAGGCTGCTCCAAGCCCTGTCCAGCCTGACCTTGGACACTTCCAGGGGCAGCCAGAGCTTCTCTGGACCCCCTGTACCAGGACCTCCCCACCCTCTCAGTGGCTGCACTCCTGGGTATGGATCTCAAGCTGATGTGCACCAGCTCCACTCAACACCCTCCACTATCCAGACTTCTCCAGACCTTCCCAATTCCCCCCCACAACATCCCATTCATGCCACAACCCTCAGCTTTTTAGGATTTGGCCCTTTCCCCAAACCCACCCTCAAAAGAGGTTTGCCAGCTACAGCCTCCTCTCTGTTCCAGACCGGAATAATTTGGAATAAGTTATAATAATAGTAAACATAGTACAAACAACAACAAATCAAACCTGCTTTGTTACTCCCCAGGCACACACATTTGTCTTCCAGGCGACAAAGTAATCACATTTTTGGTTCTAATTTATGACGCGTGTTTCAGCCGCTGCCTTGGGGCGTTATCACAGTCACAGCCCCAGTACACCACAGGAGGAATCCAGGCTCTTAAATCCTCACCTCCTTGAGCTCCTCCACCTGCCAACCATCCCAAAAACATCCTTTCCTCAGTTTGAGCAGAGCCCAGGGAAGGTATCCCACCTCCACAGCCCTTGGGAGCACCAGCCCCGTGGAAAGGGGCACCACAAAATCCACTGAAAGCTGGGCTGTGTTTGATTTCCTGAGGAATTTGCATGGAAAAGCTGATTTTTACCTATTAGCTTTTATGTTCTCCCTTCAAACAGCTTCAAAACATAATGCTCATCATTAGTGTTTATGGGACAGCAGCACACACACACAGAGAAAACATTGGAATGTGGAAAAATACTGAGAATTCTTCTCTCTGCCTGGGTTCTTCCCACCATCACCCAGACAGCAGCTGGAACACGTAGGTGAGGAGCAGCTGCAGAGAGGGATGAGCAGCTGGATCTCAGGGGAGTTTGGGGGGTGGATCAGGATCTTTCCAGCTGAATTTGGAAGGATGGAATGGGAAGGCTCCTGCAGCAGTACTGCTGGACCTGCCCAGCCTCTCCCTCCACACTGAGCAGGCATCAGGGCATAGGGAACACAGGGGTTTTTCCCCCTTTTTTGACGCTCTCTTTATGCTGCTGGGATTTTCACATGGCAGGTGTCAGTCTGTGCACAGCCCAGTGAAGCAGTCACATCTCCCTCACACCAGAATAAGCACGGAGCCTTTGCTGGGAAAGGGGAAGGAAATGGGATGGGGGCTGAGATTTCCTCCCCCAGGACAGCACCAGGAGAAATCTCTGCCGCAGAGCAGAATAATCACATTTCTTGCCAAGGAGCACGAGCCTTTTGGCAGGTCGGGGATGGATCTCAGGAGCTGCCACGTCTCTCTGCTGTCTACAGCTGATGAAGTGTCAAATGAGATGGAACAGAAAGTGAGACCCATCTGGGAAAGCTCCAACAGCCTGATTGATACCGAGAGGAGGAGGAGGAGGCTGAGGTGGCAGGAGCACCACAGGGACCTGCTGCTGGTTGCTGCCACACTCAGCAAGGTGATGCTGAGGGACACTTGGGGAAGGCCAGCCCTGAGCATCTCTGTGACTCCCGAGCATCTCTGTGATTCCTCCTCCTCCTCTCCTGCTGACCAGAGCAGGGAGGGAGCAGCCTTGGTAATTGCCAGAGCACTCAGCAGTGACAGCAGTCCTAGTCCTCAACACAATAGCACTGATCATTAATTACTGTCCTTATTCATTAGTGTGAGAGGGGGTCCCTGGGCAGGCTCCTCTGGAGCTGGCAGGTGGCTCAGGGTGAGCAGGCCCAGTGCTCTGCAGAAGAGCTGGATTTAAAAACTCAGATTAGCACTGGGGCTTCAGCAGTGCAAGAAGAGGGGGAGGAGGAAAATTTGTGCCTCTCCTCACTGACACCTCAAATCTCTGCACAGCCCCTGGGCCAGGGGCTGCAATGGAAACAGGGAATTGTGCTGGAAGTGCAGTAATGCACCTGGGGGCACTGGGGAGGTGACATGAAGCTGCACCCACCCCAGGATGTGGGAGAGTTGGTAAAGGGGACAGACCACGTCCCCTGACCTTGCCCTCTGCATCCCACAGAGGGATCAATGCAATTATGGAATTTCCAGCCTGACCCTTGAACTGTCACAGCTCCTCCATCCCAACAGAGCAGGGGTGACCTTCAAGATGTGGGGGACGTCTTTTCCTAAAGGACATTATGGAACTCAGTCCTGAATTAATGGAAATCTCCTTTCAGCCTAAGGAGAACCCTTTTGGCAGCCCCTGGGAAGGCAGGCAATGAGGCAAGGCACAAGATCCACCACAGCCAGAGAGCCCTGCTCACACACAGCCACAGGGTGCTGTGTTCCACCACACCCCTTAACAGGATCAGCAAAACAGGGCCAGCATATAAAATACAGCTGCTTTGGAGATCACAAAAAAATACTTTAATCTGCAGTGGCTCCTCACCTCTAGGGGCCTGTGAACTGGTACACTCTATCTGCTTATTTAGCTGATCCTGTTAAAAAGCTATCAGAATAAAGCAGAGAGGGGAAAAGAAAGAGAAATCTTCGTTGTGTGAACTGAGCCAGAGAAAACTTTCCCTCTAGCAAGACTCTGGCAAAAATCCCAGTCCCACTCCACTGGTGTTTGAAATACAAACACGAAGATCTGCTGGTCCTGAAGAGCATTTCCCACTGCCCCAGGGCTCACTGCCCACGGAGAGATCCTGGAGATGCCCCTTGGAGAAGCAGGGATGCTCTTTAGCCTGCACAAGAGAAAGTCAGGAGATCAGGCAAGGGGGAGATGTGAGGAAGGAGCAGCATCCTGACAGCAGGGAAGGGTCCAGGTGAGCGCCGTGGAAGGAATAAAACTCCACGGATTTTGTATCCAACCTAAAACAAAGCTCCTCATCCCCATCCCTCTGTCAGAGCTGCAGTGCAGAGCCTGAGGGCAGTGCCAGGAGGATTCTGTCACCTGGAAGGATCAGGAGGGCTGGGAATGGGGCAGAGCTGCCACACTGGGGAGGGATGCTCAGCACAAGCCTGACACAGACATCACTCAGTGACTGTGAGAAAGGGAGAGGCAGGAGCTGCCCCACATGGGGCTAAAACCAAGAGGAAAAGCCACAAATAAAGGAAAATACAAAGGCAAGGCACCAAATCAGCTTTTACCACTTTAAGTAACTTATTCAGCTCTGCTGGGAGGCAGGAGGGGAAAATTCCTGCTCTGCTGCCCACCAGGTTTGCTCCAGCTGCTGCCACCCAGCCCCTCCCAGCTGCTGCTCTGGACTCTTTCATTCAGGATCCACAGTTTGGCCAGGTTCACACACCAAAGGCAATAAAGCAAAGAGCTGAGTGAGGTGAGAGAGGCACAGTGAGGTGACAGAGACCTGCACAGCCCTGGGATCGTTTCATGGGAAAACAGAGCCCCTGCTCCAGCATCTCCTGCTGCCCTGCAGCAGATTCCAGGAGAAGGAAAAACAAAAGGCAAATCCCAAAGGGCACAAACAGGATTCCCTAATTTCCTGTGGGGAGATGGGATCTGCAGGCTCAAGGACCAGCAAAATGTGAAGGGATAGAAGTCCATTCTGCATAATTCCTGAAAGAGGAGAGTGCCTCATCCCCTTGGACACATTGGACAAAATCCAAACACGGCTTTGAGCCTTCCATATCACCCTGACAAAAGCCTCATGTTTCCCACTTGGATGGAGGCCCAGACCTGTGTCAGCAGATCAGGCTGCTCACGGGCAATATTCCAGCTGATCACACTGCTGGGACACTTTGGAGAACAGAGGGACCCACCCTGAAACCATCAGCACACCAGCAAATAAACCTCATCTTGTCTGAATCCTTAAAATCAGTAAATCTGCCTCAAGGAGCAGGTTAGTAGTAATATTTCAGGACAAGTGAGATTTTGGGGCACAGCTTGTTTGGTGTGGCCCTAAATCCCTGAGACAGAGTTGGAATTGGCTCTTAAATGTAACCACACTATTCATGCAGGGAGAGACACTGCAGAATATCCTGGCAAAAATCCCAGTCCCACTCCACTGGTGTTTGAAATACAAACACGAAGATCTGCTGGTCCTGAAGAGCATTTCCCACTGCCCCAGGGCTCACTGCCCACGGAGAGATCCTGGAGATGCCCCTTGGAGAAGCAGGGATGCTCTTTAGCCTGCACAAGAGAAAGTCAGGAGATCAGGCAAGGGGGAGATGCTGCAGAACATCCAGCCTGGCCAAGCAGTGAGCAGGACCCATCCTGCTGGTGCTGTGCCCTTTCCTGGGCTGGGATGCTGGGACCTGCTGCTGCCAGCACTCAGAACCAATCCTGAATCCCCTCAGATGAGCCTGAAATGGAAAATGCTGCAGCCCTGGCACTCACCACACACCACGTGGGAGCTGGGGATGGCAGCACCGCTGCCTCCAGCCCTGACCTTTATTTTCCATTAATGGACCCGGGCGAGTGTCGCCTGTGTTTGAAGCTGCATAAAATGAACTGAAAATAAGAGGGATAAACAGCAGCAGTTAAGGCTCTTTCCCCACTCCCACACACCCCCTCCTTTATATATTTTTTTTTCCTGGAGCAATGCTGAACCAACTGTAGCAAAGTTATTGACACACAGCGAGGAGCTTGCAGGCAGAGCTGGCTGGTTGGGAAGCAGCTCCCAGGCAGGGGAGACAAACCCAGAGGAAAGGAGCTCTGTGGGGGGAGCTCTGCCAGCCCCCAGATGTCACAAAGCATCTGGTTCAAGTGTCAGCAGGACAGAGCCATCCCAGAGGAAAAGGGGATGAGAAATAAAGTGAGGATCACCACGGCTGGAGAGGGAAGGCAAGGAATGGGAAAGCGATGCTGAGATTAACTTTGTACTGACACTGCCCTGAGCAGGTGTCATCCACCCATGGATGCAATTTGCCACCCTAATCGAGGTATTTCACACCCCCACTCTTGTAGGTACTGATCATCACCTTTTTGGTGAGGCCCATAAAAAGAAGAGGATCCTCTTTAGGAAGAAATGCTTCCCTGGGAGGGTGGTGTCATCCATCCCTAGATGCAAATTTCCACCCTGAGATATTCCATTCTTGTGGGGTACTCAGCATCACCTTTTTGGTGAAGCCTTAAAAAGAAGAGGATCCTTTTTAGTAAGAAATGCTTCCCTAGGAGGGTGGTGTCATCCATCCATGGATGCAAATTTCCACCCTAATCCAGGTATTTCACACCCTCCCACTCTTGTGGGGTACTCAGCATCATCTATGGTGAAGCCCATAAAGAGAAGAGGATCCTCTCTAGGAAGAAACTCTTCTCTAAGAGGGTGGTGTCATCCACCCATGGATGCAAATTTCCACGCTAACTGAGATATTTCATTCTTGTGGGGTACTCAGCATCACCTTTTTGGTGAAGCCTGTAAAGAGCAGAGGATCCTCTTTAGGAAGAAATGCTTCCCTGGGAGGGTGGTGTTATCCATCCATGGAGCAAATTTCCACCCTAACTGAGGTATTTCACACCCCCCACTCTTGTGGGGTACTGAGCATCACCTTTTTGGTGAAGCCCATAAAGAGCAGAGGATCCTCTTTAGGAGGAAATGCTTCCCTGGGAGGGTGCTGAGGCCCTGGCACAAGCTCCAAGGACAAATTGTGCATCCCTTGAACACTTCCAAGGACACCTGGAAGTGTCCAAGGCCAGGCTGGACAGGAATTGGAGCATCCTGGTCTAGTGGAAGGTGTCCCTGCCCATGGCAGGGGGTGGAACTGGATGAGCTTTAGGGTTCCTAATAACCCAAACCATTCCATAATTCACTGATCTTTCTCACATATGATGCCCATAACTCCCACACCAAGGAAGGAACAGGAGCTGGAGGGCTCCAGTGGGGAACAACACCACCAGGAGAGCTGTCATTTGGGCTTTTCCACACCCAGATTGTCATCAGAGGGAAGGGAGCCAGCCCAAAACTTTTAAAAACATTAACCTTCGCTGGTATTTGCAGAGCAAACAGGGAATTCACACAAATTAAATGGCAATGTGTTGCTTCCTTCTGCTATTCCAGTTTTAGGAATGCAGGTTTAGGATTCCAGCACATGCTGTGCTAGGCTAACCCTTTAATTCTTTAATCCAAGCTCATCTCACAGCCAGCCCTTTAATTTAAATTTCTCTGGATAGCTGCCCCATGTTTAATAAATAACTATTGACTATTTAAAGAGCACCTGGGCTGAGGTTTCCCACCCCAGGCTGGGTGCACACACACAAACACACAGTGCCTATTACCGCCTTATTAAACCTTAGTCCTAGGCAAGAGCTTAATAGCCACTTGCTATTTAATTAGCCAGGGAGTTCAGGGCTTATTGGGGGGAAAAAAATGTAAATACCAGCAGGACTGTAGCTCTGACAGCCCTGGGAAATAAATCCTCCTTTCCTTTTGCTATCCACAGAGGAAATGGCTCTCCATGGCCAGCAGCAAGGACTGATCCCAGAATCCCAGAATGGTTTGGGATGGAGGCAAACTTAAACTTTTTCTTGTTCCACCCCCTGCCATGGACACGGACACTTCCACTGTCCCAGGCTGCTCCAAATCCCACCCAGCCTGGCCTTGGGCACTGCCAGGGTTGGGGTATCCACAGCCTCTCAGGGTGACCTGCTGCAGCATCTCAGAGATGTGGGGAGGACAGGATGGTGGCTTCCACTGCCCCCTTTGATTCAGCACAGTGGGCTCATAGAGCAGTGAAAAAAGCCTCAAGCCATGACCCATGGGGCCACCACCATCACCAGGAGGGGGGAATCACCCACAAACACCCATCTGTACAAAAATCCAGCCCAGAGCTGTCATCTGTGGGTCTCTCCTAAATCCCCACGGGAGCATTTCAGCTCCTGTGCTTTGCAGAGGGTGACACTGTGACCCCCCTTCCCCCAGGCTCAGCATTCCCATAACTCACACTGCACGCCAGATAGTCAAAGGTAAGCTTCCATCAGGATCCAGGAGGATTTATCTCCATGGGCTCCCATTAAGGGTAATAAGATGAAGGCAATCAGCCTCATACATTCCACTTTGGCCAGTATAAATGCCTTCACTTTGTTAGATGTCTGCTGGAGTCATGGCAAGGAATGAGAAGGGATGGGGGAAAGAAAAGGAAGGAAGAAGAGGAAGATAAAACACTCCCAGGCCACTTCAAGCTTTGTTTTTGTTGGGAAGGTGTTTGGGGTTAGAATTGTAGAATCCCAGATTTGTTTGGGTTGGGAAGGACCTTAAAGCTCACCCAGTTCCACCCCCTGCCCTGTGCAGGGACAGCTCAGTTTGCTCCAAGCCCCATCCAGCCTGGCCTGGAACATTTCCAGGGATGGGGCAGCCACAGCTTCCCTGGGCACCCTGTGCCAGGGCCTCCCCACCCTCCCAGGGAAGAATTCCCTCCTAATACCCCACCTAACCCCTCTGTCTGTCAATTAAAAACCATTTCCCTTTGTCCTGTCACTGGTGGGTTCAGCAGAGACTCTGGCTGGGAGGGTTCAGGCTACACCCCCTGGCACCATTCCCCTCTCCCAGTGGAGATTCCAGGGTGGTTTGGGGTTTTTTGGCTGTTCCTTTGCAGGATTTCTGGCTGCCCGTTTGCTCCATCCCAGCGGACGCTGCCATCTGCCAGCGCGTCACCGACAGGAGATTTTGTCAGCGCCATGCTCGGCGTCACTGTGAAGGTGACACTTTTCCAGGGGGCTGGCTGTGGTTTGTGTCTGCTTTCAATTTATTCACAGAGCAACTTAAAAAAAATTAAAAAAAAATAAAAAATTCAAAAGCGACTAGAAGAGACTTTGTAAAAACAGTCATTACAAAACTTGAGGATTTCAGATGCTGTTATTGTTCCAGTGAGCCCCAGAGATTGCAGCTGAAATCAGGGCCCTGCTGTGCACTTCACAAACAGGCAAAACCCGTGCCTCCCGTCAGGAAAGGGCTGTGTTTGCTCTGAGCTGCAGCTCACAGAGGAGATTCGGTGCTAAGCTGAACCTCAGATGTCTTATCAGGCACTCACACCCAGAGATGTTAACTCTGAACCCGCGGATGGAGAGCTCAGAGTCATCGTGGGGCTGAATCAACTGCTGCTCTCTGTGCCTCCCTCAGCCTCCTGCTTCCTCTCCAGGAAACAGACCCTTAGCACCCCAAAAACAGCCCAAAAAGGACAGTCAGCACCATCAATCCCACAAATCAATCACACAGAGCTTAATTGGACACAATTAGCATGGCCCAACATCCTCTGCATCATCAGGTTCCCCTGCTCCTCCTCCTCCCTCGCTGGCTGGACACAGGGTCCAGACAATCTTCCCAAAGCTCCGTTGAGCCAAGTCACCACTTTCCTGACATGACATTTGTTATCCCTAATTACCAACTTGGCTTCATTTTAAAGTCATTTGCACTGATTACTCTGACTGCTGCCTTGGGTAGTCAATGACTTAGATTAACTAATCACATCACACAGAAAAATATTTTAAATATACATATACATTCACCTAAATTCCTTTAATGTCCTGCTTTGCAGCATCTTGGCTTAAACTGATGCCCACTTGTTCCTCTAATCTGACACGAGCTCAAAGAGTCTCGTGGCATCAATCCGCTCAATTCCCTTCAGAGATGTGTAAGCCCTCCACGAAGCCCCTTCCTAATCCCCTTTTTGCCAGTGATTACAGAGCTGGAGTCTCTAACTGAGCCTGGATCAGAGCCCCCATGTCCCCTCCAAGCTGCCTTTTGTTCTCCTGGCTGCGGTGTCACCAAGCACGGGTCACCTCCCCTGAGGGGCCTTAATGCATTCACAAATTGCTCAGCCTTTGGGGAAGTTTGGAGCCACTTATTCAAGAGTTTCAGGCAAAGCAGTAGACAAGTGAATTGTAATTTAACACTCCCCAAAAAAGGCAAGGAAGTTGAAATTATGAATTCAATTCCTGATATTGTGGCAAATCCACAGCAGAAAATAAATTCCCTGGATAAGGGCTGGTTTGAAGCAGCTCAGGACCTCTCCCATCCCACTTCCACTCTCTTTGTATCCCATTAAAATCATCTTGCCATGCAGACACCCCATTCCTTGCTCTGGAGCTCTCCTGAGTCACTCTCAAAAGTCACGGATACCTCTGGCTCCAGGGCTTGCACTGGGATTTATCACAGGATCACAGCATCGTGGAAAGCTCTGGGTTGGAAGGGACATTAAAGATCCACCGTGTTCCAACCTTTTCCCACGGTGTGAGGGTCAGACCAAAGATCCTTTGTTTGCCTCCTGATCACTGCAGAGGGACAGGGGGAAAGGGGGCTGAGCCCACAGAGACCCCAGATTCATTTCCCCTGGCCTGGCACAGGCTGAGGTGGAACCTCCAGAGCCCTGCAGGTGCCCATGGGAAGGACAATGGACCTGTCACGGTGCCTGGGCTGTGTTTGCTCTGAACCAGCTGTGCTGTACCTGGACCTGTTCCCTCCACAGAGCAAGGAGACCACACTGTTCAGGAGAACTCCCACCCCCCTTTTCCTGGATGGCTGTCCCTCATTTCGAAATGGACTGTAACCAGCTCCCCCAAAAATGAGCCTTGGAGATCTCCCTGGTGGACAAGACAGATCTATTGGCTCAACATCACGAGGACTTGTGTGTCCTGTTGGTAGCTATGACCCGTCTTGTCTTTTCTCTCCTCTTTCATTCTCTCCTTTTCCTCTATCACACATTGATTGTGGGTATCAATAAAAGAGACATTGATTTTTGGTTAAAACTGAGTTCTCTTTGCCTCTTTTTGCACTTTGAAATCACAACGAACCATCGCGACCATGAAACGGATTGTGACACACGGGCAGGGACAAATTTCACCAGACCAAACTGCTCAGAGCTCCATCCAACCTGGGCTTCTCCCTCTCTTTCCATGTCCCTCGTGGA
>VXBR01005249.1:746189-766048 GCA_013400215.1 Cisticola juncidis
AGAGGAGAGGAGAGGAGAGGAGAGGAGAGGAGAGGAGAGGACTCCAGCTCGGCAGAGCCTGATGGCAGCACACAAACAAATGTCTGACCAGCAGGAGCCTGCTCTGCCCACGGCCTGTGGGAGCCAGGAAAGGCTCTGCCCAGCACTGCCAGGCAGCTGCTCCCAGAAAGGGAGGGGAGAGGCCCCAGGCATCTAAACCCCCTGTGAAAGTGGCACCAGGTGGAGGAGGAAGAAGGAGAGGGGATGATGCTGTTTTGTTGTTTCTACGAAGATGCTCTGTGTGTTTGCACAGGGGGAAGGGACGATGTAGAACTGGCAGGAAAAGCAACCCAAGGGAAACCCCTGAGGATCCAGACTGGGGATACAGTGGAGACTCCCTGGGATGGGCAGGGTGGCACGATGCCCATGAGAGGTGCAGTGATCTCCCAAGCAGCAGGCCAGGATCAATCCATGCCTGGCAGCCCTGGAGAACACCCTCTCACCCCTTCTCCCACCAGCCTTTCCCTATCCCCATTTCCAACCTCACCAGCACTTCCCAGTACTGCAGTGAGCTCTGTCCAGCCCCAGATACCCACAGGTGGGGTTGGAGGGGACTCGGTGTGAGCCACAGCTCTGGGGAAATCACAGAGCAAGGGAGGGAGAGAAGAGCAGCAGGGCCAGGCTGAACCACCTGCACAGACATCGAGTCCTGCACTGAGGATGCTCAAGCTCAGGGAACAGGTGCAGCTGCAGAAATCATGTTCCCCCAAATTATCTCTTCTTTTTCCCCCTCAAGTCTTCAGAAAAAACAGTGGGGTGAGGGCCAGAAGGATGGCGGGGTGAGGGAGGGGAGGAGGATGAGGTGAGGGAGGGGAGGATGAGGTGAGGGAGGGGAGGATGGTGGGGTGAGGACCACAGGCCGTTTCCACAGCTCGTTTTCGCCATCTAGTGCTCAGCTCCCTCTCCCATGGAAAACCAACCTAAACCAGGGGTTATTTCCCAAGTCCGGAGCTGTGCAGAACAAAACCCTGCACTTCCGAGTCAGTTCAGGTCTGGCCCCTGTGCACCTCAAGTCCCAGAGCACGACAGGGTCATAAATGATCATAAATTATCATATTTATGGTCATAAATGATCATATTTGGGTCATTTTGGAGGTGTTTGTGTTTTTTGTGGGGTTTTTTTGGTTTGTTTTTTTTGTTTGTTTATTTTGGGTTTTTTTGTTGTTGTTGTTTGTTTTTTGTTGTTTTTCTTTCAAGAGAACAAAACTGAGCCATCCCAGATTGGCACAGAACAGGTCCAGGGAGAGCACAGTTTTCAGTCCATTAAACCTTGCCTTCTCCTCCTGCTTCCCATGCTCCTTTCCCCTGGTTTTGAGAGATCACTGTGTGTGCCTCAGTTTCCCCAAGCAGAGGAGAACATCTCTCTTTAACAACACAGAGAAAATTCTCTCTCTTCATACCTCATCAGCATTCTGGGAACTGCAAGGGAGGGAAGTTTGCCAACGCCTTTTTGAAGGATAAACACCTGAATACAGGATGTTCCCCACAAGATCCAAAATGCACAGGAAAATGCAAAAAAAAAGCAGAGTTTGATGTCCATCAGCACATCCTACATCAACATAGACACTTGCTAACTCAAAAATAATAAAATTGATTGGGAAAGCACAGCGAGTCCAAGGGGTAGAACACTGGAGGTTTCCCAGAGAGCTGCTGGACTCCTCAGCCCTGGAAGGGCTCAAGGCCAGGCTGGATGGGGCTTGGAGCAACCTGGTTTGGTCTCCCTGCTCATGGCAGGGGGTTTGGATTAGAGACCTTTAAAGGTCCCTTCCAACTCAAACTGTTTTACAATTCCACAATCTGCTCATGGATGCTCTGAGATGAGCAGCAAGAACAGTCCCAGCCCCACGAAGAGCTGCAGCAGGGACACACAAGCCAGAAAAAGAAGAACCAGAGCTCAGCTCACCCCACCGAGCCCTTTTCTCTCTCTGTGGGATTGCTCAGCAGCTGCAGGCCAGGCAGTGCTGCCTGGGAGGGTGGTCCCCAGCAGCCCCCGATGTCCCCAAAGTGCCACCAGGCTGCTCTGCCGTGCTGCAGGAGGGCATTGCCATCTGCTGACAGGCTGCAGCCCTGCATGCTCCTGCAGCAAGCCCTGCCTGCTCCTGCAGCAAGCCCTGCCTGCTCCTGCTGCCCTGCAGGCGCTGGGGATGGAGCCCAGGGTGGAATCCCCCATTCCAGGCGGGATGAGGCTCCTGGATCTGCCCAGCTCCATCCCTGCAGCCCCATCCACCAGCAGTGGCTCCTACTCACGAGTGAATAATCAGCTTATTACAGATTCAGATAGAAAATCATAATATTTGCTAATCACAATATTAATTTCTTGCTAATTGGCTGCCTGATGGCACAGGCAGAGCAAGGGGGCACCAGCTGGCTGCCGAGGCAGGGCCTTCCCTGGCTGCTGACGGCTCCGGAGGCTTTGGCTTCCTCCAGCAGAGGCGGGTGCAGAAGTCAAGAGCCCAGCCCACAATTTGGAGCCTTTCTTGCCAGAGGGATCGCTGAAACCCAGGGCAGGAGGAGGGGAAAGGGCTCGGGGCTCAGGCAGGGAAACTGAGGCATAAAAACACTACCCAAGAGGGAGAGGAGCAAAGCAGAGGGGCCACGAGCTCTGAGCAGTGTTTTGACACCTGCACCCTCTTGCTTTGCAGCATCCCAGCATCAAGCCAGCACTGACACTGTGATACATGCCAATCACTCGATTTTAGAAATTTATGAAAATTTAATAAAGAATAAAATTGGTTACAAAAATTTAATGCAAATAAAAGTTTAAAAAGTTTTCAGAGACAGGACAAATAATGAGACAAATAAGAGCAAAGAGGCAGTCCGGACCACCGACCGTCCCCCCTCCCTCCTAGACAAAGGCTGGGAAGGAGAAGGGCACTTTTTGGGAGAAAACCTTCCCTTTTGAGCCCAAAATTTCATGAGTCTGCATTCTTTATCTAAGACAAACTCGTTTTTCCAAGGGCCCCCTGCTAACCCCCCTTGGCCCCAGGGAGCCTGGCCTGACCAGGTGGCTCTTGTGGATTCGGGGTCTGGTTCTTATGGATTTCTGGTAGATCTGGTTCTGGTCTGGTTCTTATGGATTTCTGGTAGATCTGGTTCTGCTCTGGTTCTTATGGATTTCTGGCAGATTTGCATCTTTCTGTCTGAAGAATCCGAGGGGTTTTTTTTTTTCTTTTCTGTTGCAATCCTTATTTCTGGGAAACATCCTCCTGGTTTGCTTCTCTTATCTCTTGAGCTAAAGAAAACACCTTACACACAAATTTTACTGAAGCTTAATGTTAAAAACTACATTTACTATATTACTCAAATGTTAATATTACATAACTTTCTAAATAGCATATTACATATAGTAAATATCTGTGTAGAGCCACATACACAATATGACTTTTTCACAGGCACTCCCTGTCCCGCTCCAGGACGGTCCCCAAGCCCTCTCCAGGACGGTCCCCAGGCCTCTCCAGGACGGTCCCCAGGCCTCTCCAGGACGGTCCCCAGGCCTCTCCCTCGGGGATAGGGGCTTGGGGAGGAGGGGGAGGCACTTCACAGGTAACCCCTCCGCACGGAGCCAGCGCCACATTATGCAGGTTGGACGCCAGGCAAGGCTGATCACAGAGTCATTGCTGCTGCTGCTGCTAATGAGGCCCTTAGGCTAATTAAAAAGACGAGTACAACACAAAAACATAATGAGGAGCCAGTTTATCAGTCAATCGGAGGACACGAGTACGCCAATAAAAGTTTGAACTGCTCCTTGCTGCCAGCAGCCCAGGGCTCCCCGAAATGGCTTTGTGCTTCCCAGCTCCTGGCTGAGGACAAAAAGGAGGATGAGAGGCCAGGAAGAGATGTGAAACCTCCTCTCTGCCCACCTGGCCTGGGGCTGTTTGCTTTTACTGCACAGAGAATGGAGAGCTTGAAAATGAAGTAGTGAGAGGGGCTCAGGTGGCTCATCCCCTCCAGGGACAGGGGGCGTTCATCAGTGCCCTGTCCCCCCACACCCTGGCACTCTGTACCCCCTCCAGGACAGCAGCCACGGCTCAGGGCTCTTCCCTGGCCACCAGCACCGTCTGTGATTCCACAGAATGCTCGGATCCCTGCCCTAGGTCCCTGAGGATGAAGGATGCTGTGGGAGGCTCCATCCAGCCCAGTTCCTCTGGGCTGTGCTCCCCTCCTCTGGCTTTCCCATTAGCCTCTAACCAGGCGGAACGAATGGGCAGGAGAGGCTGCAATCCCACTGCCAGAGCATTATTCTTGTTATTAATATTTTCATTATTATTATTATTCTCCCCATGGCAGGCTCAGCCAGTGAGAGCTGCAAGGGAACCGCAGGGCCAGCAACTCTGAAAACGCCCAAAACCCATGGAAAGGTCCTGCCTGGCCCCAGCTGGGGGTCCCAGATCACCCAGAGCCCCCACCCAGCACCCACCTCTGTTCCCTGCACCTCCACGCTGAGGACACAGCCGGGTGCTGGGTTTAGGGCTGGTTTTTGGGGTATTTTTGCTGATGACAGCTTCCCTGAGTTTCCTCTCTCAGCTCTCTGGCCCAGCCTGTGGATGAGCCAGGAAATCTCAGGGGCGTCTTTGTGATAAACAAATGCAAACACTTGAACCTAAAAACAGCAGCAGCTGGAGCTGCCGTGTGTGGGCACCTCCGGCTGGGGAGGGGCAGCGGGCGGGGATGGGAACGGACAGAGCAGAACCCGAAATTCTCTCAGGTGGAGGGGGAAAGGATGTGGGGAAAGGAGGGGACGCCCAGCAGGAGAGGAATTTGGGAAATCACATTTCCTCAGGCCGATCCATGGCACTGCCTGCCGCTCAGGCACTGCCTGCATGTCCAGGGTAACTTCCCTGATTCCTGCCGTGCCACACGTTCCCTTTGTACAAAACATGGAAAGTTAATTCGTGTTCTTATGGGTTATGGTATGTTAAAAATCATACCCAACCACTGTAAATATGTTATATGAAAATGCAACCTTAGTGCCAGCCAGGCTTGGAATTTACTGATCCCGATGCAGGCACCACCCTAGAATTATCATTTAGGAAAAGACAAAGAATTGTTGGGAATCCGGGCTCCGTGGTTGGCATCAGAAAGGAGGACACGTTAAGATGAGCACTCAGTCCTTCCTCCCGTGGGCAGCAGAGCCATCAGAGCCCCAGCATCGCCGGGATCTCTGGAGAAGGAACTGCCCCTCCAGTCACAAACCTCGGTCTCCATTCACAAACCTGGGTCTCCATTCACCCAGGGAAGCCTGAAATTGGCACCTCTCCCTACGAATTAATAACCAGTCCCGGGAACAAAGAAATATTGTGAAAAGAAAAATTGTGGGGAAATATTGTGCCAGGGGCAAAATAAAGTGTATAAAACCTGAGCCCCAAACAAGGCAAATGTGTGAACTTTTGGGGGCTGCAGTGCTCTAGAGGCTGCATCCCTGTTCACCCATTGACAATCCCGGGTCATCATCATTGTAACTCCGCTGGGGGATTTTAGCTAAATTCTGTAATTTGACCTTTCAATAAATCAAATCATATTTTCAACTGGACTTTTGGATTGGCATTTATAACACCTCACAGGAGAGAGATTCCAGATGAGCCTCTCCTCCCGGGCTGCCACCCACTGAGCCAGCCTGCTGCTCTGCAAGAGCCCTTCCACTGGCGGTCCCTGTCCCCAGGGCTGGCGCTGCTCTGCCCCCTGAGCTGTCCCCACTCCCAGACACTGAGCTGGCAGCGGCCACCCAGGCAGGGACAGCTGTCCCTGCCTGCAGGAGATGCTCCCTGCAGTGCCCTCCTTCAGATGCAAAGATTTCCTCTTATTCTGCATATTTACAGCACTCTCCTTTTGCAGGACCCTGGAAACTTCACGGGATTAATCCCACCAGTGCAGCACCACTCCCTAAATACAGCCCTGGGTAGTCCAGAGCCTTCCTGCTGCATCTTCCTGTACTGAAAATAGGATTCCAAAAAGAACGACTTTTTACAAGGGCATGGAGTGACAGGACAGCCTAGAAGAGGAGAGATTTAGATTGGATATTAGGAGGAAATTCTTCCCAGTGAGGGTGGTGAGGCTGCTCAGAAAGGCTGTGGATCCCCAAAATTGTCCAAGGCCATGTTGGAGAGTGCTTGAAGCAACCTGGAGTAGTGGTAGGGAGTAGAATGAGGTGAACTTTAGAGTCTCTTCCAACCCAAACCTTTCCATAATTGTAGAATTCCATGACACCCAGCTTTGGGGGGAGCCCCCCTGCCTCCTTCCGAGAGCCCCTCTGCAGCCCCAGCTCCTCTCCCCTGGCTGCCAGGCAGGCTCCGAAATGGAGCTGCTAATTAAATTACACTGCCAGCCAAAACTGCTTCGTCAAGTAAATAAATAAATAAAAATTAGAAGGTCATCAAAGCTGTGTTTGGAGACCATCTCATTAGCATACATCTGCATAGTAATGAAGGGAAAAAAGGGCCATTTAAAGAGAGCTGGTAATTTACCCAGCCAAGTAAACTTCATTACCTTTAAGTAGTGCCCACGACAAGCACTAATTCATACCTTTAACAACCCTGGCACAGATGGCAGAGAGGGACGGGCAAGGCAGGGGCAGCCAAGGTGCCCGGGGTCCCCCGGAGGCTCTGGGCGGTGTTGGGGGTCACAGCACCACCCCCAGCACCCCCAGCACCCACCCCGGCCCGGGAATCGGGCACAGGAGGGCGTCAGCGCCAAAGCTTCTCCATCTGGGGCTGCAGCACCGGGATCGTGGCACATGGAGGGGCTTTGCCTCAGCTGCTGCATCCCAGGGGAGCTGAGACCCCCCTGGAGCCCCCCAGAGGCTGCAATCCCGCTGCCAGAGCATTATTCTTGTTATTAATATTTTCATTATTATTATTATTCTCCCCATGGCAGGCTCAGCCAGTGAGAGCTGCAAGGGAACCGCAGGGCCAGCAACTCTGAAAACGCCCAAAACCCATGGAAAGGTCCTGCCTGGCCCCAGCTGGGGGTCCCAGATCACCCAGAGCCCCCACCCAGCACCCACCTCTGTTCCCTGCACCTCCACACCGCGGACACAGCCGGGTGCTGGGTTTGGGGCTGGTTTGGGGCTTTGGGGCTGGTTTTGGGGCTGTTTTTGATGATGAACAGCGAACCCCCCCCACCCCCGCACCAGAGCTACCGGGACGGCACCGCACCGCAGCCCCCAGCGGCAGATTGGGGAGGAAAACGAGGAAAACGGGGCTGTCCTTCTGCCTTCGGGTACTCCAGCGCCCCGCGCATCCTCCCGAGCCTTTTACTCCGCGGTGCAGCCCTGTAGTACCGTGCGGAGCCGTGCGAGGCCAGCACAGCCCCGCGCTGCCGGCCCTGCTCGCTCAGCGCAGCATCCCGTTCCTCTACGCTGTCTGTGTGTTTATTTCCAACGAGGTCAGGAGTACCAAGGTTGTAAAATAACACATTTCCCCTTGTTTTCCTCCCAGATCTCATCCGAGACGCTCCCGAAGTCAATTATCTCCCGGCGCTGAGCTCCCAGCGCGGCAGGCACCCCGTGGGGGCAGAAACCGGGATGTGAGCAGGGAAAACACCAAGTCCTGGTGGGGATTTTAAGCCTCTAAAATGACAATTCCTAGCAAGAGACAACGGGCGGCACATCAGCACTCTGAAAGCCGGGAAGGTGGCACGGGAATTCCAGCTGGGAAGGTGGCACGGGAATTCCAGCCGGAAAGGTGGCACGGGAATTCCAGCCGGGAAGGTGGCACGGGAATTCCAGCCGGGAAGGTGGCACGGGAATTCCAGCCGGGAAGGTGGCACAGGAATTCCAGCCGGGAAGGTGGCACGGGAATTCCAGGTCTTGCTCCCAGCACTGCACAGAGCTCACCTCCAGCTGTGTGCAGAGGTTGAGGTGTCACCTTCTGGCAGGCAGGAGGGGGAAAGGGATGCAGGCATCCCCAGGGTCTGTGGCTCTGCCCTGAATTGGGACAGGGCTGTTTGCTCAGTTCTCCTTGCAGAGATTCCCCCCTTCCCCTTCCGCTTGAATTCAGCACATTTTATTGGGGTCTCCTTCTCCTACAGGCTCCATCCCCAGCCCACTGAAATCAAAGATTGCTTTGTTGGACTCGGAGAGTTTGATTTTGAGAGGGGCTCAAAGGGGCAGAAAGTCACGGCAGGAATATTACAGGACACACCAGCCCACCTGGCAGGTCAGGACTCCTGGGAAATTTACCTTCAAGCCCCTCTCAGAATCAAACCAAACCCTCAACTTTCCTTTAGGCCAGGAGCTCTAGCTGTTCCCAGCCATCCAACGGGTGGGGTACATGGGCCACTGTTCCCATCCCCGGGCCACCCAAGGAGCCAGCTGGCCATGAAGCCAGGACAGCATCCTCATTTCTTCCTTCCCTTTTCCCTCCTTCCCTTTTCTTTTTTTCTTTTTTCTTTTTTTCCTTTTTTCTTTTTCCCTTTTCCCTCTTTCCCTTTTCCTTTCCCCCTTTTCCTTTCCCTCTTTCCCCCTTTTCCCTTCTCCCTTCCCTNCAAACCTTCCCAAACCTTCCCAAACCTTCCCTTCCCAAACCTTCCCTTCCCAAACCTTCCCAAACCTTCCCAAACCTTCCCTGTATTTTTCTAAAGAGCTCTCTCTCCTTTTTTTGCCATGTCTCATTTCATTCCTCATCAGATGCTTTCCCAGAGCATAATCCCGGCTTGTCAGGCAGCCCTTGCAGAAAGGAGTAAATCCTGTTTGATCCATTCCTGTGCACTTTGAACATGCAGAGAAGCACCTGAGGCACAAACACAATTCCCGGGTGCGGGGGGGATGCCGGGCTCCTTAATTACCCGGCCCCGGAGTCCTTTAGCTCCGGTGCAAAGCGCTTTAACACGGATTTTCCTCCGCTTATTTCCAGCCTGTTTCTCTCTCCCTTTAACTCAAGCACCGGCATAACGAGCCAACAATTGCCGGAAAACAATAACAACGTTTTTAAAAGACAGGGTCGTGGTTATTTCTTTTCTCTCCCGCTTTCATGAGACAATAGCGAGGATGATGGTGATGATTACGGGGAATTTCATGCTGTGATTGAGGGCCTACAGTAAACGGTGATCATTCATTGTCTGGGTTCAAACTGAAGGAGGGGAAATTTAGGTTTGATATAGGAAAGAAATTCTTCCCTGTGAGGATGGTGAGGCCTCGGCACAGACTGCCCGGGGAATTTGTGGCTGCCCCATCCCTGGAAGTGTCCCAGGCCAGGTTGGATGGGGTGTGGAGCAGGCTGGGACTGTGGAAGGTGTCCCTGCCCAGTGGCACTGGATGAGCTTTAAGGTCCCTTCCAACCCAAACCAGTCTGGAATTCTATAAAAAGTTCTTTTTGAACATAAGGAATTGGATGAAAGACAAATACTACGTGTTTCTGCCTGTGGGAAAAGCTGTTTTATGGATTTGCTGCAGGCGTGCTCGGCTGGGGCTGGCTGACCAGGATCACCGACAAATCCCTTAACCAGAGAGGGCTCCCACCCCCCTTTCCACGGAATATTCCCACCCCCACAAGCTGAGCAGTTTGGACGTGCACCCCGAGATGGGGACCATAAAGACGCCCTAAACTGATGTGACTGAATCTGACCCAAAAATACCCTCCCGCTGCAGAGCCACCCTCGGGCTATCGGAGCTGTGTCGCTTTAACCAGACCCATCTCAGAGCAGCTGGAGCCGTCGGAACGCGCTCGAATTCGAGTCAGGAACGCGTTCAAATTCCAGTCAGACCCTCCGAGGCACACGGGGATGGTTACGGGGTGTTTGCACTGCCACAATGCGCTGCTGGCCCCATTCCGGCCCTTCCCAGCACCTCGTAATTACCGATGTGCCCTGCAGCCCTCTGCGAAGGCCATGTTCCACCGCTGCTTCCCATCAGCAGACGGCGATCTGCGACCCAGCCAGGCGAGGAAAGGGGTTTGTAAAATAACACCGAAATCAGGCTGGAAATGCTCAGCGGGGTTTGCAGAAGCGTCCGTGTGAGCACCTGACTCGTTCTGCTGCTTGGATAAAACCCGCCCAGGGCATCAGGACTAAACCTCATCACCCATGGCACGGACTTAGGGTCGTCCAAGAGGGGCACCAGAAGGAAGCAGAGCCCCAGAAGAACATCACATCTGCCAGATGCATCCCACCCACCCTGGCAGCTGCTCCGGGGGGTGACAAGGTGTCACTGGTAGCGCTGCTGTGTTAAAATGTGACACAAACGCTGCTTCTCCTCCCAGCCCTCCCCGGATTCCTCTCTCCCTCCCTCTCCTATCCCTCCTCGGATTCCTCTCCCTTCTCCCTCCATCCCTCCCCGGATTCCTCTCTCCCTCCCTCTCCTATCCCTCCTCGGATTCCTCTCCCTTCTCCCTCCATCCCTCCCCGGATTCCTCTCTCCCTCCCTCTCCTATCCCTCCTCGGATTCCTCTCCCTTCTCCCTCCATCCCTCCCCGGATTCCTCTCTCCCTCCCTCTCCTATCCCTCCTCGGATTCCTCTCCCTTCTCCCTCCATCCCTCCCCGGATTCCTCTCTCCCTCCCTCTCCTATCCCTCCTCGGATTCCTCTCCCTTCTCCCTCCATCCCTCCCCGGATTCCTCTCCCTGCCTTCTCCCCAGCCCCACCACACCCCCCAAACCCTTTTCCCCATGAAAGGCACCGCACCAGACAAAGTTGTGTTGCAAAGTAATTGCACCTGGAAGGCAGAGGCACCGCCGAGCCCAAACACGGGGCGCTGCCTCTTTGAAATCTGGGAGAAGAGCTCCGGAATACATTGGGAATAAAAACAACAAAGAAGAAAATTGGGACAAGCAGCACTAATACAGAGGAGGTGGGAGCAGGCAGTAGCTGGAGAGTGGGGGTGAAATGATTCTCCTTATTCCCACGTGAAATCTATAGACATACATATAATATCTATATAATTTTAATATTTTTTTAAAGATGTTCCTGGCTTTTTTTCCTTTTTTTTTCTTTTTTTTTTTCCCCTCATTAAAATCCAGCCTCATTTCAGCTGCTGTACCACTACCTCCAGAGAAATCCAAGCCACGGCTGTGGCTCACAGAGATGTCCCTGAGCCAGTTTTAANCTGCCCTCTCCCTCCACCCCTCCCTGGATTCCTCTCTCTGCCCTCTCCTTCCACCCCTTCCCGGATTCCTCTCCCATTCCCTCTCCTATCCCTCCCTGGATTCCCCTGCCCTGCCTTCTCCTTCTACCCCTCCCCAGATTCCTCTCCCCTTCCCTCTCCCTCCATCCCTTCCCGGATTCCTCTCCCCTTCCCTCTCCTATCCCTCCTCGGATTCCTCTCCCTTCTCCCTCCATCCCTCCCCGGATTCCTCTCCCTGCCNCGGGGCGCTGCCTCTTTGAAATCTGGGAGAAGAGCTCCGGAATACATTGGGAATAAAAACAACAAAGAAGAAAATTGGGACAAGCAGCACTAATACAGAGGAGGTGGGAGCAGGCAGTAGCTGGAGAGTGGGGGTGAAATGATTCTCCTTATTCCCACGTGAAATCTATAGACATACATATAATATCTATATAATTTTAATATTTTTTTAAAGATGTTCCTGGCTTTTTTTCCTTTTTTTTTCTTTTTTTTTTTCCCCTCATTAAAATCCAGCCTCATTTCAGCTGCTGTACCACTACCTCCAGAGAAATCCAAGCCACGGCTGTGGCTCACAGAGATGTCCCTGAGCCAGTTTTAAGACATCTCTTTCAGGAAGCAGCAGTGGCCCGGGTATGGAAAGACTGAGCTGGCCAAAACCCTGCAGTAGATGAATAATCCTACTTCCCAATTTTTTTTCTTTTAATTACTCTTAGGTTTTTCAACCCCTTAGGGTGCAATTCTTTGGATTGACATTTCTTCTGGCACTGGGCTCTGGGCTGGCAGGCACCCACAGGCAGCAGTGGGAGAGGGATGATTAATACAAGCAGACAGGGACACCCTGGAATTTTGTGCTGGCCCCTGGAAATCACCCCCTGCTCACCTCGAGCATCACTTCACAAAGGTGATCCTGCTTGGAGCCAAACATATTATCCCCATTTCTTTTTATAATCCCTTTTATTTTGTTTCTTAAATCACCTCACTTCAGTAATAACTCGGAGAGATGTCTTGGGATGCCAAATAACAAAATGCATTTCCGCAGCGGCTTCATAATTAATGTTTGCATCGTTTATCTTTCATGGAAAGATTATTCTGACTAACGAGGTTCTGGGCCACTAATTCATTACAGTGCCTTGTCACTTCCTGCTCCTTCTTATTACCCAGAAATAGACTCATTAGTCAGAGTGCAATGACAGGGAGAAATTGTGTTCGTTAATTTAATTCCTCTTCTCTCCCTTTCTGGGTCGGTGTTTGTCCGAAATCAGGGATCAGAAGTGAGGGAGGCCCTGGGTGCTTCCCCCGTGCTTCCCGTGGTGTGTGGGGGAGGAAGCTCAGCCCATCCCCTCTCTGCAGGAGCAGACACAGGCAGGGAGGGTTCACCTGCCACGCTTCAGCCTCCAAGCTTTTCCAGAGCCTGGGAAATGCTGGATTGAAGTTGAATTTTTCCCATCGGCCGCACTCAAGGGATGGAGGGAACAATCCACCCCTGACTTGGCTGGAGCTGAAGCAAAGCAAACTCCTCTGTGTCCTGCAGAACCCACCAACACCTACAATAATCCCCTCTGGGGATTTCCCACTGGGTGTGATGGAATTACAGCTCCATATTTCAGATTATCCATTTCTCTTTCTGTTCACGCTCACTGTCTTGCCCCTGGTGGCATTTCCAGCTGGGCATCCCCAAAAAGCCACAAGAATCATGGAATATCCTGAGTTCAAAGGGACCAACTCCTGCCTGCTTGGGAATCTCCAAGAATCCCTCCCTGTGCCTGAGAGCACTGGTTAAACATTCCTGGAACTGGGAGCCTTGGAGCCATGACCATTTCCCTGGGGAGCCAGTTGCAATGCCCCAGGGAGCTTTCCCCTAAGCAACAAACAAAGGTAAAAAATAAATAATTGGTCAAGGAGAGGGAAAATCCATCCCAAATGAGAAAAGATAGCCGGGTTGGGGAGGAACCACTCCCAGCTCATCCCTCCTCCAGCAAGGCAGAGCTCCAGGGACAGACAGGGGAAATTAGGGAAGGAGCAAAAGCTCTTTTCTCCCCTCCAACATGTCCCAGACCCTGAGCAGTTCGTGTAACACCTGCAGTATTTAACACATTTAATGCAGCAGGGCCAGCAGCCAGCAGGGCACCGTGACAGGCCCAGGCTGCCAGGGCTGCCCAGCAGGGAAAAGGTTAAAACCCCTCAGATTTACACGGGTCTGGCAGCTCCCTCCCCGTTTTCCTACAGGTAATTACAATAATTGTGGGGTGTAAACACTTTACAGAGATCAAAAACGGGGGTGTGAATGGGAGAGGGATGAGGACAAGCAAGATCAAAGGAATATTTATTAAAATCTATATAGTGCCGCTTCGTAATTCCTGTGAAGTCTGATAGCGGGGCTGGGGGGTGAAGGAGCAGCCTCGGTGCTGCGTTCATCTCCCAGCCCATAAATTCCCACTTTTTTTCTAAAATCACACACAGAAACCTCCATCCAGCACCAAACCCAGCCCTGCCCAGCGCCGCGGGGCATCCTTTATATTCCCCACCAAACCACCGAGGGATGCACAAGCTCATCTTATTTTTTGGGAAGAAATTGTTTAATTTCTTGCTTTTCCAAGCGGGATGCGCCAGAAGCTCTGGAGCTTGGGGCTGCTTTGGCTTTGCGGTCCCCCCATCAGCGATGCTCTAATCTGCGCTGGGCAGGAGCATCCGCTTTTCCCCGCGGGGTCGGCTATTAACAGTTGACGTTTAGTTTAAACAAAGCCTTGAGATTGTCCAAATATTTGCCTCAAACACGCTCGGTGTTTTGCCTCCCAGCTCGGCTCCCCTCGGGGGTGTTCCGCTCTGCTTTTTCCATCCATCCCGGGTCTCCCAGGCCGCCGGCGGGAGCTCGGGATTCGCCGGGAGCGCAGGGATGGATCTCAGGAATCACCCGATAAACCTCGAGTTTACACATCCACTCCCTCCCTCTCCCTGAAACAAAACATCAAAGTGAAGGGAAAATTATCTTCTCCGAGCAAAGCGGCGTTTAAGTCATTTACTTTTAATTTTCCCTTCTATTCTGCAAATCGTAGCAGAACACCAAAGTTCAACACTGAAATAAAAACACTGACTTTTTTCAAAGCCTCGTTTTCCTCACGGTTCCTCCCAAAAAGATTCGATTTATACTTTTAATATAATTTAAAGTATAATTATTTGTGGGAATGTGCTTCAGCTCCTGCACGCTTTGTCTCCTCCCCACACCTCCATCCCTGCTCCTCCTAAAGCCCCCACGCTGCAGCAGGAAAAGGGAAAAAAAAGGGGTTCCCACTTCCCCTTGGTACAGAAAAAGAGCAGCTAGAAAAAATAAAATATTGAAAAATATAAAAAATATTTTAAAATATTTTTATTAAAAAATATTCTCTCCACGTCAAGCTGCTAATGAAGAGCAGCAACCCCTGAGAGCCCCAGGTTTGCTCATCCATGCAAACCCGGGGCAGGGCTCCATGGAAATAACAAATTCCTATTGAGCTGTGATCCCCACGGCCTGTGTTTATTCTCTCCCAGCCTCTTTGCCTAGTTCTGCCTTCCACTGGAGTTAAAAAAATGTAATTTCCACCCGTTTCTCTAGCTCAGCTGGAGGGTTAGGGTTAGGGTTAGGGTTAGGGTTAGGGTTTGGGCTTTGGGATAACCCTTGGAGTATCCAGGGTGGGATTCACTCCGTGATCAACTCGGTTATGAGGAGCAGGAATGGAGATGGAAAATAAAGAAAGAGCTGACAACAAAGGTTACAACCCGCTGCTCTGCACTCCTCTGGGCTCCCAGGAACGCTGGGGGGAGGGATGGGCTGCTCCTTGCTTAGCTTGGGGTTTTGCTGTTGTTTTCAGGTATTTTTGTCTCTCCCAGGCTCCCATTCCTGCCCGGCAGTGCCCCGTCCCCCTCACACACCCGTGGTTATAAAGTCATCCTGCTGCAGAGAAAACGGAGCAGGAACAATAATTCTTCCCCAGGCACTCCTGGACGGTGCCCAGGGTGTTTGCTGCTGTAATTCAGGTTTGTCTTCCAGGCCAAATCTTCAGGAGAAGCCAGCACAGTCAGATCAGCCTGGGACAGCCCCCAAGAAATGACCTCATCCCTGCCATCAGCAGAAGCAGCTCCCAGGGAATTATCCCAGATAATTGTCCCAAATATCCCCTCAGTGTGGCTTCCACTGGCAGCACACACAGAGACAAGGGCTGGCCCATGGCTGGGAGCTTTTAGGGATGCACAGGGACATCTCCAGTGCCATTGCAATCCATATTCCAGGGGCTCAGAGAGCACTTCCAAGTGCTGGCTGGATCCACTTCCATGTCTGTCCCACACCAAAGCACCAAAACATCCTCCAGTGCCACTAATGAAAGGCTGGAAAACCCAGTGAGCATCACATCCATCCCTCAGCACATCCACTGCACCCAAATCCCACAGCAGCACCCAAATCCCACAGCAGCACCCCAATCCCACAGCAGAACCCAAAACCAGCAGTGAGCCCCATGCCCAGCCCTGACCACCAGCACGAGCGTCTCTTCCAACACCACCCACCCCTGCCTTCCCTACAGCTGCTGGGAAGGGCCCTCCTGAGCATTTTCCCTCTGATTTTCTCCCAGCTGGACACACTGGAGGATTTGGGGGTGGCTGGATGTCCCCCAAGGGCTGCACCCCTTCCCTGGACTGGTGGCAGTGCCCAGCTGGAGCCACCTACCTGGGCAGTTTTGGGTGCCTCTCTCCTGGTGCCACTGGCTGCTGTGCCTGTGTGGCTACTTCCCTGCATGTCTTATCCCCCTCACTCTAAAAAAAAATAATCCAACTTTGCCTCAAGGATAAGTAGAATAAAATGTCACTTACCTATTAGGGGGAAAAAAGAGAAGAAAGAGGGAAAGTATTACACATATATTCTTTGAAATCAGGTCAGCTTAAAGCTTTGAAATGGCAAAAATTGAAAGATATTTTCCTCCCACTTCCCTTCCTCTCTTTTTTCCCAACTCTTTTAAAGGGTTTTCTGCTTTCAAAGGTTTCCCAGAGTCCAGCTTTCCCTCTGATATGGTTGGGTTTTTTTTCATTTTTTGCTCCATGCTCAGCCAGTGCCCACCTCCTCCTGTCCCACCTGTGCTGCTTCCCCCTGAGGGGGTGAAGGAAAGAGCTGGAGAAAAGCAAAATAAATAAAGGAGGTGAAGGCAGAGACTTGCAGGATGCTTTAGGATGGAAGGGACATTAGAAATCTTCTGGTTTCACTATCCCAGGCTGCTCCAAGCCTGGTCCAATCTGGCCTTGAACACTCCCAGGGATGAGGCATCCACAGCCTCCTGTTCCATGGGGAATTCACCTTTCCTGGTCTCATCCTCACACATCTCAGCACAGCCCAGGCAAGGGATGGGAAATCCAAGCACAAAGGGAGCTCTGGAAATCTCCCTGCCCCTCCTGCAGCTCAGGACTCAGTGAAGGGCTTTCTCCAGCTCATTCCTGAACAATTTAAGGCAAATTCTCCTATCCTCACCCTTTCCAGTGCTATCTGCAGCCTAACAGGCCCTATCTCTAAGGAAAGCTGAGTGCCAAAAAGAGATATTTGTTATTAAAGAGCAGTTTTATCGTCCCCATCCATCTGCCTGCCCACCTTTACAGCACATATATGAGCTCCATATAGAAAACCTCAAATGCAGGAATGTGATGTACAGACACACTTGCTCCTGAGGGGAAGGGGGAGAAATCTGGGGGGCAATGATCCCTCCTGATCCCCCTGCAAAGCCTCTCCAGCCCCACGAGGTGCCTGGAGGGGAGGGCTGAGGGTGCATTTAGGATGTGGGGTTATTAATTCAGGCTGACATCCCCAGCAGGAGCAGAGGGAGCAGCTGGAGCACCCCTGCATCCATCCATGCACCTCTGCCACTGCAGGGCTGCAGCAGCAGTGGCAGGAGTGTCACACACAGAGCACAGCACATCCTGCTGCAGCCTGGGCTGGCCTGCAGCTCCCCATCCCCGGGTCCTGCTCCTCCCTGGGCAGCTCAGTGCACCCCCAAAACCCCTCCTGCTGCAGCCTGGCTCAGCCCATCACTCCCGTGGGGGTTTTATTTTGATTTTATTGCACAGCACCAGGCTGAGGCAGCCCAGCAGCTCCTGTTTGGAGCATCCCTGCCACAGTTGGCTGCCACTGCTTCATCCTCACCTCCCTCCTCCTCCTCCCCTTGAGGAATTCACAAATCCCCCCCACCCCAACCCTGCCTGCTCTCACTCCTCTCTTTTGTGGGTACATGGGATGTAAATCCCTTTTTGTTCCCTGCAAAGACCTGAAGGTCCAGCCCCACTTGGAGGATGCTCTGAGTGCTCTGCAGTCCCAGCCCAGAGCTGGCAACTGAACCCTGCTGTAATGAATTCCTGGATTCTCATTCTGACACATCCTGAAATATTGGAGTGGCGACAGCCTTACTGCTCCTTACTCCCTTAAACTCTCAGGGTTTTCTCTAACACCATCCTAAAATCAGCAGTGGGGACAGCCTGCCCACTCCTCATCCCCTTAAATTCTCAGGGTTTTCTCTTAAACCACCTAAAATCAGGAGTGGTGACAATCTAACTGCTCCTCACCCCTCAAACTCTCAAGATTTTCCCTAACACCATCCTAAAATCAGCAGTGGGGACAGCCTGCCCACTCCTCATCCCTCTAAACACTCAGAGGTTTCTCTTCAACCATCCTAAAATCAGACATGGTGACAGTCTATTTGCTGCTCAGCCCCTTAAACTCTCACAGTTTTCTCTTAAACCATCCTAAAATCAGACATGGTGGCAGCCTACCTGCTCCTTACCCCCTTAAACTCTCAGGTTTTTTTCTCACCCCACACTAAAATCAGCAGTGGGGACAGACTACCTGCTCCTCACACCCTTAAACTCTCGGGGTTTTCTCTTAAACCATCCTAAAATCAGACATGGTGACAGCCCACCTGCTGCTCAGCCCCTTAGACTCTCAGGGTTTTCTCTTAGACCACCCTAAAATCAGACATGGTGACAGTCTATTTGCTGCTCAGCCCCTTAAACTCTCAGGGTTTTCTCTTAGACCACCCTAAAATCAGACATGGTGACAGTCTATTTGCTGCTCAGCCCCTTAAACTCTCAGGGTTTTCTCTTAGACCACCCTAAAATCAGACATGGTGACAGTCTATTTGCTGCTCAGCCCCTTAAACTCTCAGGGTTTTCTCTTAGACCACCCTAAAATCAGACATGGTGACAGTCTATTTGCTGCTCAGCCCCTTAAACTCTCAGGGTTTTCTCTTAGACCACCCTAAAATCAGACATGGTGACAGTCTATTTGCTGCTCAGCCCCTTAAACTCTCAGGGTTTTATCTTAGACCATCCTAAAATCAGCAGTGGTGGCAGCCTGCCCACTCCTCATCCCCTCAGACTTTCAGGGTTTTCTCTAACACCATCCTAAAATCAGACACGGTGACAGTCTGTCTGCTCCTCAGCCCTTTAAACTCTCAGAGTTTTCTCTTAAATCATCCTAAAATCAGCGGTAGTGACAGTCTATTTGCTCCTCATCCTCTTAAACACTTAGAATTTTCTCTTAAACCATCCCAAAATCAGACATGGTGACAGCCTACCTGCTCCTCACCCCCTTAAACACTCAGGGTGTTTTCTCACCCCATCCCAAAATCAGCAGTGCTGCCCGCTCCTCACCCCTCCAGCCCCCGCAGTCCCCTCACTTTTAGGAGCCGAGGTGGCTGTGCTGGGTTCCCCCTGCCTGCCGAGGGTTTGGGGCAGGGAGGCGAGGGCAGAGGTCGGGCTGGGTTTCTCGGAGCCCAAGCGAGCCCGCGGAGCCATCGCTAGATGGGGACAGAGCCCCGCCGTGCCCGGCACTGCCCGGCTCCCCCTGGGCACCGGGATGCTCCGGGCACGGGAGAGGCATCCCGGGACCGCCCCGCTCATCATCGCACAGAGCTCCAGGGAGAAAAACCTTCCTGTGGGAACGGCAGCAAAACAACACGGAGACAGGAGGTCTGCGGTGAAAAGCTGCTCCCCAAAAAGAGGCACAGCCTGATTATTTCTTTCGTTTTTATACATTTGTGGGTCTGGTTATAGATTGGCTTCTGGGGGTGCTACCCCTTCACCCCACTGGCCAGACCAGCTGTCAACCAATATTATTTTCAGGCTGGAAATATGGAAGCAAAGGACAGTGAACAAAAACAAGAAAGGTTGTTTATGTTCCAAAGTGTGGGAAAGTGAAAAACTGACCCTTAATATTGCACAGAAACTGAAGAACTGACTCCATCCTATGAACAAGTAGAAGGCTTTAAAAAAACTCAGAAAAACCAGGGCAACACCTTCTGGGAAAAGCAGGGTGAGAGCCAAACCCTCCCCAGTTTTTGTGTCCTCTACCATAGCATTCCCCGCTGATCCCATTCCCCTTCTCCAGCAAAGTGCTTGGATTTATTGTCAGCTTCCTAAAATCTCCCTCTGCAACAACTGTTCCTTTGAGAGGAGCTCTTGCTCTCCCTTCTCCCTGCTTTTTTAGCAAGTTTTCCTGTGTATTGGAGGTTTTTTGTTTTTTGGGATTTTTCTTTTTTCTTTTTTTTTTTTTTTCAGGGAGTATATTTATTGATTTTCACACTGGGCAATGCAACACATTCTGCACCTGTGGGGATCTTCATTTGCAGGACCCACCACTCCCTGTGAAACAGGAGGGACAGAAAATGCATGACAGCTTTAAACTGTTGCTCCTCTCACCCAGCAGGACACGGATCTGTGGTAAGCACACAAAAAACATTCCTTTTTTTTTTTTTTTTTTTGG
>VXBR01005249.1:766071-791915 GCA_013400215.1 Cisticola juncidis
TTTTTGTTCCATAGTGAAAAAAAAAATAGATGTGTTTTTCCAACTGAGGATTTTCCTGGTTCAAACCCTGCCCAGGAGAAAATTACTGCAGGTGGCCCCGGGATGATGTGGAGGGTGTGAGATCAGCACCAAGGGCAGAGCCACTGAGGACCCTCCCCATGAATATTTGAATATTCACATTTCTCCCAATTCTCTGCTTAAAACACCCCATTCCAGCCACAGCAAAGTGAATCCTCTCCAGGCAGCAGCACAGAGGGATGCTGCATCCCTAATTGCTGATCTTCAGACAATAATCCCCTTTCCCAAGAGCTGTAAATACATCCCAGGGTCCAGGATCCCCCAGGCTCCATCAGGAGAGGAGCTCTGCTCCTTCTCCCCTTTCCAGGCTTGGGAATCTCAGAAGCTTGGGAAGCTCAGAAGAAGCAGGGAACATTTGATTTTCACCCCTGTGGGCTGCATAAAACGGGGAGGCAGGACCTTCTGTGTGCATCATCATCATCATCATCATCATCATCATCATCATCATCATCATCATCCCTAACCCAAAAATTCCTGGAGCTTGAGGAGCCATGGGGCAGCTGGGGGGGACAGCAAGGCAAGGATTGCTTGGACTGCAGTCCTAAGGAGCAGGAGGGCAGGAGGAAGGAGGAGTCACCTGGAACTGGGGTAGGGGAGCTCTGGTCTCATCCCAAGTGGGCTGAGGCCTGGAATCCCAGTGTGGTGGAGGGGAAGGCACAGCTCTCATGGCTCCTCAGGGCCTCCCTCCTGCACAGCAGGATTTGGAAGGGTCTGGAAGGCACCAGAATTTTTTTCACTAACCCAGCACTGATCTCCTTTCTCCCAGCCCCTCTCTCTCCCCAATACCACAGGTACCAACCCCTGTCCTTGTTGCACCTTGTTGTGTTAATCCCTCAAGGCAGGGAAGAGGGGAAAAATTAATTATTTAAAAAATCCATGTGAAAAGAGAAGGAAAAAGGGAGGGGGATTAAGCCAGAGAAAGAGGGATGTGCGAGGTGTTGCTGTTATCCACGCCAGGACCTTGATCCCTCCCCTGCACTTTCTTCAAGGCTGAGAGTGGGGATAAATAAAATAAATAAAAGGGGGATAACAAATTTGGGAAAGGAGGGCTCAGGCACTGGAGAAGGAGAGGTCCTGGTGTCCAGGAGCCAGGAAAAGCCACGTCCATGGGGCACAGGAACAGCCACAGCCCTGGGAAACTCCGAATTCCTTCCCTCTCACCGATACCTCTAATAACCAATTAATATTTAGTCAACAAGTAGCTGTGCTAAATCCGAGGAGATGGATTTCACAGGAGGGCTATTTCATGTTAAATGAGCACTGACTCATCAGCAGCACTTACTGGGGATTATGGATTAGCCTCGTGCCCAGTATCCATCACCACAAATCCAGCGGGGAGGCAGCTCAGGCAGGGCCAGCACGTGGCTGTCCCAGGGCAGGGGAACCCCTGGGGAGCTCCCACAGCCCCTCCAAGGGGCCCTGCTCAGGCACAGCCCTAACAGGGCATCCAGAATGGGATGGGGACCCCCAATCCATGATTCCAGACAGTTCCCCCCTTAAAGTATGGCCCAGCACGGAGCTGGGATTGAGCAAAGTGGAAATGCAGCACGAGGGATGGAGGGGAGGAGAGCATCCCCAATGATCAACCCCTGAAAAACAGGGAACAAAGTGTCCCAACCTACAAAAAATCCTGCAGGGGAACACTCTCAAAGTGTGTTTTGCCAAGGCTGGATTGGTTGTGCAAAGGAGCAGAAAATACAGGATGGGTCCTTCCATCATGGAAGTGTTTGAGGCCAGGTTGGACAGTCTGGGATTACACAAAACAGAGAGTCAAACACTTGATTAGCAGAGCTGGTTTGATAACCAGGATGCCACGGCAAGAACAGACAGAACTGTGAAAATTTCAGGAGATGGGATTAAACCTGCTTATGGGAAGAGAGAAGATTCAGTCAGCTTCTGCAAGCAAAGAACTGTTGTAAAATTCATGATTTTTCTGTGTGATTTTTAACCTGATTATTGTAGTAGAAATCATTAACCTGTTTGAAATAGTATATAAACTTTTGGGAAACCTGAGTAAAATCGAATTCTGATCACCAAATCAGTCTTCCCATCTCTCATCAATTGCCAGTAGGACAGGGCTTGGAGTGAACTGCTTGAGTGGAAGGCATCCCTGGTTTGGAATCAGGTTGTCTTTAAACTCCCTTCCTACTGAAACCAATCTGGTATTTTAGGATGCAGGAGCACTGGGCTGTGGCAGACAGCGTGGAAAGCATCACCTCTGATGAGAAGGGGAAGCTGCACAGTTCTGTCTCTGCTGAACAGCAGAATCTGCTGCTGGTGCTCCCTGCCCTCCCAACCCAGCCTGGACACCCCCAGGCAGCCCTGCCCTCCCACAAATCCACCTCAGGCTCAGCTCAGGCTGATTTTGCTCAGCCCTCCCCAAGGAAAGTGATGCCCTGCTGACCCACATGGCCCCATGGCAGCTCCCCAAGCCCCTGCAGCCGATTCCTTGTGGATCCCCTCGGAGGCTGTTGGAGTCCAGGACATCCCTGTGGCCACCCTGGAGGGTTTGCAGACCAGACAGGGGGTCTGGGGTCTGTACAGGGGGGTCAGAGCCTCACACAGAGCCCAGGAGGACACTGCCTCTGATCCCTGCCATGGCAGTGAATGCCCACAGTGGATGAAGAATCACAAGCTGAGAGAATTCAAAATAAGCAGTATTTAGTTTATCATAGAATGTAAATGTAGAATCCGGGATTTTTATCTGGGGTTGAAGAGACAAGCTGGAGGAATTGGGGAGTGGCCCCTGTGCTCCTTGTTCTTGCTCTCGTCCCCCATCTTTTGCTGAGCTGGATTTTAGAGATTGGTTTAGAGTAGAACTGACATGTTAGTGTAGGTAGTAGGCATTGGTAAAATTTTGTAAATAACAAATACATCTTGGACAGTGGTTGGGTGGAAGATCCCGCACTGAAGGTTTGGGGATCTCTGACCCGCCCAGTCCCCACGTGTCCTGCTCTGCTGGGGACGCCCTGCAGAGCTGGACAAGAACTGAGAGATAATTTAGAATAAACAGCCTTGATAACCCTGCTGGACTCAGCCTGTCTGCTCTGGCTCTGGTGTGAAACACTTGGGGCAAAGAGAAGACTGAAAACCTGATTACCCCGGGGAACAGCAACCCCAGGGAAATCCCCAGGGAACAGCAACCCTGGGGGAGACCCTGATACCCCGGGGAACAGAAACCCCGAGGAGAATCTCAGGGAAAAACAATCCTGAGAGAGGCAGGGTGGGATCGGGGGATCCGGGCTCTGCTCCGCTGCTTATCGGCGCTGCTCCTGCTGGAGGAGGTGATTAACTCCCTGACCTGCCAGGCTTTAACGCGACCTCCGAGAATAGATAGGATCTTGTTATCTTGTAATGAGTTTTATGGCTTATTTCAGTACATTTTGGCCATGTTTCTCCAGTGATTAAGGCAATTATCAGCCAGTGCGTTTCAGGATTATGAATTATGGAGCCTCTGAAAGGCTACAGAGATTTAATATCTCTCAGCGTCCCTCTGCCTCACTTCCAGCACTTAACTGGCTCTGGACTCTTTCTGTTTGGAGCATGGGGATGAGGGCACAGCAAAAGAATTATGCATCAAAGCTCATGAGCAGGGTCCAGCCCTTACAATGAATAACACAGAATATTTAAGTGTTCAGGGCACAGTCACATCCCTGGGGCACCCCCAGCAGGGATGCAGGGGGTGAGGAGCAGAGCCTGGGTGTCCTGGCCCTGGCAGGAATGAGTCACAGATTCCAGGTTTGGCCACAGGCTGGGATTTGGGGGATGTGATTTAATCCCAAACAGAGGCTGGGCAAGGCCAGTCCCTCTGAGCTGTCCCGTGGCTATTTCAGGGGACAGTGTCTCACCTGGCTGGGGACACCCAGTCCTACTTGTGGCCCTGTCCCATCTGAAGCTTTTTTAGAAACCTAATGCCACTGAGCAGCTTTGGCCTGGCTTGAGCACACGGGATTAGCAGGGAAGGGACACATCCTGTCACACCTGGCTGGGCTTGGACCTGCCCCGAGCTGTCCTGGGCAAAAGGCACAGCCCAGCTGGAGCCATCCACGTACACAGTGGCAGTGGCACCTTGCTCTCCTAAGAGGCCTCAGAGCACCCCAAGAAAAGCTATCAGCTCGCTCCTGTGCAAGGGGAAACTGAGGCACTGATGCGATGTTGTTGTTGGGAATGAAATCCACTTTCAGCCTGCACCTCGAGGATGGGGCCACCAGGAACAGAACCAGCCTGAGCTGAGCCTGAACTGGGTTTGGGGGGGTCAGGACTGCCTGGGGTGTCCTGGGTGGGTAAGGAAGAGCAGCAGCAGCAGGTTTGGCTGTTCAGCAGCCCTGCCCTGGGCACGAGACCAAAGCACAATCCCTGCCCAAATCCAGCCCTCCACAGGCAGAGCTGGGCTGCACCAAACCCCTGCCCAGCACCCTCCTGCTCATAGGGCCTCACTGCACTCCCCACAGGCACAAAGGACACTTGGAAGCTCCTGCAAGCCCCCAGATCCCACCTAAATGTGAAAATGCTCTGTTTGCCTGTCCCTGGCTGCAATGGGGACAGCTGAGGCCAGACAGGGCCAGGTCCCGCTGCCATCACTCATCCTTAGCACCATCCAGATGGAGCCTTTTAACGATCTTGGTTTTATTTTTATTTTTTCCTCCCTGCAAATGATCACTAGAACTTGATGGCTGCTTGGGAAAACACAGACGACAGCAGAAACCTTTTGGTGCGAGGAGCTGTGCTGGCTCAGCTTCCTCCTCTCCCCCTTCCCGCGGCTGCGGCTGCTTTTCTTCCCAAGCAGAAAAACGAGAAAAATATTAATTTTGCATAGAAATAAAATTAAGCTTTTGGAAACGAGCTGCAAGAAATAAAGCCATTGCTTGAGTTAATTAAGAAGTGATTATACTGAAAGGCTGTAATAAAAGCTTCACAACGCTGAGCTGCTGCCACAGGCCGGGATGGGGAAAGACCTGGGCATCATCCTGGGGAGGAGATGGGGAGGAGCAGCCCCTGGGCTGATCCTGAGCTGATCCCAGCCCTTTCTTTGCCCCTTTGCTCTGCTCCATGAGGTCTCCATCCCTCACCCTGCTGCTCACCCAGGGCCTTTCTCAGTGCTGGACTCGAGTCATTCCACAAAGCAAAAAATATTCAAACCCAGGCTTCCCCCAAGGGGTGCGAGTGCCTCTGCCCTCCACGAGATGACAGATAAAATCCCCTGTTACTGGAGGAAGGTAATTTGACATAACAGCTGTTCTGACATTCTCTCCCTATGGATATTGCCTGCAATAAGAATGCAAATCAGCACTCTTTGCACTTCTCCTGGAGAGCAACTTTCACCTGAGAGCACTTTTAAAACGTGAACTCATTAGCACCTGCCTCCTCTGGAGCTGCTCTGCCCAGCTGCCTCTGCCCTGGCACAGCCACCCGGGAACAGAACCTGCACCCTGCTGACCAGAGCAGCAGGGAAACCAGGAAACTTGTCTTGATCCTGGCAGAAAAACCACTGATCATCACCTTGCCTCAGTTTCCACAATGTGAAAAGCAGGATCAAAATGCCTGTGGAGGTAAAAGAGCTGGAGATGCAGCAGAGACAAAGCTGCAGGCAGCAAGAGCTTGGGGTGACTTCTCAGGGAGATACTTTCACTCACGAAGAACCTTTTCTCCAAATCAAATTGAAGCCACCCATCTCCAGAGCCTTCCCTGAGTGCTGGGAATGGACATGGAATGGGAATCCCTCTGGGATGCAGAGCTGTGCTGGTGTCACAGCTGTCCCNTCAAGCACCTTTTGTCCAAGTCAAAATGAAGCCACCCATCTACAGAGCCTTCCCTGAGTGCTGCCATCCTCTGGTGCCATCCTGTGCTGGTGTCACAGCTGTCCCGAGGAGGAGGGACCTCCCCACCCTTCCTCCCCATCCACTGCCTGGGCAGAAGAGACTCCAAACCCCAAGTGAAAATGGTTGGTGCCCTGCTGCTCCCTGTATGGCAGCTACTAATTATCCCTGGAATTTATGGGCTCCCGGGATGCACGCAGATGGAAACTCAACTTAACAGCAGCCTCGGATCATTTGCCATTCATTCCATCAACAGCGATGGAACGGTTTGGAACCGACCTCTGTGGCATTAACACCGTGCTGCACCCACCCCACTGCAGCCTGGGCTCCCCAAATTCACACCACAGCTCAAGAGGAGAAGGGAAAAGATCCCAATATCCCCACTCCAGATGGGAGCCATTCAGCTTTCCCCATCCACAGGGACCCCGAGCCACGTCCGGCATCCTGCCAGCCACCCCCTCCCCCAGCATCCTCCCCTCCGCTGATGATATTTTACTTTGTATAATTAAACCTTAATGAGAATAGGGACCAGAGCCTCCCCAGCGAGCCTGGTAACCTCTGAACGAGGGAGCCACTCGGATTCCTAATTAATAAACACCTATTGGTACACAAGGCAGGGAGCTCCGAGCAGGGCCGGCCCGGCGCCCCCATCTGCCCGGGAGCTGCAGCTTCCAATCCCCCCGGCAAAACAAAAGCAGGATTGACTCCCCAGCGGCTGCTCTGAGTCCTCAGGCACTGGATTAAAACACAGTTATCACCACTCCATTGCTTCCGTCAATCTGGACCTGATTTTGTTGGGTTTTTTTTTTTTCTCCTCCTGCAGTCGAGCATTTTGATTAATTCAAATCACATCGCTCGCAGACAAGTCACAGGGATTTACTATCCACTGGAAAACAGATGTACAGGTGGGCTAAGGCTCCTCCACGTCCAAAACTCAGGTTTGAGCACACAAAAAACCACCTTAACCTTAAACTCAGCACGGGGGAGCCTTGGGGAGCTGGGCTAAGCTGGAGCCTTCCCATCCATCTCTTCAAACAAGCCCTGCAAAACAAATGTCACAACAAAAGGGCTGCAGGACTGCGGGGGTGCAGCCCCCTCCAGCCTGGGGGAGATGCTCCAAGGCATCCTGGAATGCAGAGTTTGATGGATGCAGGAGGGATGCCGGCAGCACAGGGATGGGGTTTAAACTTTACGTTGGAAAAATGTCAATTTTTCCATCCTACAAAACAGAATACAGCTCTGGTTGAGCCTGACCAATTAAATTAAACCTGTTAGCAACTCCTCTGTTATCATTTTCAGTTGAGTTGGGGGAGCAGCAATTTTTTTCCTCGATGGACACCCCCTAAGGTGCTTCTCACCACCAAGGCAACAATGCTCCTACAAAACAGGAAAAAAATTAAAATCCCCCATCCCACATAGAAAACCAAGCCCCAGAGAGGAGAATTTGACAACATCCATGGCAGAGCAAGAAAGGAAAATCAGGTTTCCCAAGGACCCCATCCCCACTCTCCAAACCAATGAAACCCCCAAAAATGGACACACTTAAACAGGCTTAACCCTCCATTAAATCAGTTCAGTCTCACTTGGTAATTTACTGTTGCAAGCAAAATCAATTTTAGCAAAGGTTAAACTAGTTCTGTCTGTATTAGGAGTTTGCACCATTTTAAATAAATTGATTTCAAATCAATTCACTTGATTTTGTGCAAATTTCTGATACAAGCAAAGGCCTGTAAGAAAGCTAAGCTCAGTTGGAATTTTGGACAGTTGCTTGCTTTATTTCCTTGCTGGTGATTTCCCAGAAGATGTCAAATGCCAAATTTGGATGACAATCTTAAGGAATGATGAAATCCCCACAGTTAACTCAGCTTTAAATAGTGATTATTCCTTATAAAATCATGATTCTCCTCCTAAAGGAAGCAGTATTGCCTTAGGCAGCACAGAAGATTCCAATCTGCTTTTCCCAAGCAACCAAAGGAGAATCAATACACAAAAAAAAACTTTTTCATTTTTTTGTTCCCCATCCTGTGCTTCTGCCCTGCCCTCTCCTCTTTGGTGGTCCAGGCTTAGATCATGAGCGGGCCCTGGGGGGGTTTCAAAGCATCTTTAGCATGATGAGGACTTAATAATAACCCATCCCTTCAATTCCTCCGAAATGAGGCCATGAAAGCACCCTATTGACTGCCTGTCCCATCACAGGGTGAAAAAAGGAATAAAAATAGCTCCAGATCAGTGCAAGGGGAAAAGAAAAACCCACCAAAGTCCCCTCCCTTTGTCGAGCAGAACTGACCTCTCATCCCACGAAGAATAACCCCCAGCAGACTGCCAAAAGCTCAGGAGAAGCAGGGAATGTTTGATTTTCACCCCTGTGGGCTGCATAAAACGGGGAGGCAGGACCTTTTGTGTGCATCATCATCATCTTCATCATCCCTAACCCAAAAATTCCTGGAGCTTGAGGAGCCATGGGGCAGCTGGGGGGGACTCTCACCGCGGACACGGAGAGAACCACACGAGGACACGCTGGTGAGTGAAGCAGGAAGAAAAAGGGACAAGTTTATTTACAAAACTCAGTTTTATACATTCCCTAAGTGGCCTGTGGATTGGAGGATGGAATTTCACCTCTCAACCCACATTGGTCAAGCCAACTGTCAATCACCTTTCTCCTCCCACCTAGAAATCTGTAAACAATGAAAGACAGCAAAATATGGCCAGTGTTTGCAGTAGAAAGTGTAATAAGGTAACATTTCTGACTCTAATATGAAGAACCTTACAGAAGGCTTAGAAAAGTCTTCAAAACCAGGGTAACAGGGGACAGCAAGGCAAGGATGGCTTGGATTGCAGTCCTGAGGAGCAGGAGGGCAGGAGGATGCAGGAGTCACCTGGAACTGGGGTAGGGGGGCTCTGCTCTCATCCCAAGTGAGCTGAGCCTGGAATCCCCATTTCCACCCCTTGGGAGCTGCAGGAACCACCTTGGCAGAGGTTTCTCCCCCACCCTGCTCCTGATGATTTGATTCCCTGGACAGTTCATCCTTCCTGGAGTCTCCTGAACTCTCAGCTCTGCAATGCCTTGGGGCAGGAGGTGTCACAGGGCAATTGCATCCCTGCTAAAATTTTATTGGGGGTGTAAAATTCCGCCGTATCAGTCTTAATTTTGTAGATTTGCAGTTCTGTAGGGCTTTCCTTGGATGCTGAATTAAGTGAGAGCCAGGAGCTGCTGCAGCTCAGCTCCCCTCCAGCACCAACCCTCCTGTGAGAGAAGTTATGAAACCTCATCCCTGGAAGTGTCCAAGGCCAGTTTGGACCAGGCTTGGAGAAACCTGGGATTGTGGAAAGTGTCCTTGGCCATGGCAAGGGAATTAAATGAGCTTTAAGGTCCCCTCAACCCCAGCCATCCTGGAATTTTATGAGTCTGTTCTCACTGAAAAGCACTTTGGAGAAGAACTGAACTATTTGGCAAACAAGTCCCTGATCCCAGTGTCCTGCTCCTCTAAATCCTTCCACCTCTCCCATCCCCAGGCATTCCACACTGAATTATTTGCAAGTTCTGTATTTTACAGCTGAGGATGCAGGGAGTGATGTGCAGAGATTGCTTTTTCTTTCCCAGCTCTGAAAGATGGAGAGGAAAAGGATCAGAGGGGAAGGGAGAGGATTTGTGGATTTGGAGGAGCGAGCTGAGGAGAGGACAAGGTTGGAAATTTCCTCCTGGCAGCCTTTTCAAGAAGAGTATTAGAATTTATTTTCAATTATACACAAGAATAAGCTGTCTGCAGTATAGTTAACTTTCAATTTCAACCAATTTTCGACACATTCAATCACAGATGCCTCAGTGATTAAGAATCTATGTTGCAAAACAATTCCCACTTTGCAACAATGCAATCAAACAGATCTACAACTCATAACCCATTATCCAAGAGTTTTTCAGCTCATTGGGGAAGTGAAATGGGATTCACCAAGCATGCCCTTTTTTACCCAGTGAGCCCCCAAGCTCATTTGCAAACAGAGCTGTGACTCCAAACAACCCACACGGGGATGGGTTTTGGTTTTTTTTGTTGTGGTTTGTGTTGCTTTTCCTCTCTCTGTGGAGATGCTGAAGTGCAAGGCTGGGGTGTGGGATGCTGTGGGAGAGGCTTGGAGCTGTATGGGAAGGCAGTGTGGGGCTGGAGGGGGCCTCTCCATCACCCACAAGGATGAAAGAATGGGAAAGGCTTTGGAAAAGCTGCTTCGTTTACAATTGGCTGCTTTATCCCCACTTTTTTATCTTAGAACGATGCTGTGACTGACAGTGACAGGCAACAGGTCACACAGCCAGCACCAGGCTGGACCCCTGGAGATGCCTCCTGCCTTCCCCCATCCTGCTGCTGCTCCTGGGAAGGAGAGGAGCTCCCCCAGGATTTGCAGGCTACAGAAATCCCCCAGGATTTTTGGTGGCTACAGAAAGTCCCCAGACTCATCCGGAGTCTGGATATCCGGAAGAACTGGATAAAGTGAGCTGTGCAGGGTGAGCAGGCTGGTGCCTTGTTGGGACCACCTAAAAACTGAGCCCAGACAGAATGAAGAGAATAAAAAGCAGATCTATTTATGAAAGGCCCTTCAGGTGCATTTAGGGCACACAAAACCCCCCAGGGCTGCACCCAAAATGGACAATGGGCACGGGTTTGCACACTTGGATCAGGTTGGTCCATTTGCACATTGGGGCTTCATCTCCCAATGACAGCTCCAGGGAATGAAGTCATTGACCCCAAGTTTGCTGCCCCAACTCACTTTTGTTTGCATCTCTCAGGCCTGAGGCAGTGAGGTGTCCTTGAGTGCCAGGCCTGGAGAGGAATTGCTGTGTCTGCCCAAAATGGGGAGGCAGCAGCAGCTCACACTGTGTGTGGAGTTTGGAGTTCTACACTAAAGAATTGCAGGGTCACAAACAGATGAAGAAAAGTTAAAATCCTAAGGCATCAATGCCACAGAGGGCCATGACTTCAAACCCAAGATGTTTCCTCTCCAGAGACCATTCTGAGTAGATAAATACGATTTGGAGCTGCACAGACCCCTCCTCTCCAACCCTCAGGAGCAGAGCAGCCAATTATCCCTGCTCCTAGAGGTGCCTCAGTGTCCATCTGCAATTCCAAGCACGGAGGAATTGTCCAGCCCTGCTCACAGGAACCTCTCCAAAGGCCACTGGATCCCTCTGGGAAGGGACACAGCTGAAGATGCTGGGAATAGAAGGGCTCAGGCTGATGGGAGAGAAGGAGGAGGATTTTAAAGCTCACTAAGCCTGGAGGAGAGGCAATAAAGCAGCTGAAGGAAATTACTTTCCTGGGTAAAGTGTCGTTTTGTCAAGACCAAAGTTCTCCCTGGGAACGAGTTGATTTTGAGTAAAAACCATCAGGAATGAAAAAGAACTGTGAGGGACCAGGTGTTTGAATGACACAGTTTGGAAAGGCGAAGTGCAAGTGCCACAGAACAGCTGCACAGACCCCAGACTGCCTCCCTGAGCTCCTACACCCTGTGGAAAATGCACTGAAGACGCCTCAAATTCCCTGTTCTGCCCTGATTTGGGGCAGCAGGCATGGATGGGATCAATGGGAGCAGAGGGATGTCCCCACTGAGGGACAGCCTGGCAGAATTTGGGCTCCCCACCCCGAGGGACCCCAGGTGCACCCCCTGCACCAGCTCCTCCCTCCCTTGGATGCCGACAAATAACAATTTCAAACTGGGGAAGACACCTGGGAGAGCCGAGGCACTTGTGCTACAAGATAATTAGAGATTATTATAATCGAAATTTCATTGCCACATCAAACTGTGTCTTTTAGCATTAATTAATCTCCTCTCGCAGGCTCGGAGCGCTCGCGGCTCCCGCGCTGTAGGACAGCAGCTTGTCAAACACACCAAAGACTGCATCTCATTACCTGATCACAGGGGGTGTGTGGGGAGCTGGGGAGCAGCACTGACACATCCCCAGCACAGCCAGGGACGGGGGGATGCCTGCAAAGCTGCTCCTTGTACTGCAAACTTGTCAGGCAAGGCACGTGAGGACCTTCATCCCCTCCCTGCACCCTCCCTCCTCTGCCTCTCACCCCTCCCTGATGGAAACAGCCCTGGCAGAGCTGCTGCTTTGTCCCACTGCAGTGTCTGACCTTGAATAAACCATAAATGAGAACGGAGACATCCTTGCAGGGCATGCAGGGCTCATTCCTTGGCTCCTAGAGGTCAGTGCTGCCGTGCTGCTATCCCAGTTATGGTGTAAAAATTCCCATTTAATGCCCCATTCCCAGCCTGGTGCATGAGACTTCCCTCCTTCAGGGGGTTTGGGGAAGGTGTGAGCATAAATTCAATAATTCAATAAATTCAATAATTTCTACATGAGGTTCACAGCAGCTGCTGCATGAGACCAGGCAAGGCTGACCTTGAAGAAGCAAAGAAGCAGAGGGAAGCTGGACCCAGGTAAGGACAAATCCTTCTTAAAAGCTCTCAGCACCTCTGAAAAAACCCAAACCAAACCCAGAATCCACCTGCAAGGGGCGAAACCTCAGCACAGGAACACACTGGCTCCCTTCTAGCAGCAGCTGAAGGAGTTGGGCACCCCCAGCCCCTCCCCAAACCTGGCCAGGGCTGTGTATATATTGGTGCTATGCATGAGGTGCTGTATGTTCTAGTCATTGATTCTCCACTCCTTCCATAGCTCAGCTGAAAATAAATATCCTCTCCCTTGTTTCCACCTCTCCACTCCCCCTTTCCCCATTATTGGCTTTCTGACGGAAGGCTTTAATTTATTCCCCCTGCCACATCTCTGTGCCGCTGTTTTCCAGCGCTTTACACCATATATTACCCCCGTCCTGTGTCATTTAACTCCACAAAGCACTCGGAGATACAGTTTGCTTGAAGGATGCTGGAGCCATTAATCCTGATCCCACAGCCCTGCGGAATGCCCGTGGCATCGCCCTGTGAGCACACACAGCCCCTCCTGCCTGCTTTGACAACTCCACTGAAACCCACCCCCAGCCCTAATTCAACACCAAGCCAGTAAAATCAAACCCCTCCTGACCACTCATGGCTTCTCCCTGTTGGAGTCCAGGACATCCCTCTGGCCACCCTGGCTCATTTTATCCAGTGCTTCCTGGGGCTGTGGGGGCAGGAGACTTCCTGTAGTCACCAAAACCCTGAAAATCTTGGGGGAGCTCCTCTCCTTCCCAGGAGCAGCAGCAGGATGGGGGAAAGCAGGAGACATCTCCAGTGGTCCAGCCTGGTGCTGGCTGTTGTCAGAGTCCAGGACATCCCTGTGGCCACCCTGGAGGGTTTGCAGACCAGACAGGGGGTCTGGGGTCTGTACAGGGGGGTCAGAGCCTCACACAGAGCCCAGGAGGACACTGCCTCTGATCCCTGCCATGGCAGTGAATGCTCACATGCAGGAAGAATCACAAACCCTAAGAATTTAAAAATAAATAGTAGCTGGTTTGTTATAGAATATAAATATAGAAATTAGGATTCTTAGCATATGGGGGTGAAGGCACAAGCTGGAGGAATTGGGGAGTGGCCCCTGTGCTCCTTGTTCTTGCTCTCGTCCCCCATCTTTTGCTGAGTTGGATTTTAGAGATTNCCCATTCCTGTTGTCCTCGTGGGTGCAAATGGCCCCAGCTCCAGTGGGGTGAGCAGCTGGATGGCAGAAGGAGAAACCAGTCTGGGGAGGGGAACACCAGTCTCCTTCGTCCTGGAAAATGGGACAATGAGAAAATGAAAAACACATCAAGCACAGCAGATCCTCTCCTCGGAGCCGCTCGGCGCCACGCCGCCTGCAAATTGCTCACCAGAGGGAGAGCTTTGATGAAAAATAGAAAAGGGAGGTGGAAAAAAATCTAAAGGAACGAAGAAATGTCCTTTATTTTATTTATTTATCAGAATATTTCCGCGTGGGCATGATTATTCATGGGATTCCACACAGTGGGCTCCACGGGGAAACGCCTGACACATCGTTAGGGCGTGTTAATTGTGCCAGAATGAGGGATGGGAGAGAGAGAGAGCCCCTGCCTCAAAAAGCTACGAGTCCAGAGCCTCTGCAGAGCCAGGAATGAGCAACTCCAGCTGCAGGAACTCCGCAGGATCCCGGCTGGAACAGGCAAACAAATCCCAGCCAAACCCTTGTGCTCCTGCCTAGTGCACAGAACGAGAGCTAACTGGATTTAAAATCGCGCCTGTCCTCAGCATCACTGGCACAACAGCAATCTGTGCCTCCTGTGGCATTTTCCTTGTGCCTCCAGAAACTCAGGATCATGGAGTGGATTGGGTTAAAAGGACCTGAAACCCATCTCATCCCATAACTTCCACATTTTCCACTGAAACAGGGGGAACTGATCTCCTGTTGTCATTTTGCTGATGGGGAAACAGGCCCTGGGGCAGCAGAGTGGTTTTGTCCAGGCCATGGAATGCTGGAGCAGCAGCTGTGGCTCCTGCCTGCTCCTCCTCCTCTCCCAGGCCCTCTGAAGAAGCTGCATTTCCATCACTCCTGGTTTCTCTGCTGCACACACATTTTCACAGCCTTCCCCTGGCACGGTGATGGAGCTGCAGCCTTGTGGGGAGAGCTGATACCTTTCACTGGAGCAGCTGAGGCAGGTGGGAAAAGCCATTTTTATGCTGAAACCCAGATCTGATTGAGCTCTGATGAAGGGATGCTGCATTTGTCCACCTCCTCTGGCAGCCCAATAAAACCTCGCTCCTACCAACTTTTTAAACCAAGGGAGCAGCAAAGATCTGCCAGCCCCACCTCCTGCATCCAAACATCCACAAAACCCTTGGGTTATGCAAATATCTCCATGATTTCCCAGAAACCTCACAACCAAGAAACTATTGCAAGGCCCTGAACAACGGGATGACCTGAAATTCCTACTTGGATTCAAGCAAAACACTCACAAGTTGCTTTTTTTGGAGCTAGTGGGGATGAATTTTTTTAATTTGTGGGAGGAAAGGAGTTGTTTTGGAAGCCACAAGCGCTTTGTTGCCATTACTGAAGCCAAAATAATGGCCCATCTGGAGACTCTCTCCCCTGCACATAGCTCAGCATTCCTGGGATGAGGAAGGGAAGAAGTCTGAAGAGAGCTGGTTTTGTGGTTTAGTTGTTTGGGTTTGGTTTTTTTAAAAAAATCACTATAATTTAAAAGGCCAAAGCTCTAACGAGTGCACAAGGGCAAGAGGCGACAAATGCCTCGGTGAAAAATACAAAATTACCATTTTAATGGATGAGTGTTGACTCCCTGGCTCTCCCGGGGGATGCCTGTTTGATTTCCTCAGCTTGTTAGCACAAGGATTTGACACAAGCGATTAATGCTGAGTTCATTAAGGGAGGGGTGAGTGGGTTTTTTTGCTTTTTTTTTTGATTCAGCATGGGGAAAAAGGCTGGGGGGAAAATCAGGGGATCAGTGGTGGGGAGCTCCTGTCGGTGAGGGTGCAGAGGATGGAAGCAGCTCATCACACCAGTGCCCAAGCATCAGTCTCAGAAACTCTGCTCATTTTGGAGCTCAAGCTTCCATCTCTGCCCTCTGCATCCTCAGAGGGATGGGAGGAATTGCCCTCCACCATCACAACAGAGACCAGCTTTGATCCCAAAGCCTGCAAATAACCAAGCACCAGGAAGATCCCTGCTCTGCAGAGCGGAGAAACTGAGAGAGAGCTGGGAAGGGCTGACCTTGCCCAGGGGCACCTGGAGCTCCAGTGGCAGAAGCCACTGCTGGAGCAGTCACCAGGAACAGGGACAGGGACACACATCTGGCCCTTGTCAGAAGGGAGAGGCAGGAACTGAGCCCAGGCTGGATGGAGATTCAGGAGCCCAGAGGGATGGGGGCAGAGGGATGGGGGCAGAGGGATGGGTGTAGAATGGATGGATACAGAGGGATGGGGGCAGAGGAATGGATGCAGAGGGATAAATGTAGAGGAATGGATGCAGAGGATGAATACAGAGGGATGGACATAGAGGAATGGGTGTAGAATGGATGGATAAAGAGGGCTGGGGGCAGGGGGATGGATGTACAGGGATCAATGCAGAGGGATGGATGGAGAATGGATGGATGCAGAGGGATGGATGTACAGGGATGGATGGAAAATGGATGGATGCAGAGGGATGTATACAGAGGGATGGATACAGAGGGATGGATGGAGAATGGATGGATGCAGAGGGATGGATACAGAGGGATGGATACAGAGGGATGGGTGTAGAATGGATGGATACACAGGCATGGATGGGGAATGGATGGATACACAGGCATGGATGGGCTGCATCCAGCCCTCCTCTTCCCACAGGCACTCACAGCACCAGCTGCTGTCCCCAGCCACGGGCACCTGTCCAAAGGGGGAAATCAGAATCCTGTAGAGATGCTCCTGGCAGAGCAGTGACACCCAGAGCCAGAGCCTGTGCCAGGCCTGTGCCAAGGCTCCATCTGACACTGCAAGCTCAGCTCCTGACCCCTTCCCAGCCATGCCACCTCAGCTCCCAGGGGAGGCTCCCTCTGACACAGCTGGGACATTTCAGAGCCTTTGGAGAGACAGAGCAAACAGGGTTGAGTCTCCCTCTCCCAGGGGGAGAGCCAGGGCTGCCTGCCCTGAGCCAGCAGCTCTGGCAGCCCAGCTGCCTGCTTCTCCCTTCATGCTGATAAAGTCCCTGCTCAGCAGGAGCAGTTTGTTTGGGGTTTTTTTGTTGAGGAAGCACAAGCAGAGGTGGAAGGTTAAGTCCACTCCGGTGCTCTCTGGCCGATTTGGCAGATGAATTCCTGCACAACAGGCAGCTTTGAGGAATGAATGCAGCTGCTGCTGGCTGGCTGTGCCCTGTCCTCTCCCCCTGAGCTGAACACAAGGCTGGTGATGTGCAGAACCACGAGCTCCCCTCTCCTGCCCCCCAGGAGCCCCCCACCCATCACTGATGCTCCACAATTTAACCAAGGGATGTAGCTCTGCTGTTTTCCAGCTCTGCACCAGAGAGAAGCAGCAAGGCAGTCATGGGGAAGAAGTGGCTGCATATAAAAAGGACTTACATTCCTTTTTCTTTTAAAAACAAAGCCTTTCCTCCCTTGCTCTGGCTCCTTCCCATCAATCCTCTCTCTTCAGGGTTTTTGGCTGTGATTTTATCCCATCCCCTGGGGCGGGAGCTGGAGAGAGGAATCCCAGCCCCAGCTGTGCCCTGCCACATCAGCTCACGTCAGCGGCCACTGCTCAACCACCACCAGCAGGGTCCCCTCCCCCTGTACTCCCCAGGTGCCCACAGATCTCTCCAGGTCCTTGAAGGGGGCACCAGGATGTCACTGCCTGCAGTGATTCCTGGTTTCTCTCCAGGTCCTTGAAGGGGGCACCAGGACGTCACTGGCTGCAGTGATTCCTGGTTTCTCTCCAGGTCCTTGAAGGGAGCACCAGGACGTCACTGGCTGCAGTGATTCCTGGTTTCTCTCCAGGTCCTTGAAGGGGGCACCAAGGCGTCACTGCCTGTAGTGATTCCTGGTTTCTCTGCAGGTCCTTGAAGGGGGCACCAAGGCATCACTGGCTGCAGTGATTCCTGGTTTCTCTCCTGGCTGGAGAGGTTTTTATTTCAGACAGGCAATTACTTTGTGCTGCACTCTGTATTTTGCAGCACTCTGCTGGTTTGGGCTGGGCTGGAGTTTCTGGCTGGGTTAAACCGTGGCAGGCAGGGGATGGGCACATTCCAGACACCACTGACCTGCTCACTCCCAAGCAGCCCTGCTCTGCTGGTTTATAATCCATTCCCATGGGAAAACTCCCCTCTGCAAGGATCTGTGTCCTCCTAACTCCCCACAGGGATGGCACAAGAGGTGGTGCTGGGATGGGCTGGTTTCAGGAGGGAGGCCTCCCTCACCTTGCACCTGCACCCCACACAGACCCCCAGGGAAAGAAGGAGGGAGGGGCTGACAGATCTTCCATGATCCTAACGAGAAAAGCCAGGATGGAGAGGGACAAGGGGCCCCTCACACTGGGGATGTGAATCAGGAGCCCCAGCACAAAGATCAGCTCTGCTGGGAGAGCACCAGGATGTGAACCAGGACATCAACACAGGGGTGAGCCAGGCTGGGTGCACAGAGCAACTCAGAGCAGCCTGGTGCAGTGAGAGATGTCCCTGCTCATGGCAGGGGTGGGACTGAGATCAGCTTTAAGGTCCCTTCCCACCCAAACCATCCTGGGGTTCTATGAAATGCCCACTTTGCCCTCAGCTCTGCCCCAAACTCACAAACCAACCCATGCCCAAGCTCTCCTCCACCCACAGCTCCCCAGGAGCTGGGTTTGGGTCCATCTGGTCTCCCCAGGCAGGCCCAGAGGGGCAGATCCAGGCTGGCTGGGATGCAGGAAAGCCCTGATGACAAACGGCATCAGCACCACGGCCCCAATTAGCTGCTCTGCGAGCTTAAGACAATGCGAGCGCCAGCCCTGCCAGACAGAGGATGCCAAGGGAACGTGTTCTGAAAGGTTTGGCCTCCTTAGCATCTCTCTGAAGTAATTCCACTTGTAACTCATAAAGCTTCCCCAGCCGAGTGCGCGGGGCTTGCCAGCTCCTGGATGAGACAGACATTTGTATGAGATATACAAAGCCATTTAGCTGTTCAAAAGCTATCAGCACTTACATGCAAGGTTGAAGCAGGACAGATTTTGCTGTATTCAGGGCATCAAAGGGGATTATCCGGGAAATGATAACAGATTTTAATTTAGATCCTCCAAGATGGGTATTGGGGCTGGGCAGGGAGAGGTAGAGAAAAGAGAAGGGGGGAGGTTTTAAGGCAGGGAGGGGGAGAAAAGAAAAAATAAATAAGCAAGGAGAGGTAGCTGATCACAACAGTTGTGTCCACACATTTGCCACGCTGACCATGGAGCTGCCACTGCCACCTTGTCACCCCTGCTCCTGCCCTGCTCCTTTTCCCTAATCCTTCACAATTCCAGGGTGAAGGCTGAGCTGCAGCCCCTCCACACCAAATATTGCCATTTTCCTAGGCACAGCATCTATCCCTGCTCAGAGCTCTTTTTTTCCAGGCAGGAGAGGAAGAGGCTGCACACTGGGCTGTGACTCTGGCTATCAGACAGTCTATCAGCTGCTTCAGGGTACATTAAGTTCTCCTTTGCAGTGAGATCTCGATATTCCCGTCCTCCCAGCCTGATTTTCCATGCAGGTTTAAAGAGCTTTACACAATGAACACCTCTGCAGCTCAGACACGCTTGGGTTTATGTATTTACCTAATCTGAGGGGCAGGGTCTGAGGCTTTCCACACAAGGGGTGGATGGATGGATGGACGGACGGATGGATGGAGGGATGGATGGATGGATGGATGGATGGAGGGAGGGATGGATGGATGGAGGGATGGATGGAGGGAGGGATGGATGGATGGATGGATGGATGGATGGATGGATGGATGGGTGGATGGAGGGATGGATGGATGGATGGATGGAGGGATGGAGGGATGGATGGAGGGATGGATGGATGGGTGGATGGAGCAATGGATGGATGGAGACACCTCCAGAGATGCCCAACTTCAGTGCTCTCTGATTCCCTTTTTGGAGATGCTGGAGACTCAGCTCAATTTTGAACACTCCCTCGAAATCAAAACATTTCATTAAACCATAAAAGCAGTAGCTTTGTCTTTTAAACTGTTTTAATTGAGGATATGTGGCGAATCCTTCCAGATTGAGGAGCAGTTTAAGTCGATCCCAAGCCTTGTTTTGTTTTTAGAAGCAGTTCCTTGCCTCCTGTCCTCTCCTGCCACATGGCTCCTTTGCAGGTTTTGCCTTTCTATTTCCGACAGTCCCAGATGGGATCTATGAATAAAACTGAAGAGGAGCTGGAGATTGGCTCCGAGTCATTAACGCAGCAAATATAGACTCTGCTCAAGATCTAAGGCACGGGGAGGGGGGGAGGAAAAGCTCCCAGCTCCCTCCTCCAGGATGGATCCAGGCTAATGAGGAATGACGTATCCCTAACGGAGCAGAGGGGAAGAGAAGTGCCTTTTCATCCCACATCAATTCAGTGGATATACAGAATGCCTCTGGCTATGCATGACACAACTTTCCTGCCCAAAATGCCCATCTCCTGAGGCTGCTCCTGGAGAAAAAGCCCAAATATCCCAAAACAATCTGTTAAGTGATGTGTGTCTTCTGCCTGTGGGAAGATGTTTTATACATGGGGTTCTGTAGGAACGGGAGTAACACAAATTCACCCTCTGGTCTGACCTGGTCTGCCCAGAGACCTTGGTCACACCCAGCCCCAAAACAACTGGGATGTGCTGGCTTGGAGAGGAGATATTTATCCAAGAGAACAGGAAGATAAGTCGCAGATATTTTTAGTCACATTGATCAAAATCCTGGTGTTTGGTCAAGAAAACCTCTTGGGGCAATTTCTCACCCATCCTTGTACAGTTGGACTGGGTGGATCGGGGAGGGATCAAGCCCAAGAAACTCTCAACATCCCCCAAAAAATCCAAATCCTCCCCTTTCCCAGGCCAACACTCAGGACAGGTCTGTGAGCATGGCCTGTGCATGCACTCAGGTTAATAAAACAACCCAAAACCAAGAGGGATGAGCCCAGTTTGACAACCTGGGTGTCACCAACCCCAGCACAACCTGGAGGGAGGACAGTTCTGCTTCCAGGTCATCGAGGTTGACCTGATCAGGTCAACATTTCAAGATCATCAATTGATGAAAAACTCTGAAAACCATGGTAGAAACCCACCCACCCTCCAGCCTTGTTGTCCAGGGAGAAAATCCCTCATCCCTGCACCCCTGCTCATTTCCGTCCTCATTTCCCCTCATTCTCAGCAATTAAAGCAATAAATAAAGGTGAAGGAAAATCTCATTCCATTTTTAAGGCAAAAGGCATAAAAATGGAGAGCGAAGGGCACAGCTGGGAGGGAAGGGGCTGTAATTAAACCCTCCCCCTCTTTATGTTTTTGCTGTTTTTCTGAAGGCCTGACTGAAACCTTCCTCCACAAAAGCAGGAAAAAGACCCCCCCTTCCCCTCCCACCGCCCGCCACTAAATGGAATGAAATGGATTTTTCAAATGTCATGCTAGTATCCACTTAATAATACATTTTCCTATAGACAGGACAATAATATATATTTTAATCACTTTTCTACAGGCAAATAAATGGCACCGAAGCCTGGCCTTCACTGGCGCTTGGAAATTATGAATTTTTCAATAACCTTTTCTATTATTCATCCCGTGTTATTCCGTAACATTTCTATGTGAGGAATGTGCTTGCCAGCCACTTTATGAATCTCTTCTTTTATTTATTAAACAGCAAGGTGTCTCCCTGAAACCCCTCCTCCCTCCTCTGGAAAGATTGGCTGAGCCTGAGCAAGGCTTAAGACATAGATAATTACACCTTGGGTCATTAATAATTTCCCCTCTGTCAGAGCAGACACGTGAGCAGCTCGTGGGATGCAGCTGGCTCAGCCTCAGGTGGGTTTGGGGACAGGTGTCAGGAATAAAATCCAAAGTTTAGGGAAGAGGACAATGAGGAGGGCTCCAGGGATATGTCCCATAAATGCAGCTTTATCCAGGGAGGGATTCTCTGCTGGCACAGCACGATTCCCTTGGCTCTGGTAAGGATGAGCCAAGTTAGAGATTTGTGTCCGTGGATTTTGGGTTTGGAGAAGCCAGCTCTGCATCCCTGGCTCCTACGGGCACCTCCATGAGGGTCTGCAGTGTGTCCTGCTGGATTGGGTGACCAGAGGCCAAAAAAAAAGAATTTTCACACCAAAACACCACCACCTCACTGTCCCTCATCACTTCCATAGTGACCTGGTGCAGGAATGACCCTACAAATACAAACAAAGCCCTTTTTATGGATTCCTCCCCTCCTCCTGAGCACAGGGACCAGCACGTGCCCTGCCGGGTGTTTGGCACCGTGTATGGCACAGGAAGGGATCAAACAGGGAAGCCCCACTTCCAGCACCTAATTCCAGCTTAATTACGGGCTGATTTCTGTGACTGAGGCCCCTGCACAACGCAGAGAGCTCAGCACTGACGGCACAGATCCTCTGATGCGACCCAATTAGGAATCCTGATCCGACGCTCGGCAAAAGGAAAAAGCAAAGGAGACGCCAAGGAAGCAGACCTGGAATTAATCTGAGTGCTGTGCTCACGGATACCCACGAGGTAATGGTTAAAAAGATTCATAATTTGAAGGCAATGACCTCGTGGGGGAAGAGTGGGGGTGCTCTTCTTGCAGCAAGCGGGACCTTATTATTTTGCAAATGACATCTCCATCACGAGGCAGAGCCTCTCGCTCTGAAATACAGATGAATAAATGATACGTGGAGGAGCTTTATGCAGATTCTTGGTGGAGATATGAAGAAAAAGGGGAAGGAAAATAAAAAAGATAGAAAATTAAGGCATAGATTTCCCACAATGTTCCCATTCCCATCCCCAAGGTTCAGACAGCAGCGTCACTTGGGGATTTAAAAAAAAATATAAAAAAGAAGTGAAATAAAATGATCGAAAATACTGCCTGGAGCTCTGCACTTAAGAAAAAAGGAAAAGGAATTTATAAATGGGATCTAAAAGCAGCTGTGGCAGCACAGCTCAAAGCAGCCAGAGCATCCCTGGGCACTGTCCTGGTTCAGCATCTGGGGACCTTATCCCACACGTGGAGAGCTGGAGTTCCTGGGACCAGCCACACTCCAATCCAAACCATTTTCTCCTCAGTATCTTTAATTAGCCAACCCCCCTGCCTGCCACAAGGACAAGAGCAAGGACATCGCCCCAGCCTGTGGCCAGGAGTCTGTTCCATACCTGTTCAAATACTGATAACTCCTGCTCCAGCTGCCTCAGGTGGCTGTGGCTGACACTTGGCAAAGGATTTCTCTGATAACTCCCTGTAATCAGGATGGGAAAACAGCCCCACTGAACCCAACAAAAAATAGATTAAAATTAAAAAAAGCAACTGTGAGAAAAGGCCGGTGACAGGGACTGTAATGGATTTTCAGGGGCGGGAAATGCTTTTGGTGCAACTTTTTGTTGTTGCAGCAGGGGGCTGGAATTGGAGGAATTGATTGCAGGGCAGGGATGCAGCTCAACACACCAAGGCCACTGTCCCTGCTCCAGGGGCCTTGCCAGACAGCTTCTAAGGAGAAAAATCATTCCACTACTGTTACTGATACTGTGATAACCTAAGGGAAGAGGCAGAGGCAGTGTCCCACCGCAGGAAAGAAGCTCAAATAAAATAAGGAAAATCTCTAGGAAATTATTTTTTTTCTATACCTTGAGGATGGGGAGGAGAAGCACAGAGAATCACCAGCTGGGTGTCATGCCCTGGATGGCAAAGGTCATGTCTGAGGCACAAACCCTGCAGGTTTTATGCCAGGTGTGAACTGGAGTGACTGTGGGCAGCGAATCCCAGTGCCCTCATTAGCCAGAATTCCTATTTCACATCCAGCACTGGTTATTTTTAAACCTGCACATCTCACATGAGCAGAAAGCCCAGAAGATGGGCAGCTCAGCCAGAGAAGGAAGATCCATGGACAGTGGCAGCACAGAAGGGGAAGAACAGGAGAGCAGGGCTGGGACAGGATGCTGGGAGAAAGGATGAGCTCAACAATCCTGGGGTCCAGTGTGGATGGTGAACATTAGAACTGCCCCAAGACAGGAATCTTGGGGATTCCCAGCTGCTGTGAGGTGCTGAGGTGCTGGCACAGGGTGCCCAGAGAAGCTGTGGATGCCCCATCCCTGAAGTGTCCAAGGCCAGGTTGGGTTAGGTTAGGGTTGGGAGATGGATGGGGTTGGAGCAACCTGGGACAGTGGAAGGTGTCCCTGTCCAGGGCAGGGGGTAGGAATGAGAGGAGCATTAGGATCCATTCCAACACAAACCATTCTGGGATTTTGGGACTGTGTGATCTGTGATCAGCAAGGCTGGGAGGAGGGAACAGTTGCTTAGGGAGGATTTCCAGCTGGAGAGAAGGGGTGGCTCAGAGAGGAGAAGGGATCCCCATCCTCATGCACTTTGCAGCACCATCAGCATGGGAGGCTGACCCAACTCTCCCAATCCCACAGGAATTTCTGGACTTGATGACAGAGCTCTGCAGCTCTGCCAGAAACACCAAGGGCAATCCAAAATTGAGGTCACTCAGACCCCAGCCCATCACCTTTGCTCCCTGTCTTTGTCCTTGGCATAAAGGTTCTGGCAATCCAAATGTTCCCAGTTGGGAAGCGAGGGCCTTTTGGACCTTGTGACCCTCATGACAACCAGAATCTCCAGTAAAATGGAACAAAGGTGCCAACATGTGTTGCACGAAAAGAAATCAGAGATCAAACCTAATCATATTGATGCCTGTTTGATGCTGCATGTTCGAATCACATCGGGGTCACCAATTTGTTGTGAGAAAGGAGCAGAGCATCAAACAGGCATCAATATGATTGGGTTTGATCTCTGATCTCTCTCTTTATTCCTAGTATCCTCCTTTTATCAGGTTACAGAGAGGAAAGCAAGCACAGCTAAACAGTTGGTGATTGGCTAAAAGTACATATACATATACATTAAAGTACATATACATATACATTAAATGATTGTTCATTGGTCCACGTTATTTGGCATCTAGTTTACCTTTTGTTCTACCTTATGAAAGCATTCTGTTTTCTACATCCATGAGAGGGCCTAACAAGTTCTTACACATATTCAGCATCCGTGAGGAAGCATCCATGAGAATGCACACTAAATTATTACAATTGCTACTTTCTTATTAATTCAAGGCCTACAAGACCAGCACAGGAACAGCACAGACTCTCACACTGTTCCCTGGTAGCAGGGATTGTTCAAACCCCCCATCAATAAATCATGACCTCGCTCTTCTAAAAATTCCTCTACAAACATGTGCTGGTCAACTTCTCCAGGAGGATCCAGTGGGTCTGGCCCAGTGTAGGTACCACAAGGAACAGCCACGTTTTCAATGCCCTCAGCAAGGTGGCTGTGAGCCCCTAAAATGCAGGAATTTGTCCAGCAATCCAAGCTGAGCACTTTGGGAAACACAGGCTGAACTAACCACTTGGAAAACAGCTTTCAAGTCTGTCTGAAGCTTTCCCCTGAAATGACAGCTCCAACTTTTTAATGGCACCCGAAGTATTTTCAGCCTGGTTTCCTGAGGAAATGAGCCTTACACACCGGCAGTGCCTGCCCGGCTGTTTCCTTTCCCCATCTCCAGTGATTTCTAAACCTTATAACCCATTTCAATAAAATCTGATGGAAGGACACATTTATCTCCAAGATACAAGTTTGGGGAAAATAAGGAACTAGTCAGATGAAAGATACTATTAAAGCTTTTACCCAGAGAAAGGCAGCACTGTGAATTCAACTTTTTTTAAGCATCAGAAAATCTAGCATGAGTTTGCTCTCGAGACACAGGCACAGGAATCCAGGAATAATTATTTCTGCTGCTCATGGAAGTAGCTGTGTGTGTTTTTTATATGTATGAAATCAACACTAGAATATTTGCCTGGATAAACTAATCGAAATTGCTTGTTGGATGAGTTCACCGGCTATAAAACCCTGCAGTTACAAGGTATAATTACAGCAGCTTTTATTTTCCTCAACAAAAAAAGTCTTCATTAAAACAGAGTTAAGGTTGTAAACAGATCATTAATTTATAACAACATTATCAGATGGGTTACAGTTATTAAAAGAGCACATACCGAAGAGACAGGAAACCGAGTAGTGAAGGTTAAAACTGGATGGAATTTGGAAAGCTGAGTTTCATAAACATCCCAGCCCCAGCCTGAGCAGTTGCAGGGATGCTGCAGCAAGGACACCTGGAGAGATCTGAATTATGGATGGGCAGATGGGAGGCCCAGTAATGCTGGAGATGCTCCTGGAGCAGGCACGGACATGGAGCTCCCCAGAGAGCTCTGGAGATCTGGAGCTGCCGAGGTCTGCTCGAGGGGAAGGTCCCCTGCTCGTGGCTTGGAACAAGATGGGATTTAAGGTCCCTTCCAACCTGTC
>VXBR01005249.1:792209-804177 GCA_013400215.1 Cisticola juncidis
GGGGAACAGCAACCCCAGGGAAATCCCCAGGGAACAGCAACCCTGGGGGAGACTCCACTGCCTCAGGGAACGGCCGCCCTGAGGTGAAGCTCGGGGAACATCAACCCCGAGAACTGAACACCACAGAGACCCCGGGAGGCTGAGCCCCACCTGGATGAGCCTCCTGAGACCTTTTTGCTCATCTCACATGGATCACACCCCAAGGCACTGAACCCAGAGGGGTCTGCACAGCTACCCCAGCCCCACATGGACCCCTCGGGGTGCCCTGTGTGCCCCAGAGCAGTGACAGCCACGGGGCCACACCAGGGGATGCCAAGCAAAGCCACTGCAGGAAAAGTTCATTTAAACTCTGCCTTCTGAGAGCAAAGACTGCAGCACCACGGGATCACAGGGAGAAGGACCAGGATGGGATTTCACCCAGGATCTCAGGACCTGGCACGTCCCTGTGCTGCTCCATTCAGGAAAAGGTCTGCTCTGGGCAGCAGAGCAGAGCTAACAGCAAATGAAGGTGAGCACACACACAGGGGGAGTCACAGGAATTCAGAGAAATTGGGGGTTTCAGCTGTTTGCTTTCCCTCTCAGCCTTGGGTTTGCATTCCTTTTATCCCTTACTTTTATTATAAGTAAAGAGTCTTAGCTGCCTCTCAGTAGCTCCTGAAGGAGCCAAGAGCTGGAGTGATGGACCCAGCAGGGAAGGGCAAGCATCCCACGTGTCTCCAGCTCCAGGAAAATCTGTGATTTTGTGTCTCACCACAAAGCAGGACACAGGCAGAACCAATTCCCTCATGGCCATAGCTCGAGGCCTCCTTCTTCCCTTGAAACCTGCCCCAGGTTTGCTTTCAGCACATCAAGTGGAGAGAGAGAGAGAGAGAAATACAATCATGGAAAACCTTTTAAAGCCTGCACAGCTCTCCCTTGATAGCACATTGTTAAAAGGGATGTTATTGCAAGGGGACACTGTGAATCCATACAGTCAATGCTCCAGAACTTTAGTGGCAAAACAACTCAATAGCTTCAATTGACTGCATGAAATTCTATCATTTTACCACTAGAAAGAAAGAAGGCAGGAGGAAAAAAAAATAAATAAGACACTACATTGCATTTGTCTTTCGTTAACTCCCTAGGCAAGAGCATCTCAATCCCTGTCCTTTGAACACAAAGTGAGCCAACTCCTTAGTGCCTCCAACAAAAAAACAAAAAAAGCAAAATACATCCCAAATGCACTCCCACACTCCAGAGCTGCTCTCCTGACTACCCCAAAAAGAACATCCTTGGCAGCACAAAGACAGCAGCAGCCTCAGCAGCTGCCTTGATTACACCCTCCCTCTGATGAGGATGACGCGAGATATGATTAAAGATGCTCTGAAAAGACACACAAGTAATGGAGGAGAACTTTTTGCCTCCTTTCCCCAGCTAGGTCACTAGGTGTTCCTCCTCAGCAGCTGATTTCTTATTCCAAATTTGTCCAGACCCTGCTCTTCTTCATCAGCTGAAGAGCTCCGAGACCGCCGGCGCCTCGATTGTTCCTCTCCTGCTGATTGGGCTTTGTGGCTCTCGGGAAGCTCTGCCTGATGGGCAGGAATCTGCCTGCACCCTCCACCAACCCGTGCTCAAAGGGCTCCAAGGCATCGCGGAGGGTTCAGAGCATCACAAAGAACCAGCAAGTGTTACTTTTGTTAAGCAAAACCCCTGCTTAGCTTCTTTTTCTTCCCTTTTTCCTCATGCTGTACACTCAGGAATTCAGCTCCTTTCGCCACAGCCCTCGGAAAGATGCCAACCACTCAGAGGGTCCATCCCCAAGAGGGAGAGGGAAGATGATTTTATTTCGGGCAGTCCAGGGGCTGAGAGAGGCGCTGGCTCCCTCCCCACACTGCAGTGACTTTGGGAAGTCATCGCATCCTCCGGGTCCCCTCCCTTTTCCCCTGTGCCCTTCTCTGCCATCTGACACACGGGCTGTTCCCTGTCCCCCGTCCAAGCCCCAGCGCTCCCTGCAAACGCCAATGAGCGCTGCTACTGCAGCCCGGCCCCGCGGGGCTGAACATCTGTGCTTGCACAGAAACCTCTGGATCGGGGCTGGGGGATGGAGCAGCACAGCCAGCGGGGCTTTGCCTCCGTCCCAAACCATCCTCTGCACTCGGAGCTGCCCGCCCCAAAATTCTCTCCCCATTCTCACCCTGTTCCACCGGGACAGAGCACAGGACGGGATGGAGCAGCACAGCCAGCGGGGCTTTGCCTCCATCCCGAATCCTCTGCACTCGGAGCTGCCTGCCCCAAAATTCTCTCCCCATTCTCACCCTGTTCCACCGGGACAGAGCACAGGACGGGCACACAGATTCCAGCAGGGACTGCACTGACTTTGTGCAGCCTCCTCTGTGCGAAGGCAGCACCTGCCGGGATGTCTCATCACAGCCAATTGATATTCTACTGAGCATCTTTGGAAAAATAATCTGCAAACAAGACGCTGCAGGCTATAAAATCACTCCCTCTCCTTCGCTTTAGTTCGCGGCTTAATAAAAGCATAACACAAGGTAGCCGAGGAAACCGCCGCACTTTGCCCAGCCACATCATCCCTTTGTGTGTTATTAATCGGTTTCAAGTTGTACCACAGTTTCCTGGGGTGGGAAGGAGAAGGGGGCTCCGGTTGTGGAGGAGACTTTGCTTTCCCTTTCAGGATTCGCTGCTAAAAGTCTCACTTAACAGAGCAGCGGAGAAGGAGAGTGGCACTTTATACCTCTGGCTCCCTGCGATGCTCACGGTGAGGATCGATGGGAAAAATAATTTGGGGTTTGTGTCTGCTGAAGGGCACGGGCGTAGCACTGAAATGGAGATGTTTCAGCCAGACTGGGTGGAAAAAGAATTGTTGGGAAAACGGGAAAAACCACCAATTTTTGAGAGGGGAACGGGGCCCTAAGTGGCACCCTGGTGTTTTACAGTAGATGCCTCTCACCCAAAGCCTTCCAACTCCCCCTTGTTTCATAAAATCATGGAATTCTGTTTGGAAAAGACCTCTAAGATCCTTCTGGGTCCCCGATGGGTTTGCAGCAGCTCGGTGCAGGGGTCTCCTCCCTGATCACAACACATCACACAGCAACATTAATCCTGAGGTCTGCAACCTGTTCCCCAACCTGCACGTGGGTTTGGTTCCAGGCACAGGCAGAATCCTCTCCAGATGCTCCCAGGGTGGGACCAGCAGCTCCCTGGATGCTGCAGAGTGGGTTGGAGAGCAGCTCTGAGATGCTGAGTGCTCCCATCTGTGCATTTCTGTATCACCTGGATGAAGAAGGGTTTTACAGTGGGGAGGAAATGCACGGAGCATCCATCAGAACCCCAGGAGCAGCACGGGCAGGAGACCAAGAGGTTGCTGCAGGCGCTGCTGATAATTTTTCCACTCCCACTAAGAAAGTACAATATATTTATTGTCTGTTCGGGAGCAGTTTAAGTTGGTTCATTTCACACAGTAAATTAACCTGATTCCTTTAATAGGGGATTTTTATTTGGTGTCAAGCCCCAACTGTTATCCCAAACCCTGCACCCTGGGACTCCAGCTATCAAACCTTCTCCCTGGATAAGGAGCTGCTGGGGCAGTGGGTTTGGTGACACTCAAAAATAAATGGCTCAGTAATTTCTAAACATCCTGGCCATTTACTGCTGCCACCTGACCCAAGAGATTTCTCAAAGCAAAGCTGCTTTTAGATTTACCAAGTGGAAAACAAGGTATTGGGAACCCTCCTGGAGTGCAGACCCTTCCCAAGCTCCTGTGGGGATGCTGAAGGCAGCTCTGTGCATGGAAATTCACTGTAGGATTAGACAAAACACTAAAATTCCCTGAATACCCTGGCCAGGGAGAAAAATCAAGGTTTTCTCTTCTGGATGGGCTTGGTCCCTACTTCCTTCCACATGGCTGCTGCAGTCCAGATGGGAGCCCAGCTCCTGTGCTGGAAATTGGTTCTCTTTGCACCAGGGATGAACCACAGGATGCAGCCAGGCTGATCTAGGCTGGGCAAAGAACAGCACAGATCCAGCAGCCCAATTGCTGCCCCCCTTCCCTCTGGTGGCTACTGGGGCTCCACAGCCTTTAATGGGACCAGTGGTCAAGCTGGGAGTCACCAGCCCTTGCTCTGCTAGCAGAGAGGCACCATCTTTTGGGATTAAAAAATACCCTGAGATTTTTCCATTCCTGAGAGGTGAAGGGCAGCCCTTTGGGAGTAAGGATGTAGTAATTCTTTATTAACTTCCATGGAAAACCCCAGCTCAAGGTGGCCCCCACAGCACCGAGCAGAAACTTTTTTTTTTTTTTGCCTGTAATTTTTTTTTGCTTGAAATTTTGCCTGTAAGGGCAAAATCCCCTCTCCAGTGAATCCAGAGCCCCTCCTGCCCCTCTCCCTCCTCCTCCAAGCCTCCCAGCCCATCCTAGCAGCCGTCACCGCGGCATCCAACCGCTCTGCTCCGATCCACGCCTGGTTAACCAGCTGACAAATGCCCCCGGTTAATTTTTCTCCTCTCCCCTATCTGGGGTGCCGCTGACATTCTGCTATTTCCCGCTGAGATTATCCTTCACATAATGAATTTTCTCCCCAGCCCCTCCTTCCCCGGCGCCTTTTTGGCTTTGCCGGCGCTCGCTCCCTCCCAACCCCGCCGGCTCCAGGAGCACGCCCGACACAAGATGGATCTCCCGGAGACTCCCGGTGCATCCTTCTTTACACTTCACGTCTCCCCAGCGCCGATGAGAAATGGGTTTTTTCCTCATCCATCATAAGTCAGCGTGACAGGGCTGTCGCTCTCCGTCCCGCTTGGCTGAGCAGCCCTGCCTGCAGCTGGGGCCTTTCCCCGGCGCTCTCGCTTGGATCGGGGGTTTGGGCACTGACAAAAAGTTCCTTCTGAGCTTTTCCAGCCTCATTTCTGTTCCCTGCCTCTTGGGCTGCACCCCAGTAAGGTCCTGCATGGCTCAGGATGAGTTAATCCTAAGGTGGGCTCGTGTGGAAGGGGAAACTGTTGGAGTCCAGGACATCCCTGTGGCCACCCTGGAGGGTTTGCAGACCGGACAGGGGGTCTGGGGTCTGTACAGGGGGGTCAGAGCCTCACACAGAGCCCAGGAGGACACTGCCTCTGATCCCTGCCATGGCAGTGAATGCCCACAGTGTATGAAGAATCACAAGCTGAGAGAGTTCAAAATAAGCAGNGCTGAGACAGAACTGAGATAATGCCCCTGCCAGGGAGGCCTGGCAGAGCTGAGACAGAACTGAGATAATGAAGAATAAACAACCTTGGAAACTGCACTGGGGACTCAGCCTGTCTGCTCTGGCTCTGGTGTGAAACACTCAGGGCAAAGAGAAGACTGAAAACCTGATTGCCTCGGGGAACAGCAACCCCGAGGAGAATCTCAGGGAAAAGCATCCCTGAGAGGAAACTGAGGCATGGAGCAGCTTTGTGACTGCCCTGAGCCAGGAACAGCTATCCACAAATCCTGCTTTTTATAGCAGCACAGCTTCAATAACCAAACTCCAAACCTGAGCAATGGCATCAAAACCAAAGGAACAAAAAGGTAAAAATGTCAATTCTCATCTCTTCAATAAACTCCAGGTGTTTCAGTTCAATTCTCCTCCTGTAACATCAGTCACAGGAAGCAGAGAATTCTGCCTCAGGTACAATTGGATATGGATACTTCCCTCTTTTTGACAGGGGATGTTTTCCAATAACTTCCACTTACTCAGAAATTCCTCTCAGGCCTGGGACAGGGAGAATTTGGAGTGGGGGAATCACCCTGCTATGAATTCAGCCAACACAAAGCCCAGCAGAAAGCTGGAATCTCCTGCCAAGGAAAGCAGTCCCCTGCTTTCACTTCCTGCTGACCATCCATCCTTGGGAGCCAGTTTGTGGTGTCACAAAGGGTTGAAAGCTGGGTCTGCCACCTCAGTGGTGTCACAAAGGGAGCAAAGCTGGGTCTGCCACCTCTGTGGTGTCACCAAGGGAGCAAAGCTGGGGCTGGCACCTCTGTGGTGTCACCAAGGGAGCAAAGCTGGGGCTGCCACATCTCTGGTGTCACCAAGGGAGCAAAACTGGGGCTGCCACCTCTGTGGTGTCACCAAGGGAGCAAAGCTGGGGCTGCACCCTCTGTGTCGTCACAAAGGGAGCAAAGCTGGGGCTGTCACAACTTCCTGCTGAGCATCCCTCCTTGGGAGCAGGGTTTGTGAGCCTGGCAGCAGCACTGGGGAGGTCTGGAGTGAGGATGTCAGGAAAACAGGGGCAATCAGAGGCAGGCAAGGGTCAGATGGCTCCGTGCTGCCTGCTGCCACCTGGCCCTGCAGCCAGGCTTGTTTCCATGACAATAGCAGGTAACTTCACTCCAAACCATCAGAAAGAAATGGGATGGAAATCTGTCCAGCAGAGACAGAGAAGTGACAGCTCAGCCACTGCGATCAGACCCCCATGAGCAAGTTCCCTCTCAGCTCTACATCCATGCCCAGATAAATCCTTGCATTTTGGGGGTTTCCCTAAAAACAGCGGCAATGCCTTGGTGGTGATGAGCCTGAAACCTTTTTTATGTTAGATTTTTGTAATATTTGGTCCCCCCAGCAAAGCCAGGAGCAGAGAGGGAGCATCCCTGAGCCCCTGGCAGCAGCAGGAAGAGCTCCCAGCGTCCGCCCTCCTGTCATTCCCAGACAAGCAGCTCAGCCGGGAAAAGAAGATTTAACTGTGTTTGCTTCAAAACCCCAAAATGAGTTCCCTCCCATCTGCCAGGAGAGATTGATCTCCTCAGTCAGCCGTAAATCGCCCAAAAACTCCCTTGGAGCATTAGGCAGGAGAGGAATGAGGCTGGGAATGCTGTGCTCTCTTGGGTTCACATCCTGCAAGGACACTGCCTGGAAGCAGGTAAATTATCCAGCTTGGATAGAACCATTTCGGCTAGTTAATTAATTTTCTAATTTCTTTTATGTGCAGGTAAAGATCTTTCCACCCCAAAATGACAATTCCAGTTCCCCAGTTCCTTATTCAGCTTCCTGAATAATGATGAGTCAGCATCATGACAAGGAGGAGACCCCTCTGCCATCACTGGGGTCACAGACACCCCCAGGACAAACTTTGCACCTACTTAATGTCAAATTTGGGCACAGGACAGCGTCACAGGGGGGAGAGGAGCCTCTTGCAACAACGTTGGAAGTAGTAAAATGCAGAAAATTCAGAATAAATAGTGGACATCCTACATCAAGTGTGTTTGTAACCCAGCCAAACCCAGGATATCCAACTGCCAGTACTTCAAAGGCACAAATGTGAGATATAGAGATACAGAGGCACAGAGATACAGAGATATAGAGAGGCTGAGATATGGAGACATATATAATCTTTTTTTTAAACTCTCAGGCTCATTAGTCCAGTTCAAGCTGTGTTGCTCCACTAGAAAGGCTCTGATGATGCCAGTTTTATTCCCTACTGGTACCTTAGTTTTTCCTTTAATTTTTGCAAGTTGAAGTTTTCAAAGAGAACTGCTTAAAAGTCCCTTTCTATAAATCCATATTAACTAATTCCATGCAAACCTACGGAAGGTGCTCTCAGTATTATTGATCCCAAACCTTCAGCAGGAGTTTGGTCCTTAAAAATCAGATTGGAAAATACTGGGGGTGCTTTTTCACCCTTTTAACCTAAAACCTGCTTTTGGTCCTTAAAAATCAAATTGGAAAATACTGGGGTTGCTTTTTCACCCTTTTAATCTAAAATCTGCTTTTGGTCCTTAAAAATCAAATTGGAAAATACTGGGGTTGCTTTTTGACCCTTTTAACCTAAAAGGTTTTGGTCCTTGTTTTTGAGTTGCTTCTTTCCTCAGTGGAAGGGGAGATGTCTCCAGGGCATTCCAAAATCCTACAGCTGTTTGCAAAGTCTGGGCACTCAGAGATGGTGGGAGAGGAATCCAAGTTGTCTGAATTTTGCTGTGGCATTTCCTGCTGAATGCAAACTGCAAAATAATTGGGGACTCGAGACGCTCGTGGCTATTCGGAATGGCAGGACAAAAGAACGACTCTTTTCTGTGAACAATCACCAAACAAATCACTCCTGAGCATATGCTCAGAAAAATCAGCAGGAAAAGCAGAGAGGCCCAACCAGGGCAGTCGTGGCACACAAAATGCAGGAGGCAGGAATTCCCAGATGGATGGGATGGAGGCTGCTCAGCCCTGCCAAGCCCAGGAAAGGGGCACAGGGTAACTGGGAAGGAGGGAGTCAGAGGAGGAGCCCGTGTGGGGCAAGTCCTAAACATAAAAGGACGTGGAGCTGCTGGACAGATTCCAAAGGGGACAATGGCCTGGGTGATTTGTCCTAAAGCAGGACAACAACAAAGATGCTCCAAGGAGCCAGACTGGGAGAGCTGGGGGTGCTCACCTGGAGAGGAGAAGGCTCCAGGGAGAGCTCAGAGCCCCTGCCAGGGCCTGAAGGGGCTCCAGGAGAGCTGGAGAGGGACTGGGGACAAGGGCTGGAGGGACAGGACACAGGGAATGGCTCCCAGTGCCAGAGGGCAGGGCTGGGTGGGAGATTGGGCAGGAATTGTTCCCTGGGAGGGTGGGCAGGCCCTGGCACAGGGTGCCCAGAGCAGCTGTGGCTGCCCCATTCCTGGAATGTCCAAGGTCAGGTTGGACAGGGCTTGGAGCACCCTGGGACAGTGGAAGGTGACCCTGCCATGGCAGGGGGTGGGATGGGATGAGCTTTAAGGTCCCTCCCAACCCAAGCCATGCCATGACTCTGATGATTCCCTGGCTCTGGCACAGTCACATTCTGCAGACATTCCTGGGATATTCCTAAACCTGAGCCTGCTCTGCCCCTGCCCCTGCAGGAGATGTCATAAAGCTGCATCAGCACCACAATCTGAATTTCATCTCCCTCAGGACAAATGCAATTCCTGGCACTGCAGGAGGTCCAGATGAGCCAGATTTAGATGTGGGACATTCAGAGTGAGGTGTGATGTCCCTCTCACCCACACAATTCCCTCCCTGTCCTGGCAGGTGACACACACCTGAGACACCACAGCACTGGCACTTCAAGGGCAGGATGGAGATTTAGGAATCCAAATCCTTTCACTTTCAGATAAAAATCCCAGATCTTGAAAAAAGCATCCCTATGGATCTCACAGCAGTTCCAAATCCTGCAGAAGACAGACACCAGTGACCTCATCTGTCTCAGTTGAGCTCCTGCCCAGCACCTCCCACCACATTCCCACCCTCACCTGGCTGCAGGAGGCAATTCCCAGAGCTTCCCAGTGCTCCCCACCGTATCTCCCACCACCAAGGCCTCTCAGGGCCAGCTGTGAGGGAGAAACAACTGGAGACAGGCACGGGGAGGGAAGGAATCCATGAGGAAAATGATGGAAGCTGCCATGTGTCACCGAGCTGCAGCCACCAAGGCTAATGGAGCCTTCAGGCCCTGCTCCTCCCGAGGAGGGGAGGGTGAGATTAATGAACAGAACCAACCTCTTCCTTTTTTTTTATGGTTCTTTTTTCCTAGCAGTGTCTGGGCATGGCAGCAGAACCAGGATCAATAGGTGGGAAATGTAGGTAATAAGTGGCCTTTAAGGAGACAGCTGGGACCTGCATGTCCTGCTCAGCCACAAATCCCAATCCTGCCTGACAGGCACAGCTCTGGCACAGAGGACCCTGCACTGATGTGAGTCACGGGCAGAGGCCAACTGGAGCTTCTCAAGGGACTGAATTCATCACTCAGTCCCACACAGGGAAGGAATCCAGGATCTGTTTCATTGTGGGGGGCAGCAGGAGGGGTGGCTGGAGTGAGATCCCATAATATGGAATATATATGCTCATACAGCCATCACTTCTGGGAATGTGGTCAAGATCTGCCACACCACATCCACTCTTAGCACCCACCAGTCACTTTAACATAAATATAATTAAGGATTGGGATTTTGAAGCACCCTTCATCTGCAGACCAGGAGGGGTTGGAGAGGGACTTTGGAAAAGGCCAGGAAAAGTTTAAAGAGGAATAGCTTTAGACTGCCAGAGGGCAGGTGGGAAGAAGCTGCTCCCTGTGAATTTGGGGAGGCACAGGGTGCCCAGAGCAGCTGTGGCTGCCCCTGGATCCCTGGAAGTGTCCAAGGCCAGGCTGGACAGGGCTCAGAGCACCTGGGATAGTGAAATATTTCCCTGCCCATGGCAGGGGGTGGGACTGGATGAGCATTAAGGTCCTTTCCAACCCAAACCATTCTGTGATGGTTCAGTGGTGATGGCAGGGAGGGAGAACATTCTGCTGGGTCAGACCCAGGAGCAGCATCACGTCCAGCCAGAGCCAGCACCATCTGTGCCAGACACCCCACGAGCTCCTCAGCCTTGTCCCCAGTGCCCCCAGCTCCTCAGAGCCATGGCTGTCCAGGTGGGAGGGCAGGGCAGCCCCCAGGACCAGCACCAGCCCTGGCTGCAGCTTGGGCCCCCAGGTGAGAGGGCAGCATGCCAGGGCAGCCTGGCTGGGATGGCAAACCCCATTCCTGCCTCACACAGCCCTGCAGCTGAGAGTGCAGGCAGTGTGTGGCCTGCAGGGCTGGCTGTCATACGAGGCAGGCAGCTCTGGTGACAATCAGGCAGGGCTGGTGACAATTAGGCAGCTCTGGTGACAATCAGGCAGAGCTGGTGACAATCAGGCAGCTCTGGTGACAATCAGGCAGCACTGGTGACAATCAGGCAGCTCTGGTGACAATTAGACAGCTCTGGTGACAATCAGGCAGCTCTGGTGACAATTAGGCAGCGCTGGTGACAATCAGGCAGCTCTGGTGACAATCAGGCAGCACTGGTGACAATTAGGCAGCTCTGGTGACAATCAGGCAGCTCTGGTGACAATTAGGCAGCGCTGGTGACAATTAGGCAGCTCTGGTGACAATCAGGCAGTGCTGGCAGGCAGCACAGGTGGCTGCCTGCACCTGGGGCTGCGCTCCAGGGATCCAGAGCTGCTCCCTCTGCTGCTCCCTCTGCTGCTCCCCGTGCCACTGCTCTCCTCACTCAGCCCCACAAATCCCACCAGGACCCTGCATTTTTGAGCCTCTCCTCCACAAAGCTCAGCCACATTCCACCAGCCCCTCTAAGGAAGCCACCTGAGACAAGCACTGCCCACACAGAGGGGATGGACCAGTTCATCTCCTGGCCACCAAAAGCATCCCAAGTCCTGGCTAAACGACCTTTCCCATCCTGCCGAGGCATTAATCAGCTTGGAGTGCTGATTTCACACGACTGCTGGAGGCAGGCAGGCTGCCTGGCAGGAGCATGGCCGTGGACTCCTCCAGACCTCTTTCTCTCCTCATCAGAGTTACTGTTTTGGGTAATGATGAAGCAGGGGAATTGATTTGAAGCCTAATGAATAATCAGCCACCATCAATAATTGTAATCACTAATCTGGTGCAATTAGAGGCAATTATAGTAAATGCAATTTCCTCCCGAGCTGCTAACGAACTGCAAAAATATGAATTGACTTGAACTGGCTGCCTGTGATTTATGCAGCCGCAAGATCAAGGATCCCATTACACCAACAAAGGCTCTTAAAGCCACATGCAAGTCACTGTGCCCCCTTTTCCATCCCACCCTCCCAGCAAAGCCACCAAACTTTGGTGGGAATGCCAAGGCAGTGCCATAAAGGAGACAAATCCTCTTTTTTCCTTTCTTTCCCTTCATGTGAGACGTGCCACATCCAATTCCCACATCAGCCCCAGCGAGGATAACACGTGCCAGGAGAGGTGCCACACGCCACGTCCATGTGCGTGGAGAGATTGCCACCTATTGGCACATCTGTCTTGGTTTGGGAAGACAGGGATCTGTCAGGGAAAACTGGAGTTTCCTTTGGAATGGAGAATGTTAAACCCCTCCCTCCAAATTATTATAATTTTGCAATTAGGAGCTTTCAGGCAAAAATATGGGAATAGGAGTAACAGTTCTTTACTAGGAATATTAAAGATAAAAATGCAGTAATACAAAATAAACCAAGCAAACAA
>VXBR01005249.1:813791-858708 GCA_013400215.1 Cisticola juncidis
AAAAAAAAGGTGTGTTTGAATCAGGAGGATTCCTGCTTGGGCTGACAGGGGACACCAGGGACAGGGTGGGGACCTCTCCCCAGAATCAGCAGCACCTTCTGGCCCTCTGGAACAGCACTGATGGACAAACCCATCATGGAAAATACAGGATATTGCCCTTCAGCAGGTCAGGGACTTAAAAAATAAGCACAGGGCATAATTCTCTCATCTGCTTTAAAAAGGGAGAAAAATCAGTTTAATTCTCCAGGCAGGTGCATGGACCAGAGCTCTGACACATTGCAGCCCAGCCACCAACCTGACATACATCAGTACTATTGATATTATTATATTATTCTTTATCATTTAATTACTGTTTTTTACATCCAGGTCTTTGGTCTGTCCATTCTGACAGCCTATTCCAGTACTGAGGCACATCAATATTAAATCCTGGGATGAGATATTGGGAATATCAATATTCATAATGGGACAGGTGGTGACACTGAGAAGGTGACCTGCAGCCATAGGTTGTGGAGAAGCTCAAGACTCACTTATTCCAACCAAAATTTATCATTTTTCCTTGAAAATAATGTCTGGGGCCGCCATCCAATGCTGTATCTATCCCAAAAAAAGCAAGGACAGAGCCAGCAGTCATCCCCATGAAATCCCAGAATGGGATTCAATGGGAAATCTTTCTAAAGAGCATCCATGCAAAAATACATAAGAACAGTCACTGAAATTCCACATGGTCAAATTAATCCTGGTTTCTCCCAAGATTTAGAAAGATCATCCCAATGCCTTTACTTAAAGCAGCCTAAAAATGGGGATTCAAACCTGGTCCCTGGGTCAGGCATGGCTCTTTGGGTCCATAGTGTGAATTTTAGACAACAAATACAGATACAAACTCTGAAGTTCACATGGAAAAGGCTCCCCTGTTTGTTTTAGGCACAAAAGGCTGGATTTGCTGAGAAAATCGAGGGTTTAAAGCTTAGTAAATAGCAGAGAAGGACAGTGTGACCCAGGAAAAAGAGCCAGGAGGTCTCCCCAGAGGGCAGCGAGGGAAGTCAGAGCAGAGAGAACAACCTCAGATCTTCTCTTCTCACCCACAACCTCCCCAAACAGCTCCTCAGCAGAATCCCTGAGCGTGGACAGCAGGAAGATTTCCAGCAGCTCAGGTCTGCTGGGGAGCAATTAGAGAGGAAGGACAGGGAGGAGAAATGAAATCAATTCCGTGGATCTGCCCCACCGTGGCCTGGACTCGCTCCTGCTGCATATGGAAGGGGGATCAGAGAGGGGAGAAAGAATTCAGTGACAAACCCTGGGACAGGAGGTGACATTGAGAGGGCAAACTCCTGCCACGGGGTGTGGCAGAACCCATATTCCAAGAAAAACTGATTCCCTCTTCCTTGAAACCAAAGGAATTGTTTGTATCAATTTTCCATTTTATATCCATGAAAAGAAAAAGTGTCCTTACAAAACCCAAAAATTCGGCTGAGGTGTGATGGACAAACCTCCAGCCAGTTTTCCACCCCTAATCCTCCTGTTGCTTCCAAGACATCCACAAAAGGTTTTTAAAAAAAGCAAACACAACTCCATTATTATCGTATATAGCAATCTAGGAACACAATATTCCTGAATTGCTCTGTGCCTTCAGTGGGGAATTTCTAGGTGTGACAAAGATTGAGTGCTCCTGTCTTGATGAGTGGGATACAACAGGAGCAAAAGCAGACAGCTTTGTTTCCTGGGGGAGAAAAATAGCCCAAAAAATGTAAATTCTCTTTTATATGAGAAAGACTTTGAAATCTGGGGCAGAACCTGGGGCAATCTGAAACTGTGAATTTCCTTCACATCACAGAATATTCCAGGAACAGAATATTCCCAGTGATCAGTGAGATCAGTGAATGCTTGATTTTGATTCCATCGTTTTTTTATTATATAAAATAAGACAAAAAGAGAATGCTGGAAGAGTCTTCCAGTGCCTAAAGGGGCTCCGAGGGAGCTGAAGAACTTTGGACAAGGGATGGAGGGACAGGATGGGCTTCCCACTGCCAGAGGGCAGGGCTGGATGGGAGATTGGGCAGGAATTGTTCCCTGGCAGGGTGGGCAGGCCCTGGCACAGGGTGCCCAGAGCAGCTGTGGCTGCCCCTGCATCCCTGGCAGTGCCCAAGGCCAGGCTGGACAGGGCTGGGAGCAGCCTGGGACAGTGGGAGTTGTCCCTGTGCATGGCCAGGGGTGGGATGAGATGGGCTTTAAGGTCCCTTTGAGCCCAAATCATTCCATAATTCTATGTCATTTCAACCTATGGAAATTTTATCCACTGGTGACACTGTGCAAAACTCCAGTGGAAAAATCTTACCAGATATTCCTATTTCACTGTAACTGTTGGTGGAAAAGCCTTTAGCCACAAAACCATTTCCTGGTGCTTCCCAGCCCTCAAAGAGGAGAAACAGAGGAGCCTCTCAGTGAAATTCCACAGGCAGCTCAGGAGATGAGGCCCATCTTTGCACAAGGCATGATTAACCTCTGACACCAGGAATCATTAAACAGATGAGCTTAAAAGGGAACCACGAAGGCTGAAGGACTTAACATGACCAATGAGAACCTGCACAGCTCCACACAGAACAGAACAAGAAAGAAACTTCTCCAAGTGGGCTCTGTTGGCAGGGCTGGGCTCATGGCTGGACTCAGTCATCTCAGAGGTCTTTTCCAGCCTCAGAGATCCCGTGATTCTGTGATTGTAACCCTGCAGCCACATTCTGAGAAGCTCCTTGGACCTTCCCCACACTCCCATTTTTCAGAAAAGAGGACAGAGGATGAGCTGGCCCACTGATCCTGCGAGTCCCACGCTAGTCCAAAAGCCGGGAGTGCTGAGAAATAAATGACAAACCCCTGGAGTCCCCGTGACAGGGTCGCTGGAAGCGTGGCACTGGCCTGTCCCTTTTAATGAGTGTTAATGCTCCCCTTTCATTTCTGTGGCCATGGGATGCCAACACATTTATCTGCTTTATGCGTCTCCGTTCCATTTCAAGAGACGTTTCTTTGGACATCGAACATTGTAATTTGCACTGGCTCCCCATTGCGAACGGCTGAAGTTGGAAAAATCACCGAGTGAGTGATCAAACACATTATAAAAATAGTCAGGCAAATGCACCACTATCTTCTTCTCAAGAGCCATTTATAGGGGCCAATCCTAAAGCCATTGAAGTCAATGGAAAGACTCCTGCAGAATTCAATGGGGTTTTGATCGAGTCCTTATTGTGCTATCCATAAGAAATAGGTCAGATATTTATATATAGTCTTGAAATGTTGTGTGCCACCACGCTGGCAGCTCGCCTTTTGAGGCACAGCCTCACTTCTCACCGTACCTGCTGCAAAGCTGAGGACTCTGCAAGTCCAGCTCCCCACCCTGTCCCCCTTTGGCACCTCTGCCATCCTGGCTTCCACCCCCAGCTCTCCCTTTTCCTGCACTAAACCCAGCACATTCCTCCTCTCACCTGGGAAGGGTTTCATGTCCAGCCTGTGCTCCCCTTGCCCACAGGTAACGCAAACCTGGGCAGAAAGTTGCTCTTGGATTCTGTTTCTCCACAATAACAGAAGGTGTGGAGCTGAGTAAGAGCCTACCCCATTTAACAAGACCCTGGTATTAAACCAATCCACATAAACAGGGCAAACACTCCTGAGCACAAACTATTTCAGCTTGAAAAGGCTTGTTCCAGCCTAATTTTAAATGAGTTCCAGATCAAGTTGAAGCAAATTGCAGCCTTTCATCCTCACAGGTTTTCCAGCTTAAATATACCGGGTTAAACTCATATAAACCTTACAAGGAGATGAGTTTTACGCTGTTGGCACAACCCTCATCACACACACCTTGAGAGCACAACTGCAAATCAACCACCTGATTCTGCATTCAGGGTGTGCTGTTCTGTGGTGACTTGGGAAGGGGCTTGAAGCAAGTTAGGGGAATATTATTTCAACTGAGCACAAAGGCTTCCAGTGAATTAATTGTTATTTGTTACCAAAGTGACTTCCTGCAGTCCCAGTTTTAGTTTAGACGAGGCTTTAGAATCAATATTTTCTGCAGAAAGAAACCTCACCTTTCTTCATCTGACGCATCCACTGGTTTTTGAGTACTGTGAGATGAATAAAAGCAAACTTCAGCCCTTCAAACCATTATTCATAAGCTTAAATTTATACAAGTGAATCATCCCACTGAAAGTGGTAATACCTCTCATGTACTCCGAGTGAAATACATGACTGTTTACCAATTAGTTGGACTGCAGTAGGTTTAGTCGCTGTAGTTCCACGTTAATTATTTATAACACTTTGCAGTACCACCAGTAAATGTACAGTAGCATCTCCTTTAAAAATAATGAGACCTTAGTCCTGTGCAAAGTCCCTGCAGCAGCTGTTATTAAAACTTCAGTGAAGCGAGAGGAGAAATGGATGTTTTTGCATCTGCAGCATGAGCAGCAAACTTCTCCTGCACTGGATTTAGCTTTGCAAGGTTTGGTCCTTTCAGGAAAAATCAATGGGGAAAAATAGGAACATCTAAGTTTTCACTGGCCCTTTATTACCAAAAAAATAATAATAAAAAAAAAGGACACTTTGGGAATGTGTCACCTTAATGACTTGTCATTTTAAGCAGCCAAGGACCAGGAAATGGGTGAAGAGCTCTGAGGTGCCCTAATGGAGCTTAAGGTAGGTGCTCTTGTAGGATCAATTTGGCTGTGGATAAGTCTCACTTCTTGGCATGGATTTGATGAATGCTGGGCATGGCTTAAAGATGAGATAATCTGCTCAATTTATTCTTATTATTTATTTGCTATCCTTGTGACAAAATGAATTATGTTTCTGCACGGAGCCAGAAGCGGGGATAAAGTTACCATTGGGGAAGAATATGTCACTGTAATGGGATCTTTGCTTTATTCCTTCCCCTGAATGAAATCAGCACGCCGAAAAAACGCTTCACACATAACCTAAAGGAATCATTTCCAGACAGCAGAGGGGTAAACTGAGCCTTTTTGCTTCACTGTACAAACACAATTACTACAACAGCAGCTTAACACAATTGTTTATACAGATGCCTCGTGTTTCCAACAGCCAGAAAAATCCTTGTCTTTCTAGGAAGCGATGCAGGGCTCAGCAATCCTGCTGTGGGGGTGTGCTTGGGGAGAAGAGGGGTGGAGAATGGGGTTGTGATTTGGGGAGAAGAGGGGTGGATAATGGGGTTGTGATTTGGGGAGAAGAGGGGTGGAGAATGGGGTTGTGATTTGGGGAGAAGAGGGGTGGATAATGGGGTTGTGATTTGGGGAGAAGAGGGGTGGAGAATGGGGTTGTGATTTGGGGAGAAGAGGGGTGGATAATGGGGTTGTGATTTGGGGAGAAGAGGGGTGGAGAATGGGGTTGTGATTTGGGGAGAAGAGGGGTGGATAATGGGGTTCTGACTTGGGGAGAAGTGGATAATGGGGTTGTGATTTGGGGAGAAGAGGGGTGGAGAATGGGGTTGTGATTTGGGGAGAAGAGGGGTGGATAATGGGGTTCTGATTTGGGGAGAAGAAGGGTGGATAATGGGATTGTGATTTGGGGAGAAGAGGGGTGGATAATGGGGTTCTGATTTGGGGAGAAGAAGGGTGGATAATGGGATTGTGATTTGGGGAGAAGAGGGGTGGATAATGGGGTTCTGATTTGGGGAGAAGAAGGGTGGATAATGGGATTGTGATTTGGGGAGAAGAGGGGTGGATAATGGGGTTCTGATTTGGGGAGAAGAAGGGTGGATAATGGGATTGTGATTTGGGGAGAAGAGGGGTGGATAATGGGGTTCTGATTTGGGGAGAAGAAGGGTGGATAATGGGATTGTGATTTGGGGAGAAGAGGGGTGGATAATGGGGTTCTGATTTGGGGAGAAGAAGGGTGGATAATGGGATTGTGATTTGGGGAGAAGAGGGGTGGATAATGGGGTTCTGATTTGGGGAGAAGAAGGGTGGATAATGGGATTGTGATTTGGGGAGAAGAGGGGTGGATAATGGGGTTCTGATTTGGGGAGAAGAAGGGTGGATAATGGGATTGTGATTTGGGGAGAAGAGGGGTGGATAATGGGGTTCTGATTTGGGGAGAAGAGGGGTGGGTTATGGGGTTGTGATTTGGGGGAACTTGTGATCTCCACTTAGCCCAGACCCCCTCCTTCACCCCAGGCTGGCCTCCCAAGATGTAACAGTTGAAACTTATGGAATCATGGAATCATTTAGGCTGGAAAAGCCTAAGACCATTAACCATTAACTCAGCATTGTCAACCACTACACATCTCCAAGTGCCACATCCACATGACTTTGAAATCCCTCCTGGAACAGGGAATCCGCCAGGGCTGGACAATCCTTTCCATGAAGACATTTTCCCAATATTCAACCTAATCCTCTCTTGACACAACTTGAGGCCATTTCCTCTCATCCTGTCCCTGTTCTCTTGGAGCAGAGCCTGACCCCCCTTTGCTGCACCCTCCTGTCAGGGAGTTGTGGGGAGGGAGAAGGTCCCCCCAAGCCTCCTTTTCTCCAGGATGAGCACCCCCAGCCACTCCAAACCTTTCCCCAGCTTTGCTGCCCTTTTTAGGGCACAACCAGTATGGACAAACACCTCCACCATCACCAGATGGTACCAAACCCCCCTGGGCACAGAACAGGTTGATTTTAACCAGCAGCCAGGACAGATTGTGTGTGGGGTAGAATCACCGAATACCCTGAGCTGGAAGGGATCCACAAGGATCATCATGTCCAGCTCCTGGGTGGAGATTTCGCTGTCTCCTGCCATAATGAGATCTTGGCTTTGGCTCGGCTGCCTCCACTCCCCAGCCATACAACCTGCAAGTGGATAAACCCAGCAGCAGCAACAGTCTGATGTTCTACATCCCACAGCCCATTAATTTACCATCAAAGGGGAGTTAGGAGGAGCACGGCGTTAATCATCCAGCCTTTGGATGTCTGATTGCCGGGCAGCCCAGGGTGCTCAAGGAACGTGGCAGACAAGTGCTTAAATTTGCTCCCTACACACAGCAAAGGGTATTAACCCTTCCTCAAGGCTTTGTGTTTGTTTTCCCTCGCATAAAGGAAGGGCACGAGCCCTTTGAAGAGCTGAGCTGCAAGAAGAACACACAAGGTTAAAGCCCTGAAAAGTCCTGATCAAGGAGCCGACTGGATTACAGCCAAAGCTGCGGCAAATTTCTCTCTTTCTTCCCAGACAGGGATCTAAACACAAAAGAAATAGGTTTTTGGGGGGAATTCCGTCTAATTCCATCAAATCCTTTTTGTCATTTCCTCACCATCCTTTAAACATCTGACAAGGCCAATCGAGCGCGCCAGGCGCGGAGGGAATCGCAGCACCGGGGCTATAACTCTAAGTTCATTAAGCGTGAATTATTATTTGAGCCAGCCTCAATTTTCACCAGCAGAATTAGACATTCCTAAAATAATGTCCCTGACACATGCAGAAAATGGGCTTTACGGCTCTCACCTTGAACTCCACCAGAACTCCCACCTCATCTGTTACCCTTGCACGGGCAGGAGACGGAGCGCGGCGCTGCGGCTTCACCTTTAATTATGCCAGGTATTTAAGGGCTAATGTTCATAGAAGAGGAGTATACGAGGCAATAAATGGCTTTTTGCAGGTGATTAAACGCCCAAGCAGAACAGAGGCACTTGATAAGCACAGAGGCCGTTTGCTCAATTATGTGAACTTCATTCCGGCTTCCCGATGAGGAAGGGGAATATTCAACAAGAGGACAAAAACCACCAATGGGCTGAGTTTTACATATTAAATATATAGATATTACTCATACATAATTCATGTATTTTTTGCTTCGCTGTGCATTGAGGTTTGCCCCCTTGCTCTGCCCAAGTGCAACAACTTCAGAAGTTTAAATGACAGGGGAAATCCTCCCAAAAAGGAGGATTTCGTCCCAGATTCTTGCTGCGAGGGGTATAAGTCACCCCTCCCTACAGCTCCTTCCCACAGAGTGAACCCACGGAGTAAGGAGAATTTCAAGAAGGTCTACAAGGTTTGCTGATGCTGTTGGTTCTCCCAGGGGCCAGTGGGCAGCATATGAGATGCCAAAGGCTCAAGGAAGCCCTGGGGACAACAGATGAAGCATAAACCACAGGAGAACCAAGTCTGGAAAGACCTCAGCACCAAAAAGTGTCCCAATGGGTGTGGCTGAGCCTCTGCTGGCTTCATACAGTGGTTGTGTGGAGACAAAAGTCAGCCTTAAGCCAAAAATTTGATTCTTATTAAGTACTTAAATTCCATTTGGGGCTCTTTACATAATGCTGCACAGCAGAAGTCTTTATTTTAATGATTCTTCTCTTGGTAATGGTGAGGAGTCTCCAGAAACATCTCTGTATCAGCAATTCCTTGCAGATGCAGCCACAGCTCAGAAGCTGCAAAAGCAGCTCTAAATCCCACTCTGGCCATATGTCCAGCAGCACAAAAAAATCTATAACTCTATTTTGCATCGGGTCACTTCCACCGGCGTGACTAAGGACATCAGCCCCTGCCTTAGGAGATACCCACTCCTTCCTGCCAGTGCCTGACCAAGCTGCTCCTTGCCATAAAATCACACACAGAATCCTCCTCAGCGCTTTAATTTCCTCACATCTCTGCTGAGCCCTGGAACTTGCCTGTTTTTGCATTTTGGAGCTGCCCCTCTGCAATCCCTGTGAATGTGTGAAATTCCACCACTCCATCCACACAGCCCATCCCAGGATCTGGAACAGATTCTCCACACACAGCAGATTTGGCTTGTTTTTTCCTTCCCCTCAGTTAATACTGATCGTTATCTCTCCAGGAGGATGCTGCCATTGCCACACACAAGTCCACAGTCTAATTTATCCAGTTCCTTTTCATAACTCCCAACGCTCCATTATTAGGGCAACTTTATATTTCTCTTGCAGTCAAAGGCCACAGCCCCAGTCACCCTGTGTTTCTGACCATTAAGAAATGAGTTAAACAACATTAGACCCCAGAGGAAATTTGAAGCCCACGACTGCTAAGCTTTGGCTGCAATGAAAATTGATCTATTTGTCTTATTTTCCATTTCCCGTCAAGGAGAGAGTTTGCAGCTCCTAACAAGGCTTGGCCATGCACGACTTTCACATCCATCCTATCCTTGGTAGGGCGTGCAAAGCTTCAGACTCTCCCAGGCACAATTATTATTTAAAAAATCAACTAAAAATATTTACTGTAAAGCCATCTGTAGGAGTCCAGGACATCCCTGTGGCCGCCCTGGAGGGTTTGGAGACCGGACAGGGGCTCTGGGGTCTGTACAGGGGGGTCAGAGCCTCACACAGAGCCCAGGAGGACACTGCCTCTGATCCCTGNGCCCAGTCCCCGCGTGTCCTGCTCTGCTGGGGACGCCCTGCAGAGCTGGACAAGAACTGAGAGATAATTTAGAATAAACAGCCCTGATAACACTGCTGGACTCAGCCTGTCTGCTCTGGCTCTGGTGTGAAACACCCAGGGCAAAGAGAAGACTGAAAACCTGATTACCCCGGGGAACAGCAACCCCAGGGAAATCCCCAGGGAACAGCAACCCTGGGGGAGACCCTGATACCCCGGGGAACAGAAACCCCGAGGAGAATCTCAGGGAAAAACGACCCCGAGAGCCATTGAGTGAAAAATCACACTAAGGTTCAACAAGAGCATAGGAAGATCAAGAGCAAATGGACTCAAGTTATACCAAGGGTGGTTTAGATTGGATATTGGGGAAAATTTCTGCACTGAAAGGACTGGCACAGGCTGTCCAGGACAGGGGGGAATTTGCCATCTCTGGAAGGATTTCAAAGCCATGTAGATGTGGCATTTGAATCCATAGATAATGGTAACCTTGGCAGTGCTGGGTTGGCTGGATCCGGTGACCTTAGAAGGGTTTTCCAACCTAAACCATCGTGAGATTTTCTTTTCCCTTTCCTCCTTGTTTGTCTTCCTCCCACGAAATCCTTTCTACAATAAAACCCAAAGATCATCACTACAACCTCATTTTTCTTCTGAATGGGAAAGGAGCATCCTATTCTGGTAGGGACAGGAATAAAACATTTCTCTGCAAGCCAAATACTCATCTTTCTTCTGCCTTGCTTGCACTCACTGCTGAGCTCTTTGTTGTCAGTGTTTGTTTCCCACCTGCAGAAAGGGATGTTTCCATTGAAATCCCATTGGTTTGGGATAAGTTGCCAGCAATGCCCAGAGCCAGATGCCTCAGGAGGTGGAAAAGCCCTTCCAGCCCATCCTGATTTGTAATACTTGCAATGGAGATGCATTTTTTCCTTTCCAAAGTCCAAATCCTCGATCTCCTGACTGCTTGTCAAGAAAATGGATTTGGTCACAGACAATTTTGGGAGTAAAGCAGGGAAAAATCTCATCTGCTTCTGCTTCTCACCTTAGTGTGCAGTGCAGTTCGGGCAGGGAATGGAATATCCTGGGGTTAAAGCACAAGGAGAGGGTAGGACCTACCAAAATATCCCCACACACCACTGAAGGTTTGCAACAGAGCCAGGATTCCAGATGATTTCCTGCAAAGTCTCACTACAAAGACTAAAAACCAGGTGACAAGACCAGATTAATTTTTCCAAGGGACAGATTTCCCCTGGCTTTTCTAGGAAGAAGAGAGCAAGGGAGATGCAGCCTGGGAAGTGCCTTTGACAGGACCTGACAGTGCTCTGGTCCACTTGAAAAGGTGGAGGCTGCTCATAGATTGGACTCCACAATATTGGAGGTTTTTCCTATTGGTTCCATGAATCTGATTTGGAGAGTCCCTTGGTCCAGGAGAGGACATCCCCCCCCATTCCCATCAAAACTTGCAAAATGTTGCATGGACTGGACCCCAGTTCCAGGAGTTTGGGGTCACAGAGAGCTGCAGCCACCACTCCAAGCAGAGAAAAGCTTGGAATTTTCAGAATCTGGAAGAATTTGGGGCAGCCTAAGCTAAAGCACCACCTGGTAAGTTCAAGGGTTGCTGTCCCCAGCAGCTCTCACCACCTCTCCTTGCCCAGATGTGTTGAGGGAGGGTGGAACAGCACAGGAAGCAAATCCTGAAGTGCAGCAGATGGTCCCAATTTTGCGTTAACTCTGTTGGAACCAGGGGCAGCTCAGGAGCCCTTTCCATGATGTTCCCAGGTCCTGGCTGCAGAGGTGATATCCCCACCAGGGACACCACTTCCCTCACCTCCTGCTGCAGCTGAGACTCTGAAAAAGCCACTTTGCTGCTATTTTATTTTCCCCAAACATATCAGTCTCAGAGAAGATATTTTCTCCCATCACAGATTTTTCCCTCAATAAAATGTGACATTTTCCTGCCTTCACCCATTTATTGCACAACATGAGCTCATTCTCTGGTGCCGATTTACATGCAGAACTTTTCAAATTTGTTTTATTTTTTAATTGGGGAAGGAACTCTGCTGCTTTGGTTGCATCCTGACAATTTAAAACCCTGGAGCGAGCTGTTTACAGACTGCCAGATTCCTGTTTAGCGCTCTCCCCATCTCTCTTCAAACCTCACTCTTCCTTTATAACCTTGGAAAAATCACAGGGGGATTATTGGAGGAGCTTATATTAACTTGGACCACGCGTTTCCCTTGGCTCAGCTGCCTGTAAAATGGGAATAAGGAGAGTTCTCTATTACCTGTGGGGCAGCTCTGTCTCTCACAGTCAACCTGTGCAGCGCCGGGCATGAGGATTCCTGACGTCAGGGTGGGACTTTTGGGCAGCTGCAGGAATGTGATGACAAATAAGATTTGCGGGAGAGGGAGATGAGATCTTGTTAGCTCTCGGGCAGAGGTGATAATAGATAAGATAAAACCAACATGCCCACGCTGCTGTAAAACAAGAAGGGTCGGGCCACTCTGCTGTACCAATTTGCAGCGGAGCACGATGAAACCCCCGAGGATGTCCCAGGGAAATAGGTGCTACTCTGAGCACAGCGTGGGGAGCTGCTTATTTACTGATGGCAAAAGTGTGGAAGCAGCTGCAAGGAGCCATCAACCTGTGATTGCCCTGGAAAATAATCCCGTTTCCCTGCCTTCCCGCCATCAAGGCTGGGGGAAAATCAATCCGGAGCTGAGATTGGACACAGTGATACAATATTTATGGCTTTGGCACTCCAGGCAGGCACTGCCTGCTGAGGAGGGGATGAAGTGCAGCTCCTGGTGTGTCCCATGGGTGCCAGAGTCGTGTTCAAATGGATTGGGATCTGCCTGCATCCATGCAGCCCTCCCTGGCAGCTCTGTTCTAGCCAAGGGATAAATACATCACTGTCCTACAATTCCATCAATATTTCCATGTACCTGAACACACAGCAAGGAATAGGGCTCCAGAGATATTCCATGATATTCCTGCTCTTCCAGGGAACTTCCCCGACCAGGGCAGGTGTTCCATGCACACCCACCCTGCAGTGAGCATGCAAATAAACCCCTGTCCTGCCACTCCACAGCCTCGATGGTCCCACTGGCCTGGAGCTGGGAAAGGCAGCTGGGAGCTGGATGTGACCTCACACTGGAGCCTTCCAGCCACTGTGACAGAGGAGACACAGGCAGGGGGTGGCAGTGGAGGGGAGGGACAAATGGATCCTGCCAGAACATTCCCAGGTTTATCAGGGCTTTGCAATTATCTTTAAACCAGCGTGGACACCACTGAGCACCCAGCTCCTTGCTTTGCATGCTGAGAGCATTGAAGGGATGCTCATCCTGGCACACACGTGCAGTGGGGAGGGGACAAGGAGGGGATGGAGGGAACAAGGAGGGGATGGAGGGAACAAGGAGGGCACGGAGGGAGCAAGGAGGGCACGGAGGGAGCAAGGAGGGCACGGAGGGAGCAAGGAGGGCAAGTCCAAAATTCCAGACACCAACCCTAAAAGCCCATTAGGAACAGCCAAAACACTCCTGCCCCACCAGCCCAACCACCAGCCCAGCCCACTCAAGCCACAGTGGTGCCCCAAGAGCACGGAAAGCAGCACTGGGGCACCCAGCCAACCCTTCCAGACACCATCAGCAAGGGCACCATTCCCCTCCCAAGCCACCAGCCCCCTCCAGCTCCAGAATTTATGGGGCTGTCCCGGTGACACAGCGGCCCCGTAAGTGCAGAATGGCAGCTGTAAAAAATCCCATTTGCAGCCTATTAGAGTCCTATTAGCGCTCCCGGCGGGCAAATAACGCCGGCCCTCCTGGAGGGATTAAAGGGACCAGGAGTCAGCCTGCACAGCTTTATGGCCCTCTCCCCCGTTTGCTGATCAAACTGACAGATATAAAGCTGCAGGCGAGAAGTGTCCTTGGCCCATAAGCCCCACGAGGAGAAAAAGCCTTTGAAGAAACCTGAGTGCCAGTAAGGAGACTCCAGTGCTGCCAGGAAAGGAAAGGGGCCGTTCCTTCTCCCTCACAGCATCCTCTCCATCAGCCCTAATTCTGGGAATGCACAGGGACAGGGTAGGAAGGATACCAGGGCAGTGCCTCCCACACACATCCCTGTGCAAGGGGCTGTGGATACAGCCCAGCAAACCCTGACTCCTCTCCTGGCTGTTTAAAGGACCTGTTTCCACAAATACAGGAGGTTATGTAATTACTGGAGGGATCATTCATAAATATCTATTGATTGTCTGGGAATTATGCAGGGGGAAGTGGCTATTTCATAAAACCAAGCCCCATCCCCAGAACTGTTCCAAGCCAGGCTGGATGGAGCTTGGAGAAACGTATTCTATGGAAAGTGTTCCTGCCCCTGGCAGGACTGGAACAAAATTATCTTAATATAATTAAGATAAAATTATCTCTTCCAACCCAAACCATTTTTTGATCCTCCCTTACACCCCAAACCAGCTGCAGATACATTTCACACACAACAGGCTCCTCCAACACATCCCCCTGCAAAATATCCTCCTCTTCCACAACACGATTTCCCTTCTTTTTGTGGCCCTGGGCACAAGAATGCTGAGCCAGAGCAGGGCTGAAAATACCTCAGCACAGTGAAGGGTTGAGTTTTATTCAGTTTTATTCCCTCCACAGACACACACAGCACACAGATGCTCCCAGGGCTCCTTTTGGGACCCTCAGGGGTCCCAGCCTGCCCACTGGGAGCCCCACGCAGAGGAGCCAGAGTGGGGCTGGACTGGGAAGCCCTGGCAGCATTCCCAGCTCTCTGGGTTCACCAGTGCAGCGTCCTGGGGAGAATAAATAAATAATTGCAGACTGCTTGCTCAGCACTGCTGTAAATAGTTCATGAGTTGCAGGAGATTTATTTCCCCCTTCTCTCCTTAACGAGCCCACAGCCTCTGTGGAGGGATGGGAGGTGCAGAGCCTGCAGCCACCACGCAGGGCTGACAGGGAGCCCTGCCATGCACAGCCCTGCCCACTGGGATTTTTGGGAACAGCACACACAGACCCACTGGCACAGGCTCATCCAGCACCTCATGGTCGTGCCCATCCCCAAACCATGGGGATTTATAGGTCCACATGCCAAGGAGCAAACGCTTTTTGCAGCCCTCGAGGATTTGTTCCAGGTCCTTGGTGATGCTGCCAGTGCTGCCTGCCCTCCCCTGAGATGGCTCCATCCACAGCCATTAGGAGGGCACTTCCCAAGAGATTTAGTGTGGTCCCACACGAGCTCAGGAGAGCCAGTGGGGCTCCCAGGGAAACAGGGATCCAGCCAGTCCTGTCCCCAGGGATCTGCAGTGCCAAGAGGACACAGGGAGCATTAGGAGCTAATGAAGAGGTGTAAGGGTGACAGCCACCCCGGGGACAAACACAGCTGAGCACTGCACAAGGAGGTGACTGTTCATCCCAGCTTTCATTTTCAGGTCCCTGCTTTATTTCCAGAGCAAACTTGGCCAGGCTGAGTTGTTCCAGGAGAATTTCTCCCATGTCACCTCTCCCTCGGAACCACCTAACAAAGGCACCAGCAAAGTGTGTGAGCCCCAGCGGGCACCCACCCCTCCTCACAGCAGCACTGGTGCTGTAAAGGTTTTATCAATCCCTGGAGCCATCCAGCCTCCCCTGCTAGGTCTCTTTATTATGAGCCTTGACATTTCCAAGGGTTATATTTCCGCCTGTGAGAACCATCAGTCCAGCAGCACACAGTAATATATGGAGTAATAGAGTCTCAGCACAGCAGGTTTAATCTCATATTGCTGAAGCCCCTGGTGTCCTAGCCCAAGTAAGTTTGTCATTAGGAATTCCTTTCTCCCGACCTTGTTTTGTTTGGGGTTATTATTTTACCCCTAAAGAGAAGAGAAAGACTCGAGATTGATTTATGAGCTTCCCGTTCCTTCCTGTGAGATGCAAACTGGAGAGGAGAGGAGAGGAGAGGAGAGGAGAGGAGAGGAGAGTGAGCCAGCGCAGGTTCCCCCTGGCAGCCAGCACAGCCACACGGTGCCACCAGCTGGGTGACACCTCGGGGACCCTCCTGAGCCCTCAGCAGGTCTCCTGTGCAGCAGCTTCACCCCAGCAGATTTCCCAGCAGAGCTCGGAGCCACGGAAGATCAATGATCAGCCCTGGTGCATCCACTAATTCAATGAAAAAGGGGCAAGGCAGGGGAAAGGGATATAATCAGGGTATTTTCTACAGTGCCAACTTGGATTTGGAGGGACAAAGCAGCAAATAGGGCAGCAGAGACTGAAAATTCAGAATTCCTCTGTGCCTTTTTAGGGCTATCCAAGGGAAAGGGGTTGAGCCCTAAAAGCTGGCAGCATTCAGTGCAGATCAAAGATTTACTGGAGGAAATAACCTGCCTGGACAGGAGAGGGGCCCAGCACTCCCCTGCCCATGGATCATTGTTCCTTCACTCTTTGGAGCCTCAAGTCTGCCTCCCCACCCAAACACAGCACTTGGGATAAGACACCAGTGTGAGATCAGTTCATTTTCCATGGGTATCCCACGAATTTGGGAAAGATCACAGCTGGAATCATGGAAGAATTGGAGTGGGAAGGGACTTTCTAAATGTCTAATCTAGTCCTACCTGTGCATCCCAGCACCTCCCCACAAGTGGAGCTGTGGGAGCATTTCCACAGGAGCCCAGAACAAAGCTGGGACACGTCCCCAGATCCCTGCTGTGCTGTGCCCTGATGGCCGTGAGGATTTTCAGGCTGTTACACAAACCCCAGGATTAAATCAAGCCCAGTAAGGGGCTGGCAGCCTTCTGCAGCCATCTCAGGGCAAGAGGGCCCAGGGGACAGAGCAGCTTTGTGCTCTGCTCCTGTGAGGCTCCAGAAAGGAGGGGATGAGGTGGAGAGAGCTGGGACACGGCTGCACGTGGCAGTGCCAGATCCCAGCCTGAAAGCCTCACTCAGAGAGGCTGCCCCAATAAACGCAGCTCCAGGTGGAAAGCAGAAACACCAGCACAGCCTCCAGTTCCTCAGAGCCCTTCCCAGTCTCCTGGGATAGGTGAGTAACACTGAAAGGCTTTATCTCAGAGCCCAAAGCACAGGAAAACCAGGGAAAAGCACCAAACACGCCATTCCCAAAGAAAAGCACCACTGAATAAAAGGGCTTGGGAAGTCTGTCCACACCTGGGGCCTTGGGAACAGCTCCTGCTCTGTTGTAGGAGCTTTGCTCCTTGCTGCATTTGATTGCTGCTTTCCCCTGGAGCACAGTCATCCCTGAGATCACAGCTTCATGGAGGGATGAGATAAAAAGGTGCCAGCAATGATGCCAAACCCCCTTAATCCATCCAAGGCTAGCTGACATTTCCCAGCTGAAATCTCTGGCTCTATCAGAGCAAGAGATGCTCTGGCAGGTACCACACAGCAAATCTGAGGACATGGACACGACATGAGACTTCCCTCTGATGTCCTGGCCATGCCAAGGAGCTCAGCTGGCCTCTGCAATCCAGAGATTTCCATTTGGGAAAGCAATTCTGGGAGTTCAGGGGTGCCTTGGGGGTCATCCAGCTGCACCTAAGCAAGCAGGGGCCACGTGGACTTGCAGAAGTCCTTTGGGGCAACAAATGCTGCTGGAAAAACCCAGTGGGAGTTTGAGAGCAAACCCACTGCAGCTCTGCAGAGGCTTTTAGAGCCTCCAGGAAGCAGCAGGTATGAGCTGGAGGGGAATGAGGCTGAGCTGAGAGTGGCACCCCCTCTGCTGGGATGTGCACCCGCTGTGGGCTGTGATGTGGGCTCATCCTGCCTGTCCAGGCAGAGGAAGGACACCACTGCCTCATGAATATGCAGAGGAAGGGTCAGAATTAACATCTTTAATGAAATTAAACTCAGGTGAGAGGGCTCCTTGCCTGACCACGCCTTGGGAAGAATGGGAAAAGGCTGTGCTGGAGAGAAGCAAGCCCTGGAGAATGCCTGGCAAAAATATCCTTCTCTCCTCCTGGCTTCTGCCCTCCCCTCCCAGCCCTCTCCCCATCAGGAGCCAAGGAAAGATGCCCATGCCAAGCCCATGGGTATGGGAGCAAAGAGGCCACGGGGAGCATAAAGACCCAATGTTGAAGGCACCTTTATCTCCTAAACCATGAGGATCAGACCCAGTCCCACTGGAGCAGCCTGGGGGTCCCAGAATAGCATGGCTGGGGTCCCTAGATGAGGCTGGGGACTCCTGTGCTCCCCCAGATACCAGCTCAGCCTGTCCCTCTCCAGCAGGAGAAAGGGATCCTCTCTCACCAGCAAACCACCCACTGCTGTACTGATTCCATTCCAATGAGCAGAATTCCCGTGGCACGGTGGGCTGGGCAGGACTTGGGGAGGCTGTGATGGGGCTGGTGGGACCACTGAGCCTGCCTAGCAGAGAAAAACACACCCCAGCCCAGAGGCACCTCCTGTGCCTCTTGCCATAGCAAGAATCCCCAGAAACAACGGCCTGAAAGCTCCGTGTGAGAAGAGCCCTGTGCTGGGAATCCCAGCCCTGCTGCCAGGCCCTCGTGCACATTCCTGTTTCCCCAGCTCCTTCCCTGTCCTCTCATTTTTATGCTGCCCAGGATGGCAGCCACTCCTTCCCATGGGCACTGGGACCAAAGCTCAACCTCACAGAACCAACCCAAGCAAGAAGGGCTTGCTCTGGTGCAGAATAATCCCTGTCCTTCCTCCCCAGTGGCAAGGGCAGTGTGAATCCCACTGCCAGGAATAAACTCTTTAATCTGCACCAGCAGCCCTTTCAGAGGCTCCAGCTCCATCAAAAAGACTTTCCACAGGGAGGTAATTTCAGCATCAGTGACTTCTCTCACACAAAACATCCTGAGCCAGCCCTCAGATGCTGCAGCACCCCAGCAAAGCCTTTCCCACACAGGTTTGGGGCTGGTGAGCCCAGCCCCAGCTCACTGTGGGGTTAAGAGATCCTCATGGCACTGAAAGAGGCTGAAGTTTCTCCCTTTCTTTTGTCAGGTCAAATTTACTGCAACAGGAGAACGTTTCAGGAGGGATTTGTCATTGTTTGTGGCAGTTTGGAAAGCTCCTAAATATGCTCTGTGCAATCGTGAATGTAAATTGAATAGAAGGAAAAGCAATTTGCGAGGCATTAAAATCCCTCTGCAGGTTCCTTTGAAGTGATCGATGTCTCAAACCACGATGTTATCTCCACCTAACCGAGTTGGGCAACGCAATCCAATCCCTGAAGTCATTCCCTTCTCAGGTAACTTATCAGCCCATGGAATACATTCACTCCCGACCTCTGCAGGCGCCTGCAGAGCGCTCCCCTCCCCATCTCCTCTTCCTCCTTTATCCCAGAGGAAGAGAAGGGAGCGACCTGGCAGGGCCAAATTTTAGGATTCACACATCTGACCTGGCTGAGCTCCCTCTGAACAGGATCGCAGCTCCTGCAAAAGAGGACCAGGGTGGCTTTTGCTCCTTTTTTTTTTTTGCATGATGCTGCAGAACCAGGCTGCACTGCTGGGTGTGAAGCTGTCAGCCCTGGAGAAGTGCAGTTCTCAGCTCTGTGCAGTGTGGCCTCGCTGCCAGCAGCTCCTCCATCCCCATGGACAATCTGCACCAGACAGGAGCGACTGCTGCAGCCCCACTGCCTGCAGGAGACTTTTTTGGGAGGATTCTCATCACACCTGGTGCCTGGCAGATTCCTGTGTGCTGTGATCCAAGCCTCAAGGCAACACGTGGAAATTGAGATTTGCACTCGTCAAACTCCCGGACCGTTCCTACAGCCTGTGCATCTCCCCCGTGGAAAGGTGTGTGTCCACTGGATTAAGGATTATGGAGATTTAAAAGCTTCTATGAGTTCTCACAAGACGGGAATTAGCAAAAAATGCTCAGACAGCTCCAGCAGCTGCTGCTGGAATGGCCACTCTCCATGATGCTCTTTTTATAGGGATTCCTGGATCCTGGATCCCAGTCCCTGGGAGCCTGCAAAGCACATGCATGAGAAATTGTGGATGCCCCATCCCTGGAAACACCTGGAAATTCCCACCATCCCATGGGAATTTTGCTAATTGAAATGTAATCAATACAGGTTGGACAAGACTGGGAGAAACCTGGATTGTTGGAGAAATGGGAAGGAGAAACCACATGGAAAAAGACGAGCTTGAAGGTCCCTTCCAACCCAAACCATTCCACAATTCTCTGAGCTGCAGGGCTGCTTCCCACCAATCCACCTGCAAGGAGAAAAGGGGCCATGTGGGAGTTTTTGGATGCAGCAGGGATGAGGAGGACACAGGAATTGGGATAGAACAGACAATGATCCACCGAGCTGAGGCTTTTGCCTCCCCGGGGGCATCCCGGGGCACCCGGCTGCAGCAGGCAGATAGGCAAGGATTCCTCTGCAGGAAAAGTTTCCTCCTAATCATGTTAGCTGGAGCTGGGCCCGTGCCCTGCAGCAGCAGGTCAGTATCTATTTCAAAGCCTTCACTTATGAAAATAAATTTACTGTTAGCGCTGCGGACCTCTGGTGCATGTATAAGCAGGAGGTTTGGGGAGTGGGTTTGGGCAAGGGGACAAAGCAAGGAAGGAGCAGAGGGAGGTGAGAGAAAGGGTTAAAGCTCCCTCGTTCCCTGGCAGCCCAGGCAGAGGAGCTGCTCTCAATCAGTGTGTGATTGCAATCAGCGGGAAGGTGCCGTTTGCATTAAACAGAGCAGACAGGGGGAAAAAAAGACAAGACAGGCTGTGCAATCTGAAAAATTTATGTAAAAATCACAAACAACAATAAAAACCAGCTTGCTTATTTTTTTTTTCCCCCTCTCTCTGCTTCTCCTTGTTATTATTTTCCCCAAGGGCAGAGAATTGGGATGGAGCAGGGACCCAGCACTTCCCGGTGCTCCTGTGCTGTACCTAAACCCGCCCTACATCAAACCTTGCAATCAGTCTCCTTTACTACTAATTTTGCCTCATGTTTTTTAATTAAATTTGCCGCTTCCTTCAAACACCAGTCAATGAACCGTCCACATTTCCTCCAAATACCCTTGAAAATGTGGAATCAAACAACAAAGGACAATGACACCCAAGGAAATGTCACTGAAGAGGCGCTGCCCGGAGCATGCACGGCCACAGCAGGAGCCAGGGAGGAGATTTGGGGTAAAACACGGAGAACTCGGCCACAGAGGATTTTCAGCGAGCTCAAACTGCAGTAGCAGCACCCAACCTGCTCGTTAGAACTTCGGGAAAAAAGGTAACGACAGTCCTGAAGATGGCACTCCTGGGCTACCCTTCCCAAGCCAAGCTCCCTTCCTGACCCTCCCGGCCACAGGGTGCCCGGCACCCCGAAGTGCGGTGGATCAGAGCTCCTCCAAACCCTCCAAGGTTGTCCAGGCTGGGTGGGAAATGTGTCCTTCCCTCTCACTATTCCACAGCTACTCTTTGCTTTCAAAGGTAGCTCCTGACAAGGGATTTGAGGCCGAAGACCGAGGAAAAGCAGGCTGAGAAACTTCAGGAGCAGCAGCGTGAGCTGTGAGAAGGCGGAAAAAAGGGAGAAGAAAGATTTTCCTTTCATCGATTTGACATTTGCTCCCTTTTGGTTTCTCTCAGCAGCATCTCCTGACTGCAGCACAAGACAGGGGGGCCACTTGTTCTGCTTATTCACCCAGACCCCCTGTGCCAAGCTGGGACCAATTTATCCCACCCAGACTCAACGGGAATGGGATGAACTACGACAGTTCTGCTCAGCGCGTCTCTTTGAGGGCTGAGGCTCGTTTGAACAGGCAGCTCAAAGGGAAGGGAAAGGGCCTTTGAAGCCCCCCACAGTGTGGGACTGCATGAAAAAGGCCCCTGAGCTGCCACTGACTCGGTAACACCCTCAGTGCCTTTGTGCCAGGGCTCACTCGCTGCTCCCTGGAGCATCCCTGAGCGCTCAGCACTGAGCCCACACAAATCCCAGATGTTCCACAGGAGCCTCTTCCCACCCTGAGCAGGAGAGAGCTCTGTGGGGAGCAGACAGGACTCACCTCAGCTGGGCTGTCACCCTCCCACCAGCAAACCTTCCCAAGTCACTGTCGTCACCCTCAAACCACCAAACCTTCCCAAATCACTGTCACTGTCACCCTCACACCACCAAACCTTCCCAAGTCACTGTCACTGTCACCCTCAAACCACCAAACCTTCCCAAATCACTGTCACTGTCACCCTCACACCACCAAACCTTCCCAAGTCTCACTGTCGCTGTCACCCTCACACCACCAACACTTCCCAAGTCACTGTCATTGTCACCCTCACACCAACAAACCTTCCCAAGTCACTGTCACTGTCACCCTCACACCACCAAACCTTCCCAAGTCACTGTCGCTGTCACCCTCACACCACCAAACCTTCCCAAGTCACTGTCATTGTCACCCTCACACCACCAAACCTTCCCAAGTCACTGTCACTGTCACCCTCACACCACCAAACCTTCCCAAGTCACTGTCCAGCAGTGGGGAGGCTCAGGCCAGCAGCAGCAGGAGCTGCAGAGGGGGAACATTGTGGGAGCAGCTGGAGGGGATTTGATCAATGATCCTGAGCAGGAGGGAATCCTGAGAGGCAATTTCTGCATCACAAACCTCGTGGGTGAAGACCCAACCTCAGCTACATCTGAGCCTCCTCCACGTTCTCAGCTGCCTGGGATTTGGCACTCCAGCTCGGCACAGGGACATATTCTGCATTTAAATGGACAAGAATCTCATCCCCAGGATGAAAGGGGGTGGAGGGAAGGCAGCATTCCAGCCTTGGGGGGATGGCAGGAGGACAATCAGGAGCATTTTCCCCTTTGTCCTCACATCACCTTGAGCACAGGGACTTCCAGAAGCATTAAACCCAGGGCACCACCGGGAGCAGGGCATCCCCAGGGCTGCAGTGACGGGGTCAGGCAGGAATGGGGGCAACCAGAGGCTTCATTAGCTCCTTTGTTTATTTATTTATTTCTCCAAGCAGCAGGAGTTAGCCTAAGGTGAGTGAAGAAGCGCCAGCACAGACAGGGTAATCTGTTATGGAGAAATCTTCTCCCTGTGAGCAGAGGGCTGGGCTGGCTGCTCCGTGCTCTATGCATTATTTATGGCCCTGCCGAGCTGCCAGCCCCTTTATCTGCCTTCCAAGGGGCTCGAGAAGAAAATGAATCTTTGACTCAGCAATTTTTATCCCAGCCAAATGAAAGAGAAATACACACACACATATATACATATATATATATATACATATACACTGAATCCACTCTGGGGAGGTGACAAGGAGCTAATCCAGCCCCTGAGAGGCTGCAGGTACTGGCTCTGGGCAGCTCACAGTGAAGAGATTTAGCTCCTACATAAATTGTCTGCAGCTCTTCCCCTTCTGCTGACCTCCAGCACCATCTCTGTCTGTCCTTAGGCTGAGCACAAACCCAAAGCCCGGCCTTTGGGAGAGCTTAGGAAAAGCCTAACACACTCCAGGTGCTGCCATCAATTAAATAAATCTGCATGATACATCACACAAATAAATAAATAAGGGGAGATGACTGAAGAGCTCCATTTTTTCCCCAACTGCACATATACACACGTGTACTTAAAGGCAATTTTTCAAACAATAAAACACTTGAATTTTTTTCTGCATGAAAAATTCATCCTGTCTCACAGCCATCTAAAAAGCAAATAAGCAAACAAACAAATAAATTCTTCGCGGTGGAAAACATCACCCAAATCATTCCTGATGATCTTCACCACACAGACACAATTCCCAGCCAGCCCTCGATGCCCTGGTTGCTCCCACTGTGGGAGTGAAGAGCAGGTGCTACATCTATGAAAATAAAACATTATCATAAAATAGAGGGTTTCTTGGAGAGAGAGGGGTGAGCAGAAGGGAGTCAGTCCTTTCTGGATCCCAGCTGTGTTTTTTCTGGATCTCCCTGTTAGCACAGGGACCCATCCCGAGCCCCATCCTGCAGCGCAGCCACTGCCACCAGCTAATTATCACCTCTTCCTCCCTGCATCCAGGCTCTTTAAAAATAGTTCTTTTAATCAGGGCCGCTCCCCACCGGGAGCCTGTGTGCAGTCCTGGCTGCAAATGGGTGCCCCAGATCTATTTTGAGCTCCCCAGGGCTGCCCAGCACAGGACAGGGGAGCTGGAGCTGCCTGAGGCACAGGGAGCACCAAGGAGGAGAAATCTCCATTCCTGCAGGAGGGACTGCAGTGCTGCAGGTTCCTGCAGATGAGGAGCCAAAGGCTCTCACATCCTCGAATCCAGGTTAAACCAGGCTAGAGAGCCCCTGAGAAGTGATGCTGAGGGCATTTGCAGGATGTGCCATGGAGATGAGCTGGTCCCACACTCTGTGAGAAGGGAAGGAGCTCCTCCCTTCCCTCCTTTCCATCCTGCCTTAGAAATTCTCACCTGGCACCTCCTCTCCATGATAAAAGGTGGCAGAAGGGCCAGGCTGGACGGGGCTGTGAGCAGCTTGGTCTGGTGGAAAGTGTCCCTGGCCATGGCAGGGGGTGGGACAAGATGAGCCTCAAGGTCCCTTCTAACACAAACCATTCTGTGATTGTGTGACAAAGTGGGTTCCTCACCCCAACTCCCCGCCAGACTTTTCCCATCACAATGAGAACAAAAGCCAAAACACCAAAAAGGGTTTTCTGAACCTCAGCGTGAACACAGCCATGAGATAAACCAATCACAGAATCCTATGAAATAACATTAAAATATTGCACACCACGCTTAAAACATCACAAAATACCATTCTTAAAAGCAGCCAAACCGACCCCAAAGTCTTCCCTGGGATTTTTTGGGGGGCAGACGGTGGTTCAGATGCTAATACTGATTCTTCCTCACGCTGCCACCACCCTCCCGGGGTGACAGCGCTGCGTACAGCCGTGCCTTTGGCTCGGGGACAGCTCTGCTCCACCAGCTGGTAGGGGAGAAAGGTCAACCAAGTGACAGCCAGCACTGCTCACGGCTGAAATCCATCACCAGACAGGCAGAGCAGCCTGGGTTTCCTGCTTGGTTTTGGGTTTTGGGGGGTTTTTTTAAACGTTTTCTGCCCATCTAAGTCTCTCTTAGCATAGAAAACAAACCCCGGCACTGACCCGGCACAGGGGGGGCTCACAGAGGAGACACATTCGTTATCAAAGTTCGGAAAAGCCTTAAAATAATTGAAAAGGTAAATAAAAGAGAAGCAGCGGAGCAGAACGGTTGGCAGTGCCTGCTGCTCGTTAGGAAAGGGGGGCACTTAACACTACACAGACAGCAAATTAGCCTTTAATCATCGCCTGCCTTCACTGGGTTTTATCTATGAGTGATTCCAGCCCAGGCACCTCCCTGGTGCCGGCAGCCCTGGGGACTCCAGCTCGCCTCCTGTTTATTCCCCAGCTGCTTTGTTGTCTCAGATCAGCAGAATAAGGGAGCCGTGTCGGCAGAAGATACTTCTGTGCAGCCAGCGAGAAGTTCACACAGAAAATTGATATTCGCTGCAAATTATTTTGGATGATTTACTGGAATGTATTAACTCACAGCGACGCGGAGAAAATTCCAACAGCACTGATGCCTCCCTCCCTTGGCACCACCGGGATCCCGGCCTCAGCCTTCTGCTGTGAGGATGAGGATGGGATGGCTGGAGCCTGGAGAGGGCCCTGGGCAGGGCTGTGGCTCGGGAAGCTCTGACACGATTGGATTTGGTGTGCGGATGTTTGCAGAGCCCCCAGGTTTGGGCTGCAGCCTGGAAAACCAAACCAACCTGAGGCAGTGATCCCGAGTTACTCATCCTGCACCCAAAGCAGCGTGGGCAGCACGGAGAGGGAGGGGATTCTGTGCCCTGGTGAGACCCCACCTGCAGAGCTGTCCCCACTTCTGGGACACCCAGCAGCAGGAGGAGCTGGAGCTGCTGGAGCCCGTCCAGAGGAGGCCATGGAGATGCTCCAAGGGCTGGAGCCCCTCTGCTCTGGACACAGACTGGAAGAGCTGAGGGTGCTCACCTGGAGAAGGCACCAGGGAGAGCTCAGAGCCCCTTCCAGGCTTTAAGGGGCTCCAGGAGAGCTGGAGAGGGACTGGGGACAAGGGATGGAAGGACAGGACACGGGGAATGGCTTCCACTGCCAGAGGGTAGGGCTGGATGGGAGATTGGGAAGAAATTCTTCCATGTGAGGGTGAAGAGCCCATGGCACAGGATGCCCAGAGAAGCTGTGGCTGCCCCATTCCGGGAAGTGTCCCAGGCCAGGCTGGATGGGGCTTGGAGCCACCAGGGATAGTGGAAGGTGTCCCTGGCCAGGATAGGAGGTACAATAGCACCAGCTTTAGGATCTTTTCCAACCCAAACCCTTCCAGGATTCTGTAATTCCATCTTGGTTTTCTAACGTGCAGCAGGAGGGGAGATGCCCCATGGATGACACCTCCTGCAGTCCCCAGTTGGCACCCAGGGGAGTTTTGAGAGGGACAGGAGCCCCCAGGGAGGGCAGGGGCTGGTCTGACCCCAGCTCAGCTCTGCTCCCTCCGTTCTGCTTGCCAGCAGCAGACATAATGCCGCTGATTGATCTTTTCCAGCTCTTTTGAAATCACAGGATAAAAGACTCTGGGCTTAACACTGGGAAAAAGGAGCACGTCCTGCTGGGACAGCTCTTCCCTTTGTCCGTGCCCTCGTGATGGCGACTTCTGCAGAGCTCCCTCGCCACCAAAGTGGCACCACAAGGGCTCCTGGTGGCTCGGTGCCACTGCCAGGCAGCTCAGCAGAGGGTCACACCGAGGCAGTGGCACTCAGGACTGCTCTCCTCCTACCGCCGCTCCTCTGACTTTGACGTGCTTACACGAGGGATGAGCTCAATCCCTCAATCCTGGATTTCCCTCCCACCGCCTACCTGGCCCTAAATATAAATAAAAAATAAATATAAATATGAGCAGCAAGGTTTTTTTGGGAAGAGGGAGCCTGCCTGCAGTACAGGCTTCCCCAACCACCCACCCACGAATGGCAAAACCAAGATAAAAAGATCCCTCCACTCCTTTCCTTGGCTGGAGGAGAGGAGGATGATGCTGGCTGCAAGCTGCCTCCACATTTCCTCTGTCCTCATAAACCAGCCTAATCCCCTGAGTAGCTTAAAGCATCCTCAGGGATCCCCCGCTTTACACGCTGAGCCCCACAAAGCCCAGAGCAGCCAAGGACGCTCGAGACAACCACGGCCCCACCTGGGGAGGAGCTCAGCACCCCAGGACACCCAGGGGCAGCACTGCCCACCACAACCCCCTCTCCATGGGGAGAACCTGGGCTCCCATCCCTCCTCCAGCACAGCACCCTGTCCCAAAAGCAACACTGCTTCTCGTCCTCCATGATTTTCACCCCTTTCAGTCACCCTGATGTCAGAGTCCAGGACATCCCTGTGGCCACCCTGGAGGGTTTGCAGACCGGACAGGGGGTCTGGGGTCTGTACAGGGGGGTCAGAGCCTCACACAGAGCCCAGGAGGACACTGCCTCTGATCCCTGCCATGGCAGTGAATACTCACATGCAGGAAGAATCACAAACCCTAAGAATTTAAAAATAAATAGTAGCTAGTTTGTTATAGAATATAAATATAGAAATTAGGATTCTTAGCATATGGGGGTGAAGGGACAAGCTGGAGGAATTGGGGAGTGGCCCCTGTGCTCCTTGTTCTTGCTCTCGTCCCCCATCTTTTCCTGAGTTGGACTTTAGAGATTGGTTTAGAGTAGAACTGACATGTTAGTGTAGGTAGTGGGCATTGGTAAAATTTTGTAAATAAAAAATACATCTTGGACAGTGGTTGGGTGGGAGATCCCGCACTGAAGGTTTGGGGATCTCTGACCCGCCCAGTCCCCGCGTGTCCTGCTCTGCTGGGGACGCCCTGCAGAGCTGGACAAGAACTGAGAGATAATTTAGAATAAACAGCCTTGAGAACACTGCTGGACTCAGCCTGTCTGCTCTGGCTCTTGTGTGAAACACCCAGGGCAAAGAGAAGACTGAAAACCTGATTACCCCGGGGAACAGCAACCCCAGGGAAATCCCCCGGGGAACAGCAACCCTGGGGGAGACCCTGATACCCCGGGGAACAGAAACCCCGAGGAGAATCTCAGGAAAAACAACCCCGAGACCCTGAGGTACAAATGTCCATCAGGTGGGATTTAGCCCATATTTACCCCCCTTGCCTGCCCACTGTCCCCTCCCTGCAGGGCACCCAGCCCTGCCAGGCTGTTTTCCCATGGTCAGTCCATGTAATAGCCTGTACATAACCACCTAAACGCTGCAAACTCTTTGAAATAAGCACGGAAATTGGTTTCCAGGCTCCAGCAGTTTCTAAATAATGGATGTTTAAGATAATAATAAAAAAAAAAAAAAAGAAAAGAAAAAGCAAGTGACATACAAAGTGGATTCTAGAGGGGAAAAGAAAAAAGGTGGAGCATGTTCTCAACAAAAAAATCTCCAAGAAAACCTGAAACAGCGCAGAGGGACCAAGAAGCTCTGGCTGCAGCTGCCAATTTAACCCTGTGCTCTGGCAGTGGAGAAAACCTCATTTCCCTGTGCTCCCCCAGCAACTCCTCCTCACTTTATATTCCACCTCGCCACAGATGTAATATATTCTGTCAGTGCAAAATTTGGGCTGAAAAATGTGCTGGCCTTGGGGAGATGTCTGGTTTGGATTGGATAGGAGAGAAGAGATGAGCAGGGTGTGCGCTGAGAGCAGCTGGACACAAGGGATGGAAGGGAATGGGAAGGCATCAACCTTTGGCTCTCTCCATTAGCCCAAAGAGATGCCAGGCTACTGCTCTAAGCAAGGTCAACTAAACTGCTCATCCCTGTGGGCAACAAAACCTGCATGGCTCCATTTCAGCCACAAAAGACAGCACTTGCTTAAATCCATAAAATTCCTTAACACTGGGAGCACACTGCAGCTGGAGTGTGCAAGATGGGCATCTCCCAAGAGATCATCAGCAAGGAGGTCTCCATGATCACAAAAATGAGGATTTTGGGGGCTGGGAACAGCTGGCAACATGTTAAGGAGGCTGCAGTATCACTACAAGGAAAACCATAAGAGAATGGAGGAGCAGTGAGTCCCTTCTCACCGCTTCCAGCGTTTCAAGAGGAGGGAATTCCCTTTTCCTCTTCAACAATCATCCACAGCTCAGGCATCAGGGATCCCCCTTCAAGGGAAGGGATAGTTTAGGAGAGCTGAGTGATGCTTCCAGGACCAGCAACAGGTTCTGCCCACAGCGGGACCATCAAAGCAGCTCTGGGCACCCCGAGGGCAGCGACAGGGACGGATGTTTGCTTTAATTACAGCAGTGTTACCTTTACACATCGCCCAAATCACCCAGCCCCGGGCATAACTCACTCAAAGGGGCTTTTCCACCCGAGTCAGCAAAATGAAGAGATTCAATTACAGCCTTTGACTGGCCTGCTTATTGTTATTTATAATACAATACATCCCAGCTGCTGCCGAGAGAGATGTGCAGGTCCTGAAATGTTGGCTGTCTTGGCAGTGAATTGAAACGCCGGCGCCTCGCTGGGATTGCCTGTCCCAGCCTCCCTGACACCGAGTGGTGGCACCTCCCTGCTGTCCCCTGACAGAGAGGCACTGTCACCAAAGGACACCCGTGGCAGGAGCAGACCTCTCAATAGCCACCAGCTCCTGCTCTCCAAACCCAAGCTACAACGGGGGGTTCCAAATGAATCCTGGAAGAGCACTTGGAGGAGAATGGCTCTGTTTTTGAAGAATGACACAGGGGGGATCCAGAGCCGTTTCCTCTGAATGGCTGCAGACCCAGCTGCACTTTAAAAGTGAATTGATGGATATTTTTTTCTCCCCTCTAGCTGCTCTGTCTCACTCCATCTGCAGTGAAGTCGCACTACCTGAGTCCTTTCTGTCCCTGCCTCCTGATTTGGGAGAGGATGCTGAGGTGGAAAAGGAGCTCATTAGCTGCTGCCAGGGGCACAGAGTGGGAGGAGAAGTGGTTTTCCCTCCAGGAGCAGGGCGGGATTCACTGGGCTTGTGAAGGGCTCGGCTCGGTGCCAAGGACTTCACAGCTTGCCTGGATCAAGGCACAGAGGGATCATTTCCCAGGCATGCAGCATCCAACACCACCAGTGTGAGCAGCAAACACCCAGCAGCTCCTCCACAAACACACACAAACCTGGACCAGCGTTTTGTGGGATCATGGGATGGTTTGGGTTGAAAGGGACCCTAAAATCATCCTGTTCCACCCCCTGCCATGTATAGGAACTTCCACTAGACCACGTTGCTCAGAAGTCCTGAACACTGTCCTGTCCTACCTGGTGCTGAACACTTCCAGGGATGGGGCAGCCACAATTTCTCTGGATGTCCCTATTTAATTTTGGTGGGGAAACTCAGCCCTGCAGCACCCACAGCCACATGCTGGGGAGAAGGGGAGGAAGGAGAGGTCTGGGATGCACCACACCAGCAGCCCTTTGCTGGGCTCTCACCTGCTCCTGGGTGCTCCATGGAGAGGTTTGGGACTGGTGCAGGAATTTCTGCATGAGGATTTGCCAGCAGCCAAGGCAATGAATTAAAATCTGCTGTGCCTTAGAATCACAGAACCATTGAGGTTGGAAAAGCCTTCTAAAATCATTAAATCCAACCCCTCCCCCAGCACTGCCAAGGCCATCAATACATCAAACCCCCAAGTGTCATATCTCTGCCTTTTAAATCCCCCCAGAAACGGTGGCTCCACCCCTGACAGTCTATTCCAGTGCCTGATATCCCTGTGGATGAAGGATTTTTTCCTATTGCTGATATAAGACAGGATGCCTTTGGCCTTCTCAGCCACCTGGGCACTCACTGGCTGTGTCCATCCTCCACACAAGTGCTCTTGTCCCTCCCCCAAAGTGCCCCCGGTGGAAGCCAAGGGCTGTGAAGGAGCAGAGCTGGCTGTGCTGGAGGGTACCTGGGGCTCCTGGGACTGTCCTGGACCCAGCCCCTCTCCTAACAGGGCAGGTGAGGCCTCTGATTTAATCCATGAATGGGAATAATGCTCAGATGAGCCATGCCAAGAAGGTGGGAATGCAGATCCAGCCAGCCAAGAGCCTTTTTTTTTTTTTTTGATGGTCCATCAGCTGGAAACCCTGGAGGAACTCAGTGGGGAGCAAATATCAGGTGCAAACAGAGGCAGGGTCAGTCAGGAGGAGAAACTTTCTGCACCAGCAGGATGGAGAGATGACATCTCTCGTACCAAGCATTCACCCCCTACCGTAAACACTCAACAAACCTTATTATTATTATTTTTATGTGCCTATAACTTGCTTCAATGACCTGAAACAGAGCTGTGGTTTTCAACAGCGACCATCTGAGCGCCTCCAGATTTTTTTTTTCCCGTTTCCACTTCACAAAAGGCTCCTGCTCCTCTGCTCCAGGCAGCCCTGCCCATGGAATGCTGCCTGCCTGCTGCCTGCCCGTCCCTTCCAGCCAGCTCCTGATTGATTGATCGGCGTGGCAGCCTAATAAGCGATAACAGCACATATGACAAACTAAACAACCGTCTAATGAATTGATTGACATCCCAAGGATCTGACTTGATGCACAGCCCCAGTCACAGATAAGGTTAATGAGGGAGAAATTAAAATGTAGCTCAATGGGTAATGAATACAGCATGTGCCTTGTTGGAACACATGCCAGATCCATCACTCTGAATCAAGTGGTGGTAGCAATTTCTAAATTATTTATTGCACCCCTCATCCTCCTGTCTCCGGGGAAGAGGCACTCGGACTGGCCTTTGTATTATTTTTGTATATATATATTTATAACTCTATCTCTCTATCTGTGCATTGTGAGGATCCATAGCCAAAGAAAATTGCTTTGAATTTTGCAATTTTCATGTTGGCTTTTTTTTTTCTTTTTGTAAACTCAATAGCAAAAAAATACAACAATCCAGAACCTGTCATGCCATTTGAATCATAATACCTACAAATTCACTCCTCTGAATAAATGGAGAGGCTTATTTATCAAATATATACAAGATGTCTGTCTAGTTGTTAACACACAGAGGTATGAGTAGGCAGAGGAAATCGAGAAAGTTTACATATTCACTGCTGTCTCCAGGGACCTTCCTTTTCCTCCTACTTCTTATTCCCTCTCCCTTCCCCCAACCACATCTCCTACTTGCTTTGACTTGCTGTGTTTTTCCTTCTTTTTTATCTCTTTTTTTTTTTTTTACTCAAATATGTCTGGCTGCCAAAATTTGGGCTGTCAGAAATGATCAAGAGATGAAGTCACCAAGGAAGGGGAGGGAGATTTGCATGGAGATGCATTTCCCCCATGTCACTGCCTGCATGAGAGGGGATCTCCTCCACTATGCAGGCAGAGAGCAGGGGACTCTCAGTCTGCTGCAAATCTTGATTATTGCATGAATCTATTTCCACTGCAGGAAAGGAGAAGGAAAATTCACCAGAAATGGATCTCTACTGGTTCCCAGAGGGACAGACACTGGTGGAAAAAGGAGTCAACCAGCATCATATGGTTATTTTATTTATTATTATTATTATTTATCTCTTATTTATTTATTTAACATTATTTATTCCTGAGCTCCTGGGTGCTCGGAGCAGTGACCAAGGGATGTGTTGTCCAAAGGGGGATGAGGAGTGGACAGGGACTGAGCAAATGGTTCCCACTGACACAGGGCAGGTTTAGATTNAAACTCAATAGCAAAAAAATACAACAATCCAGAACCTGTCATGCCATTTGAATCATAATACCTACAAATTCACTCCTCTGAATAAATGGAGAGGCTTATTTATCAAATATATACAAGATGTCTGTCTAGTTGTTAACACACAGAGGTATGAGTAGGCAGAGGAAATCGAGAAAGTTTACATATTCACTGCTGTCTCCAGGGACCTTCCTTTTCCTCCTACTTCTTATTCCCTCTCCCTTCCCCCAACCACATCTCCTACTTGCTTTGACTTGCTGTGTTTTTCCTTCTTTTTTATCTCTTTTTTTTTTTTTTACTCAAATATGTCTGGCTGCCAAAATTTGGGCTGTCAGAAATGATCAAGAGATGAAGTCACCAAGGAAGGGGAGGGAGATTTGCATGGAGATGCATTTCCCCCATGTCACTGCCTGCATGAGAGGGGATCTCCTCCACTATGCAGGCAGAGAGCAGGGGACTCTCAGTCTGCTGCAAATCTTGATTATTGCATGAATCTATTTCCACTGCAGGAAAGGAGAAGGAAAATTCACCAGAAATGGATCTCTACTGGTTCCCAGAGGGACAGACACTGGTGGAAAAAGGAGTCAACCAGCATCATATGGTTATTTTATTTATTATTATTATTATTTATCTCTTATTTATTTATTTAACATTATTTATTCCTGAGCTCCTGGGTGCTCGGAGCAGTGACCAAGGGATGTGTTGTCCAAAGGGGGATGAGGAGTGGACAGGGACTGAGCAAATGGTTCCCACTGACACAGGGCAGGTTTAGATTGGATATTGGGGAGAAATCATTCCCTGTGAGGGTGGTGAGGCCCAGGGTGTCCAGAGAAGCTGTGGCTGCCCCATCCCTGGAAATGTCCAAGGTCAGGTTGGACAGAGCTTGGAACAATCTGGGATAGTGGAAGGTGTCCCTGCCATGGCTGGGGGTGGAACAAGATGGGCTTTAAGGTCCTCCAACCCAAACCATTCCATGATTCTACAAAATGCAGAATCTGCATGCAGAAAACAGCAGCTTCAGCCTTTCCCTGCAGTCTGGGGACTCCTGTGGCTCCAGGTCCTGAACCACCCACCAGGACACCCCAGCTGCTGTGCCCAGGATCAGCAGAGGAAACCACCCCTACACCCCTGAGAGCCAGGAGAACCCAGTGACCTGTCTGCTCATCAGCAACCTGACACAGCGAAACCAGCAGGTCTGAACTGTGATTTCCACAAAATTTGTTAAAAATGGTGCCTGGCTGCTGTGGGAATAAACCCCCAAAATGCAGCTCAGAGGTCCAGGACTCCCGTTCCTCTCCAGTGTCTCCCCTGCAGAAAGCCCAACACAGACACAGAGAGATGGATAAAACAAAATCCTGCAGCTCCCAAAGGCTCCCAAACCTCTATGGGGGTGATCAGGAAACACCCGAGGGCTCCCTGACCCTCCACACCACATGTGGGACTGCACGGAAAATCCCGCTATGGAGATTTTCCCATAGAAGAAAGAAAGGTGCCCATAAAGGAGACAGAGGAGACCTGAAATTTTATTGGAATAAAGGGAGAGAGTCCCCTGGGGTACCTGCCCGCCGGGTTTCCTCTCTGGAGGTTTCAGAGGGCACAGCCTCCCTTTTATCCCAATTCCCAGCTGCATGCTGCCCTCTTCCTTTTCCCACTGCCCGGGGTCCTGGGAAGGTCCAGCCTTCCCGACCCGCCTGCCCCACATCCTCCTTAAACCTCTCATTTTACCCCAAAGTTCAGAAGTTCAGGCTTGTGCAGACCTTTGCGTCTTTCAGGAGCCGAGCTGTCTGGGCTCTGCAACAAACCTGCTGCTTGAATTGGTGGAGACTTTCAGGGCCATTCCCAAGGCGCTAACACCCCAAACCTCACCCATGAATTATCTGGAAGGACTTGGGCACAAATCCCCCGTGTCGGGGTCTCCCAAGGCGCTAACACCCCAAACCTCACCCATGAATTATCTGGAAGGACACGGGCACACATCCCCCGTGTCGGGGTCACCCCAGGTGCCACCACAGAAGGCGTCAGAGCCACAGAACCCTTTTGTTTCCCACCAGCAGGAATGTTTGCAGATGAGCAAAAGCTTCCAGAAGGCTCAAGTGAAACATCCACATTTTTTAGGTGCTCATCCGGACCCATTAGCACATCTTAATTGCTCTCGGCACAGAGCACGCCAGACATCCCCGCGTCTGCCGGCTCTGCCTGCCCGCGGAGCAGGGGAGCGCAGCCCCGCACCCCGCAGGCTGCGAGCTCGCCCTCCTCTGTGCACAATCTGTCCTCGGCTGCTTGCGGGGGGAAGCAGGGAGAGGGAAAAGAGCCAAGGCTCATCCTACGGCTCTTGGTGAACGCCGGGAATCGCGCCGGGGTTTGTCCAAACACGCCGAGCTCAGAGGGACACCCGTTCCCAGCGAGCCGGGGACATCCCGCAGAGCGTGGCCCCGACACTGCGGGACACGGGGAGGGTGCCCGAGGACACAGAGGCTTCCCCGGATCGGGGAGGGAGGTGGGAGCCGAGGGACAGGGTCTCCCTGCCGACCCCCGGACAGACCCCGCCGCAGGTGCTGGGGAAAACTTGGAGCTGCTGCGGAGCATCAGTTCATTTGTCATCATGGAAACAGCAGCCCGGGTCAGCGGCTGTCGGCGGAGGAGTCGGCAAGTGCTGCTGCTGGTGATCTGTTCTTTTTCCTTTTTTTTTTATTCTTTCCTTCTTTTAAGATTTTTTTTTAGCTGCCTTGATAAGGAATTTACCAGGGCAAAATGAGATTACACCGGAGCTTGTAGTAGCTCAAAGCAGCAGTTTGCTGGGGACGCAGAGACTGCTGCTTATACTATCTCTCTATCATCACATATATCCTTCTATCTAATCTATCCAGCACCATATATACCCTTTAGCTCGCCAGCTCCCACACTCCCTGCCCTCTATCCATCATCCACCTATTCATCAACACACATCCAGCTCTATCTACCCAGCCATCACTATAAATATCCCATCCATCCATCTCTCTCAATCTATCTCTCATCAGAGGACCCTTTCCCTTACCTACCTGCCCATATATCCACGCAGATATCCCCACACCCCCCTCGTCTGTCCATCTGTCACCGGCAGAGCTCTCACCTCCTCTCCCCCATCCTTCACCACCCGTATCCTCCCATCCGCCGGCCCATCCATCACAGCCTCTTGCTGCGAGACCCTCGCTGCTCTCTGCTCCATTTGCTACCCGAGGGCACCGGATATCTCCCCGTGGAGCTCTGGATCCACAGCCCACCAAGCAGCAGGTCCTGTTCTCTCACCCCTCACAGAGAGGGGATGGAGAGGGTTAGGGCTGGGAAAGGCACTCTGAGCCAGCCGGGGAGGCTCGGAGCTGGCGGGGATGAGGGTGTGGATGTGGATGTGGATGAGGATGTGGATGTGGATGTGGATGTGGATGTGGATGTGGATGTGGATGTGGATGTGGATGTGGATGTGGATGTGGATGTGGATGTGGATGTGGAGCGCTCACACTGCTGAGCCGGGCTGGGCTGCACCTGCACCTCCACCAGCAGCAGGAGGGAGAAAACTTCTGGGCTGGGCAGGAGCAAAGCGTGGGAATGCACAGAACCAGGCACGCACGTGTGAGGAAGGTGCTGAGCACCTGGAGCAACCTGGGACAGTGGAAGGTGCAAGTTGGAGTAAGGATTTAAAGAACATCCTGGCCCCACACTAGGGAAGAGCATCAGGGCCCTGTATCCCCCCCAGACCATGCCTAGCCCCTCTGGCCAGTGTAAGAGGAGAGGGATTTTCCTTGCACAGATCCATAAGCCACCAGGGCTCCAAAAATGCCACATTCCTTCCCCAAATCAGGCACTGACCAAATCACACCACAGCCCTGCCCCTCACCACCTGCCGGGCTGGCACTGCGCCCCCAGGCTGGAGCCAAAGGCAGCCCAGGCTCGGGATGGTGGGGGAGGATGCTGCCGAGTGGCACCGAGCCACAAAATTTGCCAGAGAGAAGAAAACACCCAAGCAGTGCTTAAAAACTGAAAGCTGTTACTTTAATTACGGGCTTTCTGCTTTATCACCAATAGCGTTTCTCACACATTCATCAGCAAACCTGGTAATAAATCAATCGCGGGTAGCCAGGAGCTGCAGTCTGGCTCCTTCCCTTTCTCTTCCCCGCTCCCTGCGAGCTCCCACACCATTAGTATGCAGTCCAGCACCGCCAATCTGTGCATTCCTCATCGGCTTTGGGCTGGAGCTGGTATCAAGCGAATGCCCCCAGCACAGATTTCACTCAGCCAGCTTTGCCTGTGGGGAAGGCAGGCGCTGGTGGAGGAGATGTGGACGTGCCTGTGTCTCTCAGGGCCCGTGCACAGTCCTGGCTGCACACTCCAGGGGTGTTTCTGCACCCACGGGGAATTTCAGGGTGGGAGGAACACAGGGACAGGGCAGGGTACCTGTGTCAGTGAAAAGGGTGCAGGCACCAGCTGCTGTTCATGCTCCCACTCCGTCTGCTCCTTGTTTTGTGCCCAGAAATCCCGATGGCAAGGCCAGGGTGGGGGCTGTGGGCACACAGGCTGAGCAGAGGGGTGACAAAATCTCAGTGAAAAATCTTTTCCAAGCACAGACACAGGTCCCACAGCACCACTTGAGTTTGTGGACACTGGAGGCTGGAAAGAACCACACGAAGGTTTTTCCCTGTGCCTTGGCACTTGAGTTTGCCATGAAAGGCAGCTCTGCCTGTCCCACACCCAAAAAAGCCAAATGTTCATGTCAGCTGGGATGGTGCAACATCCAGTCATGCTGCACTGGAGCTGCCAGTGTTATCCCTGCACACACCAATTCCCGGAGAGGATATTGCCTGTCCTGACTGTCCACAACTCCCTGGAAGGGCCAAATCCTCCTGTCTCAGTGGAAACTGAGGCTGAGGGTGCTGACCCTCTCTGTTCAGGGCTGTTTGACACCTGCCCTCTCCTCCACCTCCCACTGTCCACTGCAGCAAAACCAGCAACAGCTCTGCTGCTGAGACACAAATTAAACAACTCCAACCCTTTCATTTCCCTGTCACCTCTGCCAGCTTCCCAGATCCATTTTTTCCTCCCATCTGAGTGTTTCTGGGTTCGCTCCACCGTGGCAGAGGTGCTCCCCTCTCCACTCTCCCCACGCCAGTACCTGCTGCTTCCCATCAGCCGTGTCAGGGCTGCACAGATGTGCACACAGCAGTCCAGATGTGCACAGCACGTTGCCAGGCTGCCGGGGTGATGATGGAGAGGGAGCAGCCTCCCACCTCCCAAAATGAGGAGATGGGCTCCCTCCAATTGCTGCGGGAGCCAGTGTGCAAATCCAATTGACCTTGAACACTAATTGGCCCTCTAATTAACACTCAGTAGAGAAGCAGAGGGCCAAGACTCTTTCTGGAGGAGGTGGCCAGGGAAGGGGAGCAGCCATCCCTCCGTGCTGTGTGTTTCTGTGTGGATGAGAGGACACAGCTCTGTGTTTAACCAGGAAAATCCCTTCCCTGAGCTCCCCCTTGGCAATGGGAGCCAGCCGGACATTCTGGGATTGCAGTCCCGGGGAAAATATCCTGAGGCAGAGCCACTGCACAGCCCAGCACCCATCCCATCCCCACAGAGCCCATGCAGGATCCAGGCACCTCCCTGGGATCTCTCCCAGCCTGTTCCCTGCAGAGATGGGCTCCAGCCCTCCCTGTCAGGGTTTGTGTCTCTGTCATGCACTGAATGTCTCCCCCATCACTCTGTGCTCCCTCTCCTTCCCACACCAACACTCACATCTCCCTCTGCTCATCCCAGCCCCTCCCTCAGCCCAGCATCAGCAGCTCCAGGCCTGACATTTCCATCTCCAGGTTATTTACAGGAGGGCACAGCCATGGAAGCGGTCACAGGTGATTTCCCCGCGCCGCACGGAGCCGCAGGGGGCAGATTCCTCACTGCAGGTATCATTAATTCTGCAAATCCCCAAATCCCACCCTCCTGCCACCCTCGTCCTGGGGAATGAGGAGCTAAAGGCTAAAACTGGCAGCAGCCAGAGGCCTGCAGGAGCTCCTGCTGTCCTGGCTGCTCTTCCCTCCATGGCCCCAGGGGAAAGTGGAGCCCCATGGGCTGGATCCTGCCTGGTCCATGGGGAAATGGAGCAAACAGGGAGGGAGTAAAACTCTCCATGGCTCTGCTTCCCAGGCAGGGAATTGCTGGGATCACTCCTGGTTTGGATTCAGCAATGGAGGCACTGAACTCTGGGCCAGGCCTGCTCTTACATGGGGTGAGGGTGTGGAAGAGCATCCCTGGTGCAAACCCAGCCCTTAACACGCTTCCTTCCACGAGATAACAAACTGATACCAAGTGACTGCAACCGCCAGGAACTGAGGGAGATTCATCTGCTCCCATTCCTGCCAGGAGCTGCCAGTGAACTGGAAAATCGTGTCACAGCCTCCTGTTCAGAGCTGCTCCTGCAGAAGGGACACCTTGAGCTTCCAGCTCAGGTGAGCTCCATCGCTGTCGTGCATTTCTCAGGTCAGAAAGGAGATGGAGTCGTCCTGCAGCCCCCAGGCTGCTGCCCTGGCCTGGCTGGCACTGCCTGCCCTGATCCTGGTGCCATTGCTAAATCCCCATTTAGCAGGGATGGTGTCCCAGCCCAGCTGGGCTGGCCGGGATCCCAGGAGCTGGCATGACCTCCACCCTCAGCCCACACACACAAGGCTGCAGTGAAACCCAGAGCCCCTGGCTCACACCTCTCCATGGCACCCAGAACCCCTGGCTCCCACCTCTCCATGGCACCCAGAGCCCCTGGCTCACACCTCTCCATGGCACCCAGAGCCCCTGGCTCACACCTCTCCATGGCACCCAGAGCCCCTGGCTCCCACCTCTCCATGGCAGTGCCATGGGAAGGTGCCATCCCAGGGAGCTCCCAGTTCCCAGCCTGGCAGCACAGCCAGGAGCTCCCCAGATGCTGCTCTCCTCACTCAGCTGCCTCCCTGGCCATCTACTCCTTAATTATTTAATGTCTGCAAGACACCTCGAGACTTTGCACGGGAAGGGAGATGAACTGCACGACCTAAAATTGGTCTTTTCCATCTCGAACTCCTTGCATTTTATCCTGGGATGAAAAGAGCTCTATTAGGCAAAGTATCGGTATTATTAGATTTCCTTGGAGCCCTAACAAACGGATATTAGATTATTACTGCAGATGCATTTCTAAGGCACTCATCACCAGAGTATCTGAGCATCAATTACACAGATCTAGAGATAAAAAAATGCTTTCCCCTGGAGAACAGGGTACAAAACCCCCTCTCTTTTTGCCTCTCTTCCCCATCTTTTCCAAATACATTTACCTCCCTCCCACTGCCTTCTGCAGAGCTGGAGCTGCTTACGAGGAAAGCTCTCGGGTTGATGGGCAACCCTGCAATCTTTGAAACATCTGAAGCAGCAAAAGCTTTTTGTAAAGACTGGCAGGAGTCAGCTGAAGAGATTTCAATGTGCAAATGGACATAAAAAGATGCAAGAGGGGGAATGAAACGTTGGATTTATTGTTCTAAGGACAAAGGATTTGCTATTAGATGAGATGACCCCACGGCCTGGCTCCAGCACCTACAGGTCACAGTGCACAGAAAACCCATCCTGCTTTTGGGGTGAAAGGGAAAAATGGAAAAAAAAGTTCAGGTTTGACTGTGCTGATAAGGTCTCTGATAATTCCCTGCCTTACTATTGCCATTATGCTAACCCCTAGCAACACCACAGGAACTGGGCTGGATATTGAACACACAAATCCACGGCTGGAAGCGCTTAAAGGCTGAAGAGAAAAGATCAAAGTTTGAGAGGGGAAAACACGGAGAAGGAGCTTGGCCAGGATCACACAGCTGGGACCAGACTGCTCCTCATCCCCCCGGTCCCAGCACACACAGGGACCACATCACCCCTGCCTCACTCAGTCTTTCTTGCTCTTTCAGCTCATCTTGCTCCCAAAAAGACTAAATATCACAAAAAAAAAAAAAAAAAAAAAAAAAAAAAAAAAAAAAAAAAAAAAAAAAAAAAAAAATATTTTTCTATGCTCTNAAAAAAAGACTAAAAAATCACAATGAATTTATTTGTAATGCGTGTTCTTTAATTTCAGCTGCTGGATCCAGAGATTGTGATTTGGCCTAATTTCAGAGCAAAGCATCAAATCCATTCCTTTCACCAAGCCCAGCCCATTCCAGCCTGTAGGTAAATACTTCAGGACTACACCCAGGACGTGCTTCCAGCCCCACAACAGACCCCTCAACAAGCTGTGAAAGGGGGAAAAACCCAAGCAAAATCCCTCGATTTGCTTTCCAGACTGGGATCCCATCCCCAGTGCAGGTTCACACTGCCCTGTGAGCCCAGCCCAGCTGCCTGGCTCATCCCAGAGCCCCTCCTGCATGGGTGGTGAGACAAAGCTGCTGCTCCAGCCAGCCCAGCTTTGTGTCAGCCAGAGAAGCCACTGGGCAGCAGGGAAAGCAGCCCTACCTCAGAGCAAAGCTTTCAGTAGCACCTTCTGCCCCTATCCATGGGCTCAGAGCAGGATAGGGAACTCCTCCTGCCATCCTAGCTGTGCCCCACCACCACCAGGAGCTCTGTGTGTCAGTCTTGGAAGGCACCTTAAAAATTGGCTTTTTCCACCCTCTGCCACGGACAGGGACACCTTCCATGAAACCAAACCCCATCCAGCCTTGCCTGGAAGGCTTCCAGGGCTGGTGTGTGTGCAGCCCTTCCAGTGCAACCTCCAAGAGTGCAGCTCTTGGCATCCACCAGACTGAACATCACTGGGATGGGCCAGCTGTCCCTTGGGGTGCAAGCTGCCAGCCCTGGGAGCAGTTAAACACTTTAAGCAGTTAAACCCAGGGTTAAACACTTTGCAGGAAAACTGGGGAGGCCCAGCTGATGCACAAGGTGATTTGGATGTAGCCACGATCCTGACTCCTGCCCCGCAGGGAAAACCTGCACAGGAGAGATGAGGGAGAGCCAGGGCCCAGCTCTGGAACATTTTAAAGGGAGAGGGTTTGGGAAGGACAGGACCCAGTGCAGAGGGAGGGACCAAGAGCAGGGCATGGTGAGCAAAACCACCCCAAATCCAAGGACCAGAGCATTCCTGCTGCAAAACCACCCCAAATCCAAGGACCAGAGCATTCCTGCTGCAAAACCACCCCAAATCCAAGAACCAGAGCATTCCTGCTGCAAAACCACCCCAAATCCAAGAACCAGAGCATTCCTGCTGCCCCAGCACTGCAGGGCACTCAGAGCAGCACCTGCCCACAGGCTGGCACAGGGGGTGGGACCCAGCACTGACTGTGGATGCCAGGACAGCCAAAGCTCAGACATTAAAGAACAAAACCCATGACCCTCTTCAAGTGATTCCACAAGTTCCAAGGTCAATGCACTCGGTCCCCTCTCAGGCAGGCACAGTCTGACCTTGTGCTGCTGCCCTAAGCAGGGATGTGAAGGTTTCCAGCCCCAGTAAGGGTCAGGCACCAGCAGCTCTTCTGCTCATCCCCCAAATCCCTGCCAGAGCTCAGGACAGAGCCTGGGGATCTCATTGCTAAACCCCCCAGGACTGCAGGTCTCCTCCCCATCAACCCCACCCAATTCCATCACCATCCCCACTGCCTGTCCTGAGGACTAAAGATATTCCAGCACATCACCTGCCCTGCAGAGGTTTATAAGGAAGAGGAGAGAGGTTTCCCAAAGGTTCAAAGACCCATCTGTTCCTCCTCTCCTGTAGCTTCCCCTCCATCTCAAGCATCTCTCCATGTTTCAGGAGCAGCCTCAGAAACCGATGCTCACTGAATCACAGTGAGATCCTTGGTTTATTTATTATTTCCCCAGTTTGAACTCAAACCTTCTTCTGCATGGCAAGGGCAGGGGATGAACCACGCAGAGTTTCACAAACACAAGCACTGTGGGAGGGATGAGACAGCAGCAAAACACGGGAAGGGCAGGAGGCCTTCCCTCCCTGCACATTGCTTCAGACACCACCAGGTTTCCAAAGCCCAGAATGGTTTGGATTGGAAAGGACCTTCAAACCCATCTCATTCCAACTCCTTGCCACAGGCAGGGACACCTTCCTCTATCCTGGGTTGCTCCAACCCCAAATCCAGCCTGGGATGGGGCAGCCACAGCTTCTCTGGGCAGCCTGTGCCAGTAGGAATGACCCAGTGCCAGTCAGTGATCAGCTGATGAATGCAAGATCCAGGAGAAGAAGGTTGTCTGTGCATGCCTGCTGTTAACAAGGGGTTTTCTGAGTATTCTTCTGGATTTTGCATCACCTGGGCTGTGCTCAACACACCAGCCCTGCTGCAATGCTCCTGTGAAGGCTGGATGAAGGAAAAAAGAAGGCAGTTACCAAGAATCCCCAGCAGCAAGGACAGAGGGACACCAGGGCACATGCCCTGCTGACATCTTCACTGGCAATGTCTCTCCATCACCTCTCTGCTCATAATCTGCCACCCTTACCCCAGCCAAGCATGCACCACTTCGGATCAAGGTTGGGTGTCAAGGACATTGGATGTTCATGGACAACACCTTTGACACAAGAGGGCAGGACAGGCGGGTTCACACCTTCTCACAGGAGTTCCCACAATGGGCACCAGCTCCTTCCTCCCCTCCAGAGGGATCCAGACCCATGGGGGCTCTCCCAAACCCCTGTTCCCCAGAGCAGAGCCCTCCTGTGGTCCCAAGCTTGCCGTTTCCCAGCCGGGGCTCACCCAGCCCCGTTAACTGCAGAGACGGCAGCGTCGGAGCAGAAAGCAGCCAGTGGGGCTCCCTGGAAAAGGCAATCCCCACCCTGGAAAAGGCAATCCCCACCCTGGAAAAGGCAATCCCACAACACAGAGCTGATGGGATTTCTGTGAGAAGAGGGCAGAGAGGGGCAGGGGTGAGGGAGCTGAGCGTGCCCCAGACAATCGCTCCGCCGGCGCTAACGCGCGGATAAAGAGCCAGCGCTGACATCTGCTGAGAAACACCTTTCCCTGCACACTGAGANTCATCTTCCCTTTGTGTCGGCGAGAATCCAAACGCAGACGCCGGGAAATTAATAATAATTGTTGTGTCAAAATGCGGGATGTAATCAGGATGCGGCGTGGAAGATAATACAAACACAAACAAATGGTATTTATCCTCCCAAAAGATCCCTCCCCTCCCTTCCCTAAGGGCCGCTGATGATAATGCTCATGGAAGAGATGAATCAGTGCTAATATAGGGATTAGGAATAGATCCCAAACCCCAGCCTGGGCTGCAATCAAAAGCAGCGCTCTTAATTGAAATTAGAGCTGGGATTTTGGTGCCTCTGCAGAGATGGGTTAAGCCCATCGGGGCTAAACAGAAGGGAAAATAAAAATAGCATCTTTATTCAAGAACAAGAAGGTGGGAATGAGAGAAAAGATCCTCTCTGGCTTCGACACACCTGGTTTGCTCAGTCTTGGCTTTGGAGCTGGGTTTTGTCCCAGCGCCGATTCCCGCAGGCAGGGCAGAGACGATGCTCCCGCTTCTCCCTCAGGCATCTCTGTGCCTTTTCAGCCTGAGACAGGTTCAGAAAGGATATTTCAAGATCAAACCACACCTCCCGTGCTCTGAGGGAACCCAGGGCAAGCTGAGCTCGGGGTCCTGTTCCCAACTCTTTCCTGAAACTTTTTACCGCTCTGCAAGTGAAACGTGCTCTTTCCCCCGATGCTCACACCAGCAAAGATAAGCGTTCTCGCTTTCATTCCTTTCATTCAGAGGCACAAAAGGAGAGGAAAAGACCACCTGAAAAAAGGCACAACTCCTGCTTTTATTGCTGCTTCATTGTCCACATCCCTCTGCACCCCAGGGCACCTGGACCGATACCCTCGACAGCAGAAAGACAATTTCATCACCCCACCAAGCCCATTTGAGCCATTTCTTCAGAAGGAGCTGAATTCTTCCCAAATCCCAGTCCCAGGTCAGAGGGATGCTGAGGAGCCAGGTGCTTTATGGCAGCATCTCACTTTCTCCCTTTCCAAAGGTTTTGGTGATGAGTGACTCCTTTTCCTGACCCTCTCCCAGCCCTGTGCATCACCCTGAGTGATCTCTCTCCGTGGATGTGACTCAAAGGAGTCCAACACACATGAGAAGCAGAAAATAGGATCCAGGCACACATTATTCCCACGAGGGTATTAGCAATTCCTGTGCTTTAATTCCAAATTAGATTTTACGTCTAAGATCAGGTTTCTAAATTCTTGGCTTGGGCACTGTGCCACAGTCTGTGCCTTGTGCCAGCACGTACAAACCCAGACTGAAAACTGGCACCAAAATAAATCACCCAGCTCCAAAACCTCCTGCTGCCAAAGGCTGGGATTTGGCTCTGACCTTCACCATTCTCGCTCCAGCCTCACACAGCCCAGTCGTGCAAACAACTTTTGTGATTTTTTTTTTTTTCCCAGCCAGGAAAATCCCATTTCCAAGGCACAGAGACAGAGAGAAAACCCTCTGTGAGCAGCACAGACTTAATTCATCTCCTGGGTGGCAGCAGGTCCTTGAGGGCAGCCCAAGGGCTGGCAGGTCAGGAGAGACTCAGTGGAGTATGGCCAGTTAGAGATGACTTAGATGCATTCCCACTCCCTGATCCAACTTTCAGTGTCTCCACAGTGTCCTCTCCAGGAAAAGCTGGCCCAGCAGCACACAAGTGTTCAAAAGCAAGAAGGAACAAATGGGAATGCTGTTCCTCACTCCAGGAGGATGCTGTGGGTTTTAGCAGTCTGCCTGCATCCCAGCCAGCCTTGGATNACAACACAGAGCTGATGGGATTTCTGTGAGAAGAGGGCAGAGAGGGGCAGGGGTGAGGGAGCTGAGCGTGCCCCAGACAATCGCTCCGCCGGCGCTAACGCGCGGATAAAGAGCCAGCGCTGACATCTGCTGAGAAACACCTTTCCCTGCACACTGAGAATTGCAATCTAATAATATCCCAACTGCACCCCCCCCAATCCTTCCCCATCCC
>VXBR01005249.1:859234-897669 GCA_013400215.1 Cisticola juncidis
CCCCACCAAGCCCATTTGAGCCATTTCTTCAGAAGGAGCTGAATTCTTCCCAAATCCCAGTCCCAGGTCAGAGGGATGCTGAGGAGCCAGGTGCTTTATGGCAGCATCTCACTTTCTCCCTTTCCAAAGGTTTTGGTGATGAGTGACTCCTTTTCCTGACCCTCTCCCAGCCCTGTGCATCACCCTGAGTGATCTCTCTCCGTGGATGTGACTCAAAGGAGTCCAACACACATGAGAAGCAGAAAATAGGATCCAGGCACACATTATTCCCACGAGGGTATTAGCAATTCCTGTGCTTTAATTCCAAATTAGATTTTACGTCTAAGATCAGGTTTCTAAATTCTTGGCTTGGGCACTGTGCCACAGTCTGTGCCTTGTGCCAGCACGTACAAACCCAGACTGAAAACTGGCACCAAAATAAATCACCCAGCTCCAAACCCTCCTGCTGCCAAAGGCTGGGATTTGGCTCTGACCTTCACCATTCTCGCTCCAGCCTCACACAGCCCAGTCGTGCAAACAACTTTTGTGATTTTTTTTTTTTTCACAGCCAGGAAAATCCCATTTCCAAGGCACAGAGACAGAGAGAAAACCCTCTGTGAGCAGCACAGACTTAATTCATCTCCTGGGTGGCAGCAGGTCCTTGAGGGCAGCCCAAGGGCTGGCAGGTCAGGAGAGACTCAGTGGAGTATGGCCAGTTAGAGATGACTTAGATGCATTCCCACTCCCTGATCCAACTTTCAGTGTCTCCACAGTGTCCTCTCCAGGAAAAGCTGGCCCAGCAGCACACAAGTGTTCAAAAGCAAGAAGGAACAAATGGGAATGCTGTTCCTCACTCCAGGAGGATGCTGTGGGTTTTAGCAGTCTGCCTGCATCCCAGCCAGCCTTGGATTTATACCCGAGGCTGCTGACAGCTCTGGGGACCCCAAGCTCACTAGATGGTTGTAATGACCAATATAGTGATTGGTTCTGCAGACACCACAGGTTTGAAGACCACCCAAAAATTCTCCAGCAGCTTTTGTTTGTGCCTTCAGTCACCAGTGCACCAGGATTAGCCATAAGAGCAGACTCTGAGAGCAGCTCCCAGCTCCAAAAAGACTGGTTCATCCCAGACAAAGAATCCAGTGCAAGTCTTGAGCCCAGTCCAGAGATAAACTGATTTTAAACACAAGCACAGTATAGAACCTTGGCATTCTGCAGCCAGGTGCCTTTGGAGCTGGTGGGCAGAGCAGCCCACCAGGAGTCTGGGCATGCACAGCTAAATGAGCTCCCCACGCTCCCACAGCAGGAGCGGATCCATCCCAGCCAACCTCTGCTCCCAAAAACTTTGCTGGCTGCTCCAAGCAGGAGTCTGGTTCCTCCACCAGCACCAGAGGTTGATGCCTCTAAAAAAGCCCAATTTAAGGATGATGTGAAGGGCACCTTGGCACTGCCTCTCTCCCTGCTGCCCACTGGACACAGGGCTGGAGTGCAGCCTCCACACCCCAAGGATGGGTAGCACAGAGAATTCCAGAAAGGTTTGGCTTCAAAGGGACCTTCAAGCTCATCCTATTTCACTCTCCTGCCATGGGTAGGGACAAATTCTACTGTCCCAGGTGATTCCAAGGCCCATCCAACCTGGCCTTGGACACTTCCAGGGATCCAGGGGCAGCCACAGCTGCTCTGGGCACCCTGTGGGCCTGACCAAACTCACAGGGAAGAATTTCTCCCCATGTAGACCTATCCTACTTCTGTTTAAGCACAATCAGTGCTCCACCTAACGAGGCTCAGCAGAAGAGCAGAGACCTGAGGAGCCCTTGTCCCTCCTGCCACCTCCCAACACGCGCTTTACTCCCAAGCTGATTTTCCTGTCTGGAAAGCGCCCGCCCTGTCAGCATCCCGAGTCTGGCCCCTGTCCAGGGCCTCCTCCTGGCTCTGCCATCCCCTCACTGAGCTGGGGCTGTCCCTACGTGATCCCTCTTGTGAAAAAGGCATATTATGTGTGGCTCTACGCAAATATTTACTATATTCAATACGCTAGGTAAAAAAAAAAAAAAGTTATGCTGTATTAACATTTGAAGAATATAGTAAATGTAGTTTTTAACATTAAGTTTTAGTAATAAAGGAATTGTGTGTAAAGATATTTTCTTTAGCTCAAGAGAAAGAGAAAAAGGCCCAGAGGTGTTTTGCAACAGAGATAACAGTGCCAACAACAAGAAGAAAAACCCCCCTCTGATTCTTCAGACGGAAAGATGCAAATCTACCAGAAATCCATAAGAACCAGACCAGAACCAGATCTACCAGAAATCCATAAGAACCAGACCAGAACCAGATCTACCAGAAATCCATAAGAACCAGACCAGAACCAAATCTGCCAGAAATCCATCAGAACCAGACCCCGAATCCACCAGAGCCACCTGGTCAGGCCAGGCTCCCTGGGGCCAAGGGGGGTTAGCAGGGGGCCCTTGGAAAAACGAGTTTGTCTTAGATAAAGAATGCAGACTCATGAAATTTTGGGCTCAAAAGGGAAGGTTTTCTCCCAAAGAGTGCCCTTCTCCTTCCCAGCCTTTGTCTAGGAGGGAGGGGGGACGGTCGGTGGTCCGGACTGCCTCTTTGCTCTTATTTGTCTCATTATTTGTCCTGTCTCTGAAAACTTTTTAAACTTTTATTTGCATTAAATTTTGTAACCAATTTTATTCTTTATTAAATGTTCATACATTTCTAAAATCGAGTGATTGGCATGTATCACACTCTCAAATCACAAAGCAGAGGAGCTGGGCGAGCCCCGCGGCAAACCCTGCACACACCCCGGCCCTGGCGGCGGAAATTCATTCATAGGAATTTGGAATATAATACCTGACACAAGATGTATCGCTGCTGCCAGGCTGCAATCCCAGATAAGGACACAGCAGTAACAGATGGAGGAACAAGGCACTTATCTTGTTAGCTGATGGATTTATCTCTCCTTCCCCCACCCTTCCCTACATATTCCATAGTGTGCGAGAGCCGCGCTCCTCGGCAGAGCAGCATATGGAGCACGAATTGATTTCTTCCTAACACCCCCTCCACACTTTAATTCAATAAGAGCTGGAGTGGCGGATAAACAGCTTGTTGTGCTAGGAAAATTTCAAAACAGTCAAGAAAATGTCAAACTGTCTTTTTTATGAGTGTCTTTCTATTTTTCTTTTTTTTTTCCCCTCTTTTTTTTTGTTTTTTTCCTTTTTATTCCCCCTTCTCCTGGGATATTCAGTGAGGAGCTCCATGTCTGGAGTGAGCAGTCCTTCCCTGGCAGACACCTGCACATCTCCTGTCAAGCCAGGCCATGGCAAAGGTGGCTTCAGTCCCATCTTTGGATGGGAGTTGGGAACACAGCGACTCTGGGTGGAAGATTAGGCAGATGGTTTCATCTGGCAGCTCCCTTAATCTCATTACTGGAGCTGGTTTAAGTTTTTAATGTGATCTCTCTTTCCTTCTCTACCCTCACCTCATTCAAAATGCCTTTTCTCAAAAAAAAAAAAAACAAAAAAACAAAACACCAAAAAACCACTCAGACATGTTTTCTTAGTGGTTTCTTTGTTAGGAACTGATAAAAAAAATCTTTAAAAAAACCCTATTCCATTTTTAGCTTTGGTGTCCTCTGCCTCTCTATTATTTAGCTGTGAAAAGGAAGAATTATTAGAGAAGGAGGAAAAAGCAGAATTGGGTATTTTCTGGTCCTTGCTCAAAAATATGGAGCCCTTTGGAAATAGCAGGGACATATTTCTGAAAATCATCAGGCACCTCCTGTGCTCTTGCCCTGCCAGTAAACCCAAGCAAAGGCTGCAGCCATGGAGTTTATTTAGGAATGTCCCAGCCCTTGGGGACACCAGCGTGTGCCACACTCAGGGGTCCCTGCTGCCCTCCAGACCTCTCCCAGACCCCCTGCTCCTGCCATTCCTCATGAGCTGCCTATTCCAACCAGCCAGGAGCCTGAACTCCCTCCACACACACCAACCATCCCTTCCCTCCTTCCCAGCTCTCTCCAACCTCCCTAGCTTGTTCTCCTGAGGGATTCTCATGGGATAAAACCCTTCAGGATTCTCTTTCCCATCCATGCATCCACTCAGCAGCACAGTTCCCTTGAACTTCCCTGCAGAGACCAAAGCTCAGCCTGGCCTGAGCCATCCCTGGCCCTCAGCTCCCAGTGCTGGTGAAAACCATCACTGGTTTTCCCAGTGCTGGTGAAAACCACCTCCAAGGGGCTCGGAGAAGGAGTTCAGTCAGTGGAGATCACTCCAAGAGTCTGCTCTCATATTCTGAATAAATTGACATGAACACAGGGAAAGAAAAGGGGAGTGTGCTCCCAAGTATGACCAAATGGAAACCAAGAGGATTCCCAGCAGAAGAACACTCACTGAACTGAAGGAATAAAAATGTGCTCCCTAAAAAATGTAGGAGCTGCTCTGTTTTCTTCAAAACATCTTCCTACAGAGCATGGATTCAGGGGTGACTGTCACTCAGGCACGCAGGGGACATGCTGTGCACCCACGGGTGGCCCCAGCACCCTGGTCAGAGTACAACCCCCACCTTATCCCACATCCCCAGCGACAGCTTTTGGAGGTCAAACAAGGAACCAGCACCCAAAAACTCCAACCCAGGATAGCATTGCCCACTGGGGAGCAGAAACAGAGACAGACAAACCCAGGGGACAGACAGCAGCACAGGCCTGGGGCTGCACATCCCTGCAGGGTGAGTGAGTTAGGATCCAGCAGCACCCAGAGCAGCAGCAGCACGGGCTGGGCACACACTGGGATGGTTTGGGGTGAAAAGAGACCCAGAGAGGGTGTCCAGGGAGGGATGGCTGTGTCCAGGGAGGGATGGCTGTGTCCAGGGAGGGATGGCTGTGTCCAGGGAGGGATGGCTGTGTCCAGGGAAGGAGGGATGGCTGTGCCCAGGGAGGGATGGCTGTGTCCAGGGAGGGATGGCTGTGTCCAGGGAGGGATGGCTGTGTCCAGGGAGGGAGAGCTCTGTCCAGGGAGCGAGGGCTGTGTCCTGCAGTGTTCCACCTCCCACCATCCGCCTGCTGCTGCGCTGGAAGGCGAAGCTGCCTCCCCACCCCCTCTGCAGCAGAGCAGTGCAGAAGGCTGCAGGATCCTGCAGGGAGCAGCGTGTTTAGCATGCAGGAGAGAGTGCAGAGCAAAGCCTGTCTCGTGCCACGGAGCAGCCGGCCGGGAGCAGCAAATTGCACAACTGGTGAATCTGCTGCCCCCCTCCCCTTCCCATCCAGCTCCTGGTTGCAAAGTAGGGCTGGGGTTTGGTGCCTGCTCTACCTCTGCCTCAGTTTCCCTCTGTGAGAGAATCCCACCACCCGCCTTGCTACGGCCCCAAACTGTCGGGGAGGGGCAGCAATGAACTCATCCCTCTGCTCCAGAACCATCACCCTGCTCCATCCCCTCCCTCCTGCCAGCTTGCACTGGGCACCCACATCCCAGCACCCATGGGTGATCCATCCCAGCACCCTGGGGTGATCCATGCCAGCACCCTGGGGTGATCCATCCCAGCACCCATGGGTGATCCATCCCAGCACCCTGGGATGATCCATCCCAGAATCCTGGGCTGATCCATCCCAGCACCCTGGGGTGATCCATTCCAGCACCCTGGGCTGATCCATCCCAGCACCCTGGGGTGATCCCTCCCAGCACCCTGGCACCCAAGGGTGATGCCGCTCCCAGCCAGCACCCACCCCATGCCACAGCCTCACGCTGAGCTCTCCTCCTCCACTGCCAGCTGGGGCTCAGCCCCTCCAAGCCTTACCTGCCACCAGGGTCCCCTCCTGGTCCCTCCTCACCTCGTGGGCACAGCAGGGAGGGGAGCAGAGCACACCAGCACCGAGGGCAGCCGGTCCCCGTTTGGTGCCGGTGTCTCTGATCAGCTCCGACCCCCTGCACCCACCTCCCCCCTGAAAGGACATGGAGAGCTCCTTCTCCCCCCACCCAGGACATTTCAAACCTGCTCCTTTCAAAAGAAGCTCTCACAATTACAGCTCAGTGGCTGAGGATGAAAAGCCGCTCTTGGAGCATCCTGTTTTCTCTTTATTTCTCCCCCTTTTCAAGGTTCCTTTTCCCTCCCTTCTCATGAGGTTAAAGAGCTAAAGACCAACTCAGAGGCAGATAATAGAGTGACAGGGCCTCATAAAAAAGCAGCAGAGCTTTGGAGAAAGCTGGCATACGGTGCATTAGGGATTTCTGTGGCGGCAGCTGGGAGTAACAGTGACCCTCTGAACTCAATTTGCTCCACGGCTTGAAAACCACGGAAAGCCTTCGGACTTTCAAACTCCTCCTCTGGCTTCCAAGGATGGCTGCAGACTTTGAGTGAGCTCTCAGGGGCCTGGCGTGCCCCTCACCCCACAGCTGCTGCCCCTATTTCATATCTGGGGCTGGAGGTGCATCCCAAACCCTGCAGGGATGCGGGATGTGGTGGCAAAGGGGGGATAACACACGGGATGGAGCTGTGGAGATGTGGATTGTACATTACAGCCAGCCTGCCCCAGCCCAGCACGAGCAGAGGGACAAGGGGGGGACACGTGAAAGGTCAGTGCTGCATGGGAAGAGCTCAAACCCATCACTTTCCCCTCTGCCTTCCCCTTCTTCCTTTTTTTTTTTTTTTTTAATGAGTAGAAAATTCTTCCCACTACGCATTAGCGCCCAACGTAATGGTGCAAAGCATTTTTCATTTATCATCATAATGCCCGTCAAACGAACCCCCTAATAACATAAATGCAAGAGGAAAGCTATTAGAGTTTATTTGTGCAGTGGCTTTGAGCTCGTCCCCACTGCTGCACTGGTGTGACTGGAGGGGCTGGATGGAGCTGGGATCTTCAGGACTTTTCATCCTCAGTGCGCCAGAGCCTTCCCCTGCAGAGCACTGCAACCCTGCACATGCTCCTGTGTTGCCTAAATTACCAAATATACCCAAACACCTGAAATAATTTGGAAAGAGCCACTGCAAGTCCTCCAAGTCAGGCTGGACAAAGCTTGGAGAAATCTGGGATTCTGGAAGGTGTCTCTGCCCATGCAGGGGTGAAATGAGAGGGGCTCTGGGGTCCCTCCCAGCCCACACCAGGCTGGGATTCTCTGAACTCCCTGCCTTTCCTCTGATGTGCTCCAAGCCAGGGCATGAGGGAACACACCTGATTGGTGCTCACCTGCAGCTGAAGATCCCCAAACCCTTTGCCTGTTGTTCCTCCCATGCAGAAGAATAAATGGCATTTACTGGCCATTAAACTGGCATTTATTGTCCCCAACACAGAGAGCCTGGAGTCCCCACCCCAGCTCTGCCAAGGACCATCAGAGCATCTCTGCTCTGCCCAGACCTCCTCCTCTGCCACCCCCAGACTGCACAGCTTTGGGAGACCAGGGCCATGTAATGCCTACAGATACTGGTGAGGCTCATGAAAAAAAAAATCCTATAAAGTAAAAATATTTGGAAAATTTAAGTCATTCCTGTGTACAGCTCTTTGCTCTCCTTTGCTGCAGCCATTCCCCTCCTGGGGTTTCACCACAGGGACAAGAGGAAGCAGCCTTAGGTTGCTCCTGAGGAGATTTAGGCTTGGTATTAGGAAAAATGTCTTTATGGGAAGGGATGTCAAGCCCTGGGACAGGCTGCCCAGGGAGTGGTGAGGTCACCAACCTTGGAGTTGGGATTTAAGATGTGTATGGATGGCACTTGAGGACATGGCTTGGCTGTGGGCTTGGCAGTGTTGGGGGAGTGGTTGGATTCCTTGGGCGATCCTAAATGCCTTTTCCAACCTAAACTATTCCATGATTCAGCCTAAACTATTCCATGATTCTGTGATCCTTTGCTGTTCCCTTGCAGTTCCATCCTCCTCGTTCCAGGTCTCTCCCTCAGCATCCCCCACCCCCACAATCTCCCACTTGTCCCAACAGCTCCCACCCTACAGCAGCCCCGTCCTGGAGAGCCATGACAAAGCATTCCATTTTATACACAATCATTTCCTCATTAAGCCAAAATTAAATGCGTATTTCAAAACCTACGAGCGAGAGCAAACTGTTCAGTCTTATGCTTTATTAAACAAAAAAATCTTTGTGTGGAAAGAGGTTTGGTGCCAAATTACAGCCCTGCTGATGGGGCTGAGCTATTCCCAACTGTGTCAGGACGTGCAGTGCAGGCAGAGAGGGCCCACACTGCAGAGGGAAACAGTGGCACCAGCCTGAAAAATCAGTTTGCTCGTTAAGAAGCCCATTTCACTCAACTTCAATAAATTGTCATGTTTAGCAGTCAGGAAACTTCCAGGGAAGGGATGCTGCAAACCAGCAGGAGCCCCTGTGCAAGGATAACCTCCCCTCCTTCACCAGGCTGCCCATTGGAGCAGGGAAAATTCACTGTACAGATGATATTAGGGAGAAGTGTTTTGTGGTGAGGGTGGTAAAACACTGGCACAGGTTTCTCAGAGATGGAAAATGCTTCATCCTTGAAAGAGACAGGGTTAGGCTGGATGGGGTTGGAGCTGCCTGTCCCCACTGCCCCACCAGTGTGACTCCATGGATGGGGATTGGATCTTCAGGACCTTTCACCCAAAGGGATTCCTCAGCAAGCCAGAGCCTTCCCCTACAGACCACTGCAGCCCTGCACATGTTGCTGTGTTGCACGAATTACCAGAATAAATACATAAATACCTGAAAAAGCCATTGCAAACAGCCACTGAGATGTGTGGGAGTGTCCAAGGCCAGGCTGGACAGCACTTGGAGCAACCTGGGACAGTGGAAGGTGTCCCTGTCCATGGCAGGGGTTGGAACATAAAAAGCTTTGAGGTTCCTGCCAATCCCATCATTTTCAGATGGGATACCAAGAAATCCAGGCTTATTCCAGGCATGGATATAGGGGTGCAGAGCAGATCCCCCCTGTGGTGTAGATGGGGACAGGGAGCCACCAGTGAAGCACATCTGGAGGTGTGGGGGAGCATTCCCTTGCCAAATCCAGCAGGGAACACCAGGGATTGGGCTGGACCAGCCCCTCAGCTGCCCACAGCCACCTCCCCCTCTGCTCCCACAGCCCTACAAAGCAATAAAAATCACCTCTGATAAAATCTAGATGTGTTTCAAATGCTCCACCTCAGGCTCCAGTCCACGGGCTCTGGATCACAGACCCTGCACAGGGCTCCCCTGGGTGCAGAGGTGCAGCAGGAGCCAAAAGGGGTGGGAGGCAAAACTTGGGTGGAAGAAGATGACAAGAATTGAGAGAGAGGATCAGGGCAGAGCGGGGCTCGCAGGAAGGGGAGACAATAAAACCCAGCAAGGCAGACAGAGATTAATGAGTGTTTCCCAGATATGATAATTTCTGGACATCCATTAAATTTAATGTCCTCCTGGGCTAGTGAGAGGCACTGCAACTCTCTGACAGAGGGGAGGGGTCCTGGGGGGCTCAGTGGGACCCAGGCACTGCCAGCCCACCCCACAGCACCTCTGCCTGAGCTCCTGGGTGATGCATTTTTATCAAAGCCCGTGTGTTTGTGCCTCCCTGCAGCAGCACATCCAGCTGTGACACCTCCTGAGGACACAGCAGACTGTTTGGGAAGGTGTCTGTCAGTGAGCCCATGTGCTCCCTGCCAAGGTGGGGACACCTGGGGACACAGCTGGGGCACCCACAGCCCTGCTGCCACCACCTCCACCATTTCCATTTGGAAATGCCAAATCCCATCCTCTGTGAGGGCTGCTCAGCCTTCCATGCTCCAGGGAGCAGCTGAGCCCCAAATCCCTGTGTTTAACACCAGCCCAACACAGGAGCCAGCCAGGGTTTAACTTCACCTTGGCTGGTGCCAGCACGAGCACAGCAATGCACATTTGTGTTTCTCAGGCACAGCTGGAGGGGTGAATCTCTCATTCTCACCAGACTCCAAGGGAATAGGGGGGGTTTGCCTGAGTCATTTCCAACTGGGGCTGCTGGTGTCGGCTCAGGCTTCTCTGGGAGTCTCCTGATGCCATCCAGCCCCTCTGCAACATCTCCACGTTTGCATCTAAGCCCTGCAGGAGCCACGCCTGAGCTGCCACAGCCTGGCCCTGCTGCTTTAAAAAAGCTACCATGGGAAAGGAGACTCCCACATGCCATCTCCACAGGAACTACTCAATCCCTGAATCCCAGACTGGTCTGGGTTGGGAGGGACTTTACAGCCCATCTCTTTCCACCTTCTTGCATCCCAGGTTGCTCCAAGCCCTCTTTTCCCTGGCCTTGAACACTCCCAGGGATGGGGCAGCCACAGCTGCTCTGGGCACCCTGTGCCAGGGCTTCCCCACCCTCACAGGGAAGATTTTCTTCCCAATATTTTCCAATTTCTTCCCAATACTTCCCAATATTTCCCAATTTCTTCCCAATACTTCCCCCAAAAAAAATTTCTTCCCAATTATCTGCTTCAGCAACCACCAGCACTCCCACCTGAGCCCCCCAGGTGACTGCAGCCTGTCCCCAGGTCTGCTCTCTGCTCCCAGACAGACCCACAGCTCTGGAGCACAGAGCTCACCCTGCACTGCAGCCCCTGTCAGCTCCACACCACGATTTGTGTGCTGTGCAGAATCCCTTGTTGACATTTAAAGGTCTTGGACAACCAGCCCTACACATCTTTGTTAGGGAGGACGGGAATCACTTCACCCAAATGTGCTGCCTTAAAGTTCAGAGTCAAGTGTGAGATATTTTTGCCTGGTTCAGGTCCTGTCCCTGCTATGGGGTCTGTCATGGCCACCAAACCCTTGTGTTCCCTGCACTGATGCAGGAGGCTTGGAAAAGGAAGCAAATCCTTCCTACACATGCCTGGACAGACATGTGCCATGTGGTTTGGAAAAGAGGTGACCAGGATGGCAGCAAAATGCCCAAAATCCTCTTCTGGAGCAGGACACAACCAGGAGGCAACCCCTGCCCTGCCCAAAATGTGCAAGGATGAGACACGGAGAGCATGGAGGGGATGAAAGCCAAGGGGATGGAGTTCCATCCCTGGGGAGCCCTTCTTCAGCCCAGGACATGGAGTTCCATCCCTGGGGAGCCCTTCTTCAGCCCAGGAGCAAGAGACAGAGCCAGGGGGACAGACAGAGCAGTGTCTGGCAGGACAGCCCACCCCTATCCAAGGGAAGAGTTTGGGAAGGCACAGGGAAAAGCCTGAGATTTCCTGCTTGGCAAACAGGGACTGCAGCCTTTAAGGAGAAAAGTAATTTTGGGTGAGAGTGGTGATGAAACGATCGAGTTCTCAACCCGATGGAAAGCCGTGGAATATGGATAATGGACTTCAAAAGCCAGATTTCAAAAAATTCAGGAAGCTGGTAGATGGGTTCTCCCGGGAAAATAATCACAAAGAAGGGGAGAGCTGGCAGTTACTGAAAGAGACTTCATTACACACACAATAGCAGGCTATCCCCGTGCAAAGGGAAGGTAGGAATCCTAGGAAGAGGCTGCTGTGGCTGAATTCGGAGCCATTCAATGACCTGGGAATAAAAAAGGAATCATGAAAAAAGTATGGAAACAAGGGGTAATAATTAGGGATGGGTATAACAGAGCCACAGTGGCATGGAGGGATAAAGTCAGCAGCACTTACATGCAAAACAAGTTTTAATTAGCAAGAGATATGAGAGGAGAATAAAAAGGCTCTTGGATTTGTTCAAAGGAAAAGGAAAAGGAATGTTGGGTGCGTTGCAGTCAGGGAAAGCATGTGGCAGAATATTTGGAGTGTTTGGTTGTATCCATACAAAGGCAGGTGGATGGTCAGCAGACAGCTCCAAAATTCATTTTAACAGGGAAAGATCTTTCAGACTGGAGCAGGGGCAGAAGAGGGGTTAAAAAAAAATTAAACTGGCAGAGATTGAGGAAAGTCTCTGGAGAGTGATGAAAAATCGGGCAGAAACGTCGCTGAGCCATCAGCGCTGCTCTTTGGGAGCTCGTGGAGGCCAGCGGCGAGGGCAAGAAATCTTCATATCTTGAAGTAAAAAAAACCCAGGAGCTGTAGGCAATCAGCTCAGCTTCAATCACAGAGAAGATACTAAAACAAACGATGAAACCATCATAGCTTGTAAGGCCCGGGAATTTAATAAAGTGAGAAAAAAAACCCCACATCCACCACCAACACGAGTTTGTCAAGAACAGATCATGTCAAACCAACCTAATTTCCTCCTTGACAGGATAACTAGACTTGGTGGATAAGAGGGAAGCTGTAGACATGATATACCTTGACTTTAATAAGGCTCCTGATGCCAGTCCCACGCGGCACCTCCGAGGAAAGTCGAGGAAGCGCGGAGTGGATGTAATCGCCGGGGCTGGGGGCAGAGGGGAGGAGGGATAACAGCCTGTTGACAAAGCGCTCTCAAAGAGTGCTTATCTATTATTTACAACCCTGCCAGGAGGCCAACCTACAGCGGGATTCCTCCTGGGCCTGTCCAGCCCTGCTCGCACCAGCATTTACATTTAACCGCTCGCGTTACGGAGCCGCGAGCGCGGATTGAAATCCGTGGATGATGCCCAGAGGAGGAGAGGGCTGGAAGGGTTCTGAGAGCAGGACCAGGATCTCAAATCTCCTCTGGAAATCCAAGATGGACAACTGTCGCCCCATTTTTGAACACTTTCCTAAGCCTTCTGAATTGTCTTTCATATCGGAGTCAGAATTTTTACTTTATCACACTTTCTACCATAAACAATAGCTGTGTTTTGCTAACTGTCCTTCATTGTTTACATATTTTTAGGTAGAAGGAGAAAGTTGATTGACAGTTGGCTTGGCCACTGTAGTTTGAGAAGTGAGATTCCATCCTCTAATCCACAGGCACCATGAGAAATGTATAAAATTGAGTTTTGTAAATAAATTCGCCCCTTTTCCTGCTCATTGGCGTGTCCTCATGCAGTTCTTTTCCTGTCGACTGTGACAGACGACCATGATGTGATACACTTAGAGAGAAAACATTGAACATAAACAGAATAAAAAGGATAGAAAGTGGATAAAAAGGACAGGAAAAATCTAAACTGGGGTGTTGGAGCTGTGCACAAATTATGGAGGATTCAACCAGGCCACAGAGGATGGCAAATTTTAACAGGAGTGTCACAGTCAACACAAAAAGAAAAACACAAGGATACGCTGGTGAGCAAAGCAGGAAAAGGGACGAGTTTATTTACAAAACTCAATTTTATACATTTCCTATGGGGCCTGTGGATTGGAGGATGGAATTCCACCTCTCAAACCACATTGGCCAAACTAACTGGCAATCAACTTTCTCCCCCCCACCTAGAAATACATAAACTATGAGAGTTAGCAAAACATGGTCATTGTTTATAGCACAAACTGTGAGAAAGTAAAAATTCTGACTCCAATATGAAGAGCATTACAGAAGGCTCAGAAAAGTCTTCAAAACCAGGGTGACACACGAGTGTTGTAAAAAGGACAGAGGAGAATCGTTTTGCTGCACTTGGTTTAGTGCTTGGGCTCAGCTGCAGGACTCCATCCCCACCTGCACACTGGGTTCTTAGAAAAGCAAAGGCCAAGTCAGTGCAACTTAACACTTTATCACCTCCCCACTGACCCGTGCTGGCCCTTGGCCTTCCCTCCCAGCACCTCTGGCTGCCCTGGGCCTGCAGCTGGAGGTTCCCTTTCTTCTCAGATCAATCCAAAGCGCGTTTGCCACAGTGCAAGACACACATCTCTAATCGATGTGAGCAATTGATTGCACGTCCCAGCCGGGATGAGCCGGGGTGAATCCCTGGAATAGCAATGGATGAGAGATGCAGGCAGCTCCAGAGAAAGATGAAAGACACCGGGTTTGCTTTGTCACTAAAAGAGAAGACTCAGTAAGAATTGACAACTCTCTTCCCTTACTTGAATGCCATACAAAGCAGGAGAGTAATTATTCGTGCATCACATCAGTGAGACAGAAGAAGAAAACACTAATTTGCAAAAGGGATTTTCCTGGGGAACTTGGGATAACTTTGAGGCTTGTGAAGCCCTTGCAGAAGGGCTGTATCACCAGTCCCACAGTGCCCAGCTCCAGTGGAGGGTGAAACCAGCTGGGATCCACCCAACCCTAATCACACAAAGGTCATTCATCACCAGACTGACACAGGAACCTCTCAGGGTCCACAGAACTGTTGCAGCAGCATAAAATCTGGCCACAGACAGTGGCAAGGACAAGTCTTCTCTGGAGACAGTGGCAAGCACAAGTCCTCTCTGTGACATCCAGGGGATCCTCCTGCGAGCTCCTCTCACCACTGGGAGCAAGGGCTCCACCGTTTCAGACAGCATGACCCCACAAATCACAGCAAGACACACTCAGCACTTTTATTCTTTATTGTTACAGTTCAGACAGCTCCATTATTTATCTAGATTACTTATTCATGTTCCATTTCCAGGGACAGCCTTCTTCAGCGGATAGAGAGATCATCTCCTCTCCCCTCCGCTCTCCCCCAGCTCTTGTCCTACTTTATGGACTCACCACTGTTCGTGTAAGAGCCCTGACTTTAGCTAGAGATCCATTCCATCCATCCCAGGCCCCCTCCTGCACCGCTCAAGGGTTCTGACAGGGGCAGGATTGAAAAAGCACAGCCCAAAATGACAGCTAAGCCCCAGACAGTGACTGACAGAAGCACTGAACATTTCCCGAGGCAACTCAATCAGAACAGGTTTTCTGGCCATCGTTAGAAGCTAAACCAATTCAGACAAATATCACTCCTACCTGGAGGGACAGCAAGGGCTTATCATTAAGAGCAAGGTGGCAGCTGGCCTGGATTAAACAGAGCTATCCAATGTATTTCCAGATATCGCCCTCATTTCAAGGCTGCACCTCAGTGGGCACAGGGACCTTTATGCTTTTGCAAAGATTTGAAGGATGAAAGGTTATCCTGATGTGCTGTCTCCAAGCTCAGATCACACCCTTTGCTCTCAGGTCAGACCCCAAGCACAACTCCACCTCCCACCCAAGCTGAGTGGGACTGGTGGCTCCTGAAGCCATCCAGACCTGGGAATCACATCCTCCTTCTGCTGGGGGCTCAGTTTCCTTGTCTGAAGCACTGACATTTAAGTTTCTCCCCTGTGAGAGCACATCTAGAGGAGGAAAAGCATTTCTAAGGGCAAAATGTATCACTGCAGAACCTGTGACTGCTCCTGTGCCCCAGGTGGATCCTGCACCTCCAGGTACCTCAGCATCAGCTCAAACCCACACCTGCAACATCTGTCCTCTCCACCACGCCTCCCTGTTGTTGCCCTGGCTTTTCTGAGATTTTTTAAAGCCTTCTACTTGCTTATAAGATGGAGTCAGTTCTTTACCTACTGTACAAGATTAAGGGTCAGTTTTTCACTTTCTCACACTTTGGAACATAAACAACCTTTCTTGGTTTTGTTCACTGTCCTTGCTTACATATTTCCAGCCTGAAAATAATGTTGGTTCACAGCTGGTCTGGCCAGTGGGGTGAAGGGGTAGCAACCCCAGAAGCCAACCCACAACCAGACCCACAAAATTATAAAATGAAAAGAAATAAACAGGCTGGGGCCCTTTTTGCTGGGGAGCAGCTTTTCACTGCAGACCTCTGCCTCTGTGGTGTTGATTTTGCACAATTTCCCCAGGAAGAACACTGAGGGGAAAGGAATTAAAAAAACCCTCAGAGCAACCGAGAGAATTCCCTAACAAAACACACAACTGTTGTGAAATCGAGGGAAGACTCTCCAAGGAGTGACCACAGCCTGAGGAGGCTGCAGGCAGCCCCCAGACACAGCCCTGGTGCCAGGCAGGAGGGTCTGCAGCCCCTGGCAGAGGGGCTGAACACCTTGGGACAGGCAGGGAGGAGGAGCTCTGGGAGCCAACGGTGCTGAACAGAGCCAGAAAGGAACCACAGAATGGTCTGAGATGAAAGGGAATTTAAAACCCATCTCATCCCACCCCTGCCATGGCAAGGAGACCTCTCACTATCCCAGGCTGCTCCCAGCCCTGTCCAGCCTGGCCTTGGGCACTGCCAGGGATCCAGGGGCAGCCACAGCTGCTCCGGGCCCCCTGTGCCAGGGCCTGCCCACCCGCCCAGGGAACAATTCCTGCCCAATCTCCCAGCCAGCCCTGCCCTCTGGCAGTGGGAGCCATTCCCTGTGTCCTGTCCCTCCAGCCCTTGTCCCCAGTCCCTCTCCAGCTCTCCTGGAGCCCCTTCAGGCCCTGCAAGGGGCTCTGAGCTCTCCCTGGAGCCTTCTCCTCTCCAGGTGAGCACCCCCAGCTCTCCCAGCCTGGCTCCAGAGGGGCTCCAGCCCTTGGAGCATCTCCTTGGCTCAGCCAGAAGCACTCTCAGCCCAGAGTACCAGCTGCTGCAAGTTTTAGGAATTCACTCCATATTTCACCACTCTTATTTATATTCTTAGCTCTAAAAACCCAGGGCAAAAGCACTGACAGAATCCTCTCTCACAGATACATCCTTACCTGGCCACCACTCCCAGCTCCTCACCTGCCAGCAAACATCCATTCCCAGGTCACTTCAGAGAGCCACAACAATGCAAAAGTCCTAAGAAATCACATTTTGAGTGCATGAATTCCCCCAACTCCAACTTCCAGCCTCTTGTCCCAGCTGTCCTTTGAGGTGCAGAGCAGTGGCAGTGGCTGAGGATGCTCTAATCAGTGCTTCTAATTTCAAACACTGAAATCCCACGTTGTGCCTTGGGATAAACAGGGAAGGCTGCCATTGAAGTAAAAGAGAGCTAGGCACTTCAGAAGCTGGAGTTTGGCCTCAAAAATGGAAAAAAGCCACTAAAACTCAACTGCTAAAGTGCATTTAAAAAGATAATAAGGCAGATTAGCAATCAAACCGAGCAGCTCACTGGGGGACTGATAAGTGGGGAGGGTTCTGGAGGCACACATCACCACTGAAGAAAGGCCCAAAACCCCTTGTTTAGAGTAAAAGCAACTTTTGATCCAAAAGAACAGCATGGAAATGCAGTTTTCCTCATGCATTTTCCATGAGAGAACAAGCCCAATCAGCCTTGTTTTAAGCAGAGATGCCGAAGCTTCCACCTGGAGTGTTCTGCACTGGGAGGGACAGGAAATTGCCCGGTGACTCAGCAGCAGTTGTAGTGACAACCTTGTGCCTCTCCGGATGTTCAAAGCACTTTGGACTCACTCAGGGAGTCACTTGACCCAGCCCCATCCCAGCTTCCTGAACCCGGCAGTGAAGGAGCTGTGAAAATCTTTCTCCTTCACTAAATCCTCCTGGAGCTGGGTCTTGGAGTTCATTTGTTCATTAAAACAGCCACAAAGGAGGCACTTTTATCCTGACACTTGGAGCAGCCACTGGAAGGAGTCAGCCTTAGGAATGGGCTGGGGGAAGGGGTGTGGAGGATGGTGAGAGCTCAGCTTTCTCCTTCAGAGATTTTCTCAGCAATTCTCGACACAAAACCTTCTGAGGCAGCCACGTGTTGAGCTGCAGAGGCTGGAGCACTTGTGGCTACAACCCCAAACCCCTCACTGCCTTCACTTGTGGCTACAACCCCAAACCTCTCACTGCCTTCACTTGTGGCTACAACCCCAAACCTCTCACTGCCTTCACTTGTTTGATAAAACCCCAAACCTCTCACTGCCTTCACTTGTTTGATAAAACCCCAAACCTCTCACTGCCTTCACTTGTTTGATAAAACCCCATACCTCTCACTGCCTTCACTTGTTGATAAAACCCCAAACCTCTCACTGCCTTCACTTGTTTGATAAAACCCCAAACCTCTCACTGCCTTCACTTCTTGCTACAACCCCAAACCCCTCACTGCCTTCACTTGTGGCTACAACCCCAAACCTCTCACTGCCTTCACTTGTGGCTACAACCCCAAACCTCTCACTGCCTTCAGACCCAGGGATCAGTCCAGGGTCTGACACCCACCCAGCTTCCATGTGCCTGCAGGACAGCAAGGATGACCCAGGGCCACCTCCTCTGAGATCTCCTTCTGTCTCAGTCTCCTGAGCTCTGGGCTTTGCAGAAATCCTCCTGCCCAATAATCTCTGCTGAGATTATTCCCAACCAGACTCAATGGCTGGATTTGGTCTGGAAAGGTTGGAAAAGGGAAGGTATCTCTTCCTGGAAGCTTGTACAGTAACTGCCCTGCAAAGGGGCAGGTGGCTCATGCTCAACCCAAATTCCACAAGTACTAAAACGTGGTTCAGGTTTATTAAATCTCTAAAGTCTCTGTACAACTCAAAGGACACCTCCCCCATGGCACCAAACCCCTTTACAGTCAAAACCAGCACATGGTGAGTGTCAGAAGGTGCTCACCGTGCCAGGGCTGGAGCTCAGTGGTCAGGGAAGTAGGGTGGGACCTCTTTCTCCCGTGGGACCTGGGGACCCACCCATGCAGTGCTGTATTTCTATGGGGAATGGTTTTTCCCTCCCCAGAGACCCCTGGAGTCTGTAACCATGTCATTTAACCCTTCCTCCCCTTTCTGACCCTACTGGCTGAGTTCCAACCATCTCTCCTTAGCAGGAGAGTAGATAAGGCCCTGTTCCTCCTCATTTGTTCTCATTTACCCCCCAGAAACCATCTGGAATGAACATCTTGGACAACATCTGGGGGTTAGAGCCTCTTTTGGAATCTGTACCTTGTCCCTGAAATATTCCTCCAAAGCCCTGTAGGATCTGAGCTGGCCTAGGAGCTCTGGGGGGCCAGGGGGAAAATTTCAGTGCAGGGGAAAGGAGTAACCCCCCAAGACCCCTGCAGATCCCTTCCAGCTCAGGATGTTCTATGATTCCATGATAATCAGGATCCTGTCAAACCTTCCCAGCTCAGGGTATTCTATGATTCCATAACCACAACCAGGATCCTGTCAAACCCTCCCAGCTCAGGATGTTCTATGATTCCATAACCACAATCAGGATCCTGGCAAACCTTCCCAGCTCAGGATGTTCTGTGATTCCATAATAACCACAATCAGGATCCTATCAAACCCTCCCAGCACAGTCTGGGTGGCTTTTCCAAGCTGATCCCCCCACCCATCACGTCCTGGGGTGCTCAGCTCCCTCAAAACGTGGGGTGCTCAAGCCTTGTCACTTCAGCTGGGGTCAGGGAAACTGAAAACACAAGTGGATAATCCTTTCACGAGTTAATTAAAGCACCCATCCACCCTTCATTCAAACCATTAGCCATGGCTGTTTACAATTAATTATTTGGAACCAAATCAAACAAACAAAGAGAAGATACTGGAAGAAGAGAGAAAGCCAAGCAGAGCTGGGGCTCTGCTGCAGCAGAGCATTATCAGGGCTCATCCCATTCCCAAAGAGAGGCACAACCCCTTTTAGCCAACACAGGGGTTGCAGGAGGTGAGGACCCTGATTCAAGCTTGGGTGTTACCTCGAGCTGCCTCTGTGACCTTGGGAAAGCCTCCCTGTCCCTCCCTGCCTCACTGTCAGCCCCTCAGGCTGTGACCCATCGCTGTGCTGCTCCCTGCACTCCCTCCTGTGCCCTTGAAGTGAGAATAAACCACAAATAAATGATTTACACAGCAGAGCTCTTAGGTGAGGCGCTTGTGTGGGCAGGAGCCAGCGCTCCCAGCCCTGACCCAGCCCCAGCCCCAGGCCTTGCAAAACATCTGCAGGACCTCAGATCAGCTGAGAACTGACATTTCCACCTGCACAGAGGCCTGGGAAGGGCTCCTGAATGTTGCAGGGAGGGCAAGCAGCTCTCCTTCCACTCCAGTGGAGGTTGTGCCCCAGCTGAAGCTCTCTGCCCTGGTTTATCTCCCCTTTTCCATGCTCTCTCTCCCTGCTGAAAGCTTCATTTCAGTGCAGGTATGCAAGGGGAGAAGGGCAGGTGGCCATCAGGGAGCCATCCTTCCTTTTCCCTGCTTATTTCCCTTGCATCTCCTTCCCTCTCATTTGCTGCCACAGCCACACTCTGTCTCTCCTCCCCAACCTCTGTCTCCTCCATGCCCTCTCTGCTCCCATCAGGACAAGGTTTAATGTCTTTCCATCTCTTCCTGGGTAAATTGCAGCGGCTCTGCCGGCTGCTCGGGTGGAACACGCTGCTTTATATGCGCCATAAAGGCAGAGAACTCTGTAAACAATATTATTTTTAATAAAATCCAAGTCTTTGGCAGGCCAGCTGCTTTTGTGTCTGTCTTAATTTAATCAGACGATCGGCTCTCTCAAGCAGCAAGAGGGAATGAAAAGCATTAGCAAGGAATCAGGGAGCTGCTGAGGAAGAGACACCATTTCCATCAAGAGTGTGTTGCTACGAGAGCAGGACCAAGTTTTTGGGAAGCAGATTCCCAAAACAACTTTGTCAAGGTGCAGGAAGGACATGGCCACATCTGGGCATAACACTCACCCTGCAGTGCTTGAAAAAGAGCTGCTATAGGTGATGAATAAACCCAGGGTTAAAGTTATTCCCAGTCAGAGCAGAGCATTGTGACATTGGAAGGTGTCTGCCATAGCCCACACTCCCTAGGATGGGAATTCTGCCCAATTTGGGGGCCCCCAATGCTTGTACCCAGGTACAGCCACCCAAACCAGCATCCATCAGGTCCCTGTTCACGGCCAAAACCCAAACCAGCCCCGTTTGACTGATCAAAATTCAAAATCAAATCAATACAGTGCTAATACCAGGGATTAAATACTAAATTCTGCAAATCCATCCCCAAAATCCAGTCAAGGCTGGATCCAAGCTGGATCCAGGGTAAAAGCTGCCCCCAGAGAGGGGAGGAGAGGAGATGGCATTGGCAGCTGGAGAAAGGGAGAAGGAGAGCAGCCCTGAGCAACCCCTGACTCACAGCATCCTGAGCAGCAGCTGAGTTTGAAAGGTGTCACTTACAGGCAGCCAAAACCTGGCAGAAGCAGCTGATTTTGTGACACTTCTGTTCTTCAAGACCAAGCAACAGCCAGCGAGCATCTGCCGTGGGCAGGCAGCTCCTTTCCCTGCTCCAAAGCCTCCCAGCCAGCAGGCTCAACACTTGGCCGTGATGTCCTCTGAGCCTAAACCACTCCAGATGTGATTCCTGCCTCCTTCTCATAACTCTTGGGGTGATTTTTGGCAGCTGGAGCAGCCCAGAGCAGAGGGCAGGACTCCCCTGATATAGGACTGATCAAAGGTTCCACTCTTCCACTCAAAACCACAAATCCTCCAGAGTAAAAAATCTTCCAAAATCTGAAACAACAAAACCTAATTACAGACACAAAGCAAACAAATTAATCGATGTTTACTTGTTTACCCAGTCACCAAAAAATTGTTAATGACTTAACATGTATTTTTAAGATATTAAACCGTGCTAAGGCACAGCCATAAATATCCCCAGCAAAGCAAACATGGTGCTCGGCACTGCAAAGGAACTAAAATTAGTATTTAATTACAAGAAATTGCTCGAAGTTCTTTTGCTACCATTAATCACTTTCAATTATGAATGTAATTAGAAGTCATCTTTTCTCTTTGGGTGGTCGCTGCTGGGACCCGGAGCGGTGACCCTGCGCTCCAGGAGGGAGAGCCCCGCTTTGCTCACCCAGTGACAGCTCCTCTCTGGCTGTGCCATCGGGATGGATCAATTAGTGCCTTCCCCAAGCTCCCCAGGAGCCAAGGGCAGGCAAACAACAGCGGGGTGAGGGGGAAGATGGAGTTGCTGCATCCCCTCTGCACTGATTTGTGCAGAATCAGGGCTACCCAGACAGAGGAATTGATGTGAGAAACAGCCCGGCCTCAAATCATTAAAGGATGAGATGATGATGTTGTCTTGCCACAGGGCAAATCAAAGCCTGGAGAGCTCCTTCCCTGTGACAGGGATCTGCAGTGGGGACACGTGGAAAGCTCACTCAGGGGAGTGGAGAGCAGGGCACTGCCAAAATCTGGTCCCCTGCACCTCCTGGCTCTGCCCTCCCCTCCCAAGGGTTGCACCACGGTCAGCATCACCTCCTGGCAGCTAAAGATGGAGCACACTCCCTGCAGAGGGGGTTTTCAGCTATGGATCAGTTCCCAGGGGAATCTACATCGGGAATCTGCGAAGCGTAATTAAGAAAAGCAAATTTATTAGCCATAAGCGCTGATCTGACTTTTTTTTTTTTTTTTTTCTGAAGGAGGTGGCACTTTTCTTCCGGGCAACTTGCAAATCAAAAATTAAAAGCTGAAAACTCCCTCTCTGCTCAGTGCTCAGCCTCCTCCATCAGCTCAGGCTCGGCTCAAAGAGTTTGGGATGTGGAATTCAAGCCCTGACTGCAGGCGGTCAGCAAAATAAATCCTTGTGTGGAGGCAGCTGCTGGCAGAGCATCTCCAGCCTGGGACACCCCTGATAACCAGGACACCCCACCAGGAACTGCTGCCTTGACCCTCCCAAAATCCCTTCAGCCTCACAGCCTGCTCCTGGCACTGCACAGCCCCAGAGAGGGCCACAACACAGGAGACAACGTGGAAGATCAAATGGAAACGTTCCCTTTTGGTTCCCTTGGTACTTGTTCGCAGGGAATGTGATTAGACTGCCCTTATCTTGGTGGGAACAGTTGTTAGCAATAATGAAATCATCCAGTCCTTTTCTTTTTGAAATCCAGCCACATCCTTTGGCTGCAGGAAACAGGGGCAGTGACATGTGCTGTTTTCATAAAAAGCCACAAGACAACATATTTTATCGCAGTAAATTCCCTTCCCTCAAGTGAGGAGAGGAGGAGAGAGGTTTCAAGGACAAGAAAAGTTTCAGCCAAAAGAAGGGGCTGAGCTGAACTTCTGCCCATCTGACACTTCCCAAGAAGTTGGCTCCTCACAACCTGAAGAAGTCTGGATGACGACAACCCCTGCTGCTTTTGTCTCTCTCCTCCTGCCTCAGCTCCCGCGAGGGTGGCGGGAGTCGTGCGCTGAATTTCCGCTCCTGAGCTCCAGGAGGGAAAGCCTCTGGAGATGGACACTCCTCTCCACGTGTTGGCCAAGAGTCCAAGGAGGACTCACGCCAAAACCCCCACATGTTCCTCCCAACAGCTCCTCGTGACCTGCTCCGAGGCGTGACTACTCTTGCCAGGTTGTGAATCAAGCCAAACTCATCTCTGCCTCATCCCCTTGGATTCTTCCCCAGCCCAAGACCCAAATTCCCTGCTGGGCCTTCCTCCCAGCCAGAGGTCAGCCCAGAGGATGGCAGAGGACCACGCTGCCACCCGGGTGGGCAGCACACTCAGCACCTGAATTAAGCAGGCCCCATCCTGTGCTGCCTCCTAATTAGCGGGCAGGATTTCAGCATCCTCCGGTCCTTGGCTGAGTCCCCCCTTCCCTCTGTTCCTCTCTTATTCTGTTCACTGAATTAATTGCCAAGCTCCTGCACCCTGGGTGTCTGCTGCTGTTGGAGAAGATTAGTATTTTTACAGAGGGGGAAAAAAAAAGATTAAAAAAAAAGATTGTGTTTTTTAAAGCAGATGAAAGGAGAGCCCAAGGAGATGTGCATTTGACTCTCAAACATGCTCCTTCAAGTCTCCCTCAGCAGTACTTAAAGGCATTTCCAAAGCAAGACTTTATGAATGCTAAATGAACCCAGCGCCTTGTTCCTCTGCCACAAGAAAAGAAAAAAAACTTATCTTTTATATATAATATTTCCTTTATGGCTGACACTGCGCATCACGCGTTGCTACCACTTCAGACAGCGACGCTGACCTTCCCAAAGTCACAGGGACACCTGGGGCTCCCTGGGCTCAGAACACACAGCTGGGCAGGGTCAGGGACCAGCTGGACCCATGGATGCATCTCCTGCTCTCCAGGAAGGGCGAGGTGAGACCACCACAAGTGGGGAAATGTTCAAAGTCTCGCTCTCCATCACTGTGATCTTGGATGGCCCTGCCAAACCAGGGATGTTGGTTGATGATCACCCTCCAGAAAGGTTTCTGAGGATGCAGCTTGGTCAGGATGGGATGGGGAATGATGAACCAAGAGCAAAAGGGCAGCAGCTCAGCAAAGCAGAGAGACACAGGAGAAAACACCCCCTGACTCTCCAGCCCTGAAAACCACCTGTGCCACCATCTCTGCTTCACCAAGAGGAGCTGGTGGGGTCCTCATTTGGGCACCCAGCACCCAAACTCTCCCCAGTCCCAGAAAGGACAAGGAAAAGCATCAATGCATCCAAACACCTTTGGCCATCTGGGTGATCACATCAAGGCCACCCAACAGCTCCCAAAGGAGCAAACACCCAAACCCAGTGCCAGGACTGAGCCCTCACTGTGTGGATTTCCAGCAGGAACACCTTTCCCTACCTGTGAAATGGGGAAGTGCCTTTAGCCTCTCACAGAGTACTCTGAGAAGCTGGTCCATGCTCTGAGGAAATCACCCACCCAAAGGAAGTCTTGGGAGTTTTAATTAGCCGCAGTCTGGGCTGTTTGAGCTTGTTAGGTGCTATATAATTGCTAAATATTATTATTATCTCTGCAGGTACAGCAGTTTGTTAGGAAAATGATAGTGATTGACATTTCCCTGGCATCTTTCATCCCAACCAGATCCCGTTTTGCTCTATTATAAGACACAGTTCTGCCTTGACTCTCCATATGTCTCCAAACTGTCAACAGGATCGTAACCAGCTCAGTGTTGCCAAAAGAAATAAAGGCAAAGTGGCTCATGGAAGTTCGCGGGATGCACCACAAGCTGAGCAAGTTCAACTTTATTCTCAAGAACTCAAGTTGCACAGGTAGGTGTGGTGTAGACAGAGATTTAAGTGCTCTACTTCAACATCAACACGAAGCAAAGCTGCAAGAAGTGGTCCTGGAAGCCACCACAGCACCCAAAAACTTCCCTTGTCCATGCCCATCCCCTTCTCCTGGCAAGCAGCAGTGGTACCATAACCCAACCATCACCATGAGAAATACATCCCAGCAAAGCAGAGGGGCCACCAAGTGATTAATGGGAGACTATCAGTTTGGGATAGGTCTCTAAATTCTCATTAAGTCAGGTGCTGAGGCATCGCACATTAATCCAGAACATTTCCCCTTCGGCCCAAACAAATAAATAACTCGTGTATAATTCAGGGAGAACTGGGTGGAGCCATCTCTCCCCCTCTCTCGTCTCTTTCCAACTAACCAGTGAATAAAACATCGCCCACAAATCTATTAGGCTAATTTTAAATCCTGACAATTTAGCAGCACTTCAGCAAGATAAGAGCCATTTATTAAAAGCCACAGTTCATTAAGCCAAATGCTGCTGGCGTATTTACTCAGAGAAATGGGGCTGGGCTGGGCTCTCACCCAGGCCAGGAGTCTCCAAAGGAGCTGGAGTGATCCTTTCACACCAAAAGACAGGCCAGGATGAACTTTTGCTCACCCACGTGGGGCTGTGCATGCTTCCCACCAAAGGAACTCAGTGTCCACGCTGGGTTCTCCCCTCCTGGATGAACACGGAGCAGAATCACGGGAGGCTCTGCAGCTCTGTCACCCAGAGCTGTGGGAAGTCCCCACAGCTCACATGGGCCATGCTTTGCACCACCACACCGTGGGACTGTCCCCAAAAGGCTCCACAGCTCAGCCTGGGTCAGGATGGCACCGTTTTGGGACCATTCCCATTGGTGGCAAGCACAGACTGGCTTTGGAGAGGGACGATTGCTTCCAGCCAGGAGAGGGCTACTGAAGAGGAGATGCTGCTTGCCACAGGTACCAGATTGCACCCAGTGTTCCTTCCTCCAAGCTGCCTCCTGACATCTCTGCTGTGCCCTTTGCTGTGACCATGACAGGGGTGCTTTGGGACACACCAAGAGAGCTGGAGGCTCCCAGGGCACTGGCAGGAAAGAGATGGGAGCAATGGGAGCAGCCCTGCTCTCTGGGAACTGGGATTTTTGTTAACCTTCCCAAGGGATGAGTTGGGTGCTCTGCCCAAACCAAGGCACCAAAACCAAGTTATGCCTGAGCCCACCTCAGATCTAAAAAATCTGCCCAGCAGGGATGTGCCTGGGCACACCCTGGCAGAGCAGACTTGGCCTTAGCAAGCTCTGTGCCAGCTTGGATAAGCTTTTTCCACTTGGGAACCACATGCCACGAGGAACTAGAGGATTTTTAAGGTCCCTTGTAACCCAAGCCACTCTGGAATTCCCTGATCCTGTGGTTCCCAGCAGCACAGGAGGGGGAAATGGTGAGGGGCCCCGTGGCACCCGGGATGGAGGCAGCAGGGAGGAGGGAGCTGTGCCAGCCTCGCTGAGAGGAGCCGGTGGCAGAGGGCAGAGCAGAAATCCCGTCTGGCAGAGTTTGTGAGTGTGATTCATTCCAGCAGGAGACATCCAAGAGACTTTATCAAGTGCAATTGTCCCACTGCGCCTTTCACCTGCACACACTTGCAAGACGGTCTGGAGTGACTACAGAGTATCCCTTTACAGTCAGAGCTGAAAGGAGCATTATAAAGGTGAATTAACATTTAAAAAGAACGTAAAAAACCCAGAACTGTTCTAATGATGATTAATGGGAAGCTATAAGGGAGGCCGTGACCTCCTGGTGTCATTAAATGGATTGGCAGGTTTCTGAGCATTAATTATAAATAGCCACAGGAGTTTGAGTGCTTAGCAGAACGATGATAAATCCATGACACAGGCGCAGGGACAAGGAGCCAGGAGCATGGGGAAACACGTGCCTGTGTGCACACAGCTCAGCATGCAAGGGAACACGGGTGTGACACGTGTGTCACACCCAGGAAAGAGGCAGGAAGCCAAAAAGAGGTGGGAACGAGTCCGTCTGAGGAAACTGCTGTGTTTGGGTGGATAGAGAAATGCGTAAATGATAAATTAGGCACTGCCAGTCAATCACATTTTCTAAATGTTTTATATCCCAAAAGCTATAAAAGCAATATTCCTTTCTGGCCTTATTGGAGCCATTTCTGGAAGGCAATCACATCTTTTTCCTCAGGGATTTGAGCTGAACTGTGCCTTGGCTTTTTTTTTCCTTGCCTTTTTTTTTCCCCTCCCCTTTCTATTTACTCTCTAGCCTGTTACCAAAGCAGGGTCAGAGCATGCATACAAATAGGGAGGAGGAGTGGAAAACAAATAGCCCTGAACCAGTGATGAGCAGACAAAAAGTGGCTGCAAACTTCTCACAGCAAAGCCACAGCTCCAGGAATCACGGGCCACACAGATTTTGGGTCGGGCAGCTCCCACCTTAGTATTTCCTTTGCTTTAATGTGCATCATTCCACAATTGCATGGATGTTATGGAGATCTGCATCCTGGGGCAGTGCTGTGCATCACCTGGGATGTGCTGAGCCACCCAGCCTGCCTGGGATTTGCTCTCTCCCAAAAGCCTTGGAGACACCCCTGGGTGAAAGCCCAAATCCCTCTCTGCATCCCACAGGGGCCCAGAGCCGCAGCCACCGAGGGACATTTGCCCCCTAAAGCAGAAGATTTTTTTTTTTTTTTTTTGCAGGAATTCCTTGGAAAGAAAGGATCAGCAAACCACCAGAGCCTGCAGATGGAGGTGGGAATAAACACGGGGTGAATGGAGCGAGGACCTGGGGCTCGTTAATGAGCTCTGCCAGTGAACCACAGTGACTGCACAGGGAAAGCTACTCTCGCTGCCAACGACAGCAATAAAAGGCTCTGGGGGAGATGCCAAGGGGGCAGTGCCATCCCTGGGCATCCAGACACCCCCTCAGCCTGCAGGAGAGGCTGGCCTGGCACAGCTCTGCACCAGCAGCCCCATCACCCAGCCAGGACCATTTCCACCAGGACTGGGATCCCCAGTTCCTCCAGCACCTCTGAACTGCTGTTTGATTTCTGTCCACTCTGTGGGGACACAAAAGCCCAATCCAAACCCCCACACACGCTAAAATTTAAAATATTCCTGTTTAGATTTAAGTCTCATTACCATGCTGGGCCCTCCTGTATTATTTCAACTGATTGGAATATGGTGGCAAAGGAATAAGTCCTCCATACAATTTTCTCCCGATCCTATTAGTTGCAATACAATTACAGTGAATACATCAATTCTTCGTCCCAGCAGCTCCTGGAAAGAGCCACCTATTAAAAGCTGGCTTATTAATGGAATTGTACATCCAGGATTAATCGGGCCACGTTGGCCATTTCCATTTCTCACTCCACAAGTGCTTTTGTTTGCTTAATAGGCTGAAGTAACTTGAGAATGACACAACTTAGAGCTTCCCCATTTGCTCTGCATATCGCCAGCAAATTTAATATCGCTCTCCTCACCGGTGTTTCTCTGGGATAAAACCTGGCATGTGCTGCCAAGGAAATCCACCCTGCAGGGTGGGGAGGAGAGAAGGGGCTTTCTGCCTCTGGCAGAGCCAACAGGGGGAATTTCCTCATTGATCCAAGGCTTTAAACCCAAAGGGAAACGGCAGCACCAAAAAAATTTGCCAAAGCCCGCTGGATGAGCATCACTGCAATATCATCAAGCAGTTCAAAATCTTCCCAAACCCCTCAGGGCATCACCCCTGCCCAGTTTGATTTGGGGGGTCCCCTCTGGCCCTCCTGAGTCCCTGCCCACCCAATCCCAACCACAGGAACCAATCCCATTCCCCAGCATCATCCCCTGGAAGCACAGGCACAGATATTCCTGTGGCAGCAAAGCCACTGCATGCTGAAGCATGGTAATACAGTATGACTTTTCCCTTTAATGGAATTTTTCTAGCCCACTAGGAAAAAAAAGACTCCATTAGCCATACTACAAAGGCTCCTACTTATTAGTATTTTAGAACAGCGGCAAAAACATTTCTTGAATCTAATTATTGCTGACAAATATGAAAATTGAAATCAAAGTTAAATTTTCAGCTACAGTGCCTCACTCGGCCGCAGCTCGCCCGCTCCCAAGGATTGCATCAACACATTTATTCTGCTGAGCAGGCTCCCAGGCTGGGCCCCCCCATTCCCTGCAGCTCACCCCTCCATCTGAGCAGGCATTAACTCTGACATATTCATCTCCACAGCCAGGCCATGGAACCAAATTCATGTTTACCAGTTGTACACAGCCAATGGATCAGTGCGAGGCTTGCAGGGGCTGGAGAGGAAGGGACAGAGTTTGCTGCTTGAAGAAGAAGGGGTTAGAACTTGATGCCTATTTTTTCCCCTCTTTTTTTCTTAATTTATTGCTCTTTATTTCCAACTTTGCTGTCTCCCATCCCCTCCCAACCTGATCGCCAAAATGGTGATTTTGAATTCCACCAGACAGAGGATGTGGAAGGGAGGGGAGAATGGAGAGAGGGGGGAAATAAGGAGAAAAAAAAGCCTTGTCAACATATTTCCTTTCTCCTGCCTCCCCCCAACATACTGTAAAAATCAATCCCCTTTGTCATTTTGCTCTGCTTGTGTGAATGTTTAATGGCTGTCAAGGGAGATAATGATTGCTGCTAGGAAATTCATTTCAGATTTGCTATTTATAAAGTACTTGGTGCTCAGGTGGGAAATTAACATAAGGAAGGGGGAAAGGGACCGAACCAGGGAAGAAAAGCAGCAGGAGAGGAGGGATGAGATGCTGCAGGGCTGCTTGGAATGGGATGGAGCCCAAAAAAAATCTGCAGCTGGTCCCACCTCTCCCAGGACAGAGGGAAAAGGTTTGCATGGAGCAAGGACAGCACTGCCAGCCCCTTCCCACCCGTGCATCCATGGATGCAAGGACACAGAGCCAGGATTATCCCCAAAGCACCAGGGGGCTTCATCCCCCAAAATCCAGACCACCACCCCCAGCAGCACCAAGGGTTTGTGCCCCAGCTCCCCCTCCAGCCCCTCATCCCTCTGGATTAACCCCAAACCTCCTCTGAGCCCCCTCTCCCCTCCAAGCCCAACCTGTTGCCATATGTAGGATTTTTGAATTTCCCCCAGGGAATTCCCATCTGCACTACAGCCAGATCCTGCAGCACCACCGCTGCCATTGAGTTGCTAATTCCTCGTCTCAGAAGTTGCTTTTCACTTTCTGATTTTTCAATAATAGGCTTGGTATGAATCCCTTAAGCTTCTGAAATAAGCTGAAAAACGCTTTTCCAGCCATTTACATAAACACAAGTGGATCAGAAGGAATAATCATAGTTTATGCATTATTTGGGGGCTTTGGAGATGGTTTCTAATGTGGTGTCAGGTTTTGAAGGTTTTGAAGCCCAGAGCATACAATGGGAAGCGCCGACGTGCGGAGCAGCAGCACAAAAAGTAAACAATAAATAATACACAGGGTTTTTTCATGTTTTCTCCAATGCCACGGCGGTTTTGGCTCTGCCACCACCCCGGCCTCTAATGGATCACGGATCCTGCTCCTGGCCAGCTTTGTTCCAAAAAGGGCTTCATTAAGAGAGATGTCACTCATCCTAAATCCAAATTCACCTCGTGCCAGCCAGCCCTGCCGCTCTCCTGCGCCTTGGCCCGCTGTCAAAAACCCCAGTCCTGGCTTTGGGAATTGACTCTGGAAAACTGAAAGTCTAACAGAGGCACCCTCTGATCTCTAAATACCATCTGTCCTGTAGAAAGGGAATAAAAGCTAAAAACACCAAACCAACCCTGGAACAAAGTGCTGTTCACCACATAACTCCTCTAAGAGGGGAAAAAAAGCCCCAAACACTGAAGAAAGAAAGAGAATATTACGGTATTAATGAACCTTGCTTTGCTCTGAGCGCCTGTCACGCTTCCAGTGAGGCGGGTCAGGCTTGGCTTTCAAACCAGTTCTTTAAATCAAGAATTCCGTTTCTGTAAAATGGAAACATTAGCAAAGGAGCTGTTTTGAAGAAATAACAATACAAAATGGAACAAGGCTGGAGACTCCAGGCTCTTTGATACTGCTGGAACACGGCCTTTGGTGCTTTTTTTGTTGTTTGAAATCACTTCACAACTTTGTGCATAAAGCTTTGGTGAGCTCCGAAGAAAATGCTTGAAAAATCAATCCTTACTTTTCCCAGAATTTACTTGCACTGGGAATTTGTGATTGTTCTTTTTTATTTCATTTTGGAATTAGGAAAAACCTGAAATATTCTGCTTTGTTTCTAATATTACACAATTTCCTGTGGCATTCCCCACTCGTTTGCAGCTGCTCTCTCCCACCGTGAGTCACTGGAGGACATGAACCAGCCCTATGGACTGAGCATTTGTGGTTTTCCAAGCTCCTTTCCAACCTCAATCAGGGTTTCCAGGATCAGCAATGCTCAAGGAAAATACCCCATCCCCTCAAGGCCGGGTTGGATGGAGGTTGGCACAACCTGGTCTAGTGCAAGGTGCTCCTGCCCATGGCAGGGGGTGGAATGAGATGAGATTTAAGCTCCTTTCCAACCCAAACTGTTCTGGGATCTTTTTCTGGAATTTACAAAACAAAAATCCCTGATGAGAACCTGTCCCCATCCTTCCTCCAAGCCAGACCCACCACGGTTTCAGCAGTGAGCACCTGGCAGGAGCCACAGCTCACCCAGGGCATAGAGGGGCCCTGCTGGAACCCTGGGCACTGAGAATTTCAGGCTTTCTGTGCTGTCAGGTGGTGGCCTTCAAGAAAACACTGCATTGACCTGAGCCCATGGAAGAGGCTTCCAAAATTGAATGACAGCACTGGGATTTTGGGGGTGCAGTTTGAATAGAAGTGTGTGATATCACAGGGTGGAAAACTTAAAGTTTGAGGTTTTAGTATCTAGTAATATATATAGAGTAAGACAAAGGACTTAGCCTATGCCCTGAATGACCCTTCCATCCCCTCCAGAGGGTCCCTGTGCTGTGCTGGGGCTTTCCAGTCTGGCAGCACCTCCATCCCAATAACCCCATGGGAAGGCAGAGGATTCCATGGCAGCTTCCAGCAGAGCAGGGAAACACTCTGACCACCAGGAATCCAGGCTCAGGGAATGCCCACAGTCCTGACTTCCCCAAGCAGCTCCCGCGAAGCATTTCAGAGTCGAGGCTCCTTTTTTTGACTTGCCCTGATTAGTAGGCGAAGCACGTGGCAGGTGGAGGAAGGGAAAGCAGGAAGGGGGGGAGAGGCAAAAATGCCAAGAACCAACCACTGTCTTTAGTGGGAACAGTCAACAGGACAAGGGGGCCAAGGGGTCAATTAATTTACAACAGCTTTCAGCACCAGACATATTAACTGTTCAGAGCATCAAAAGTCCCCGCTCTCCTTCCCCGGCAGATACCAGAGCCCGGCCAGCAGCACCTCTGATTTATTATTAACACCAGCAAGGTGCCTGCTTGGGAAGGAGGAGGGAGGGAGGGAGGTGCTGGTGGCTCCTCCCTGCTGCCAGCACAGCTCCAGATGTGCTGGGAGCACTGGGAATGCGGGAATGTGACACCTGCAGGATGCACCCACAGATTGGGGTGCCCTGAGGGGTTCAGTGACCAAGGGAACGCTTTTTGTGAACCTGTTTTTTTCAGAGAATCCCAGCATGGATTAGGTTGGGAAAAGGCCTTAAAAATCCTCTTATTCCAACCCCTTTTCATGGACAGACACACCTGCCACTGTCCCAGGTTGCCCAAGCCCCCTCCAGCCTGGCCTTGGACATTTCCAGGGATGAGGCAGCCACAGCTTCTCTGGAAAACCTGTGCCAGTCTCCCCACCCTCACAGACAAGAATTTCTTCCAATATCCCATTTATCCCTGTCTTCTGGCAGTGGAAGCCATTCCCTGTGTCCTGTCCCTCCATCCCTTGTCCCCAGTCCCTCTCCAGCTCTCCTGGAGCCCCTTCAGGCCCTGCAAGGGGCTCTGAGCTCTCCCTGAAGGTTTCTCTTCTCCAGGTGAACAATCCCAGCCCTCCCAGGCAGTTTTTTTCCTATAAAAGCTTCTAAAGGCATGAAAAACCCTCGTGCCAAGATGTGGGTGCTGGCTGGCAATGGGAGACAGAAGCAGAAGGTTTGGACTTCCTTTATAAAATCCCCAAATCTGGCACCTTGCTCATTTTGGCCCCTGTTTGAAACCAAGGGCTCAACTCCAAGTGACAGCTCCAAGCCTTTGCCATGAACATCAGAGATGGATCAGGTTTGGGTCCTGCTGAGTCTAACAGGAGATTTGTCACTGTCCATCAAAGGAGAATGAGCAGTAATGCTTAAAAAATCCCATTTCCCCTCTTTAGAGCTCATGTCCCCTCAACTGGAGAACAAGCAAGGAAAGTTTTGCCTTTTCTTGCCACTACTGAAGTTTGGGAACCGAAGACAAACACAAATGAAAATCTTTTTCTGATCCCCATGGCCAAATATTTGCTCCTCACATGGTGTTTCCCAGGCTGAGGAAAGCTGAAATCCACCTCCAATGTCTGAGTGGAGCTCCCTGGGAAGAGCTCTCCCCATCCACTCCCAGTTTATCACAGAAAACAGCAAGTCCTGCTCACTAACCTGACCTAAATCTGTCAACTGATCAACTTCTTTCCCCCATGGGGAAAAAATAAATGGGAGGGGAAATCACAATATGGGTATTTTTAAGTGAAAACTGCAAGAAAAATACACAAAGCAGACAGTTCTAGTATCAAATGCACTCGTCTCAGGTATGAGTCAAAGGAAGATGGAAAAATCACAAGCCAGGGTTATTGTGCTGGTCAAAATTCCTGCTTGGAGAAAGGAGAATCAGTTTTTGTGAAACACAAGGATATCCCAAAAGTGGCTGCAGCCTCCAGAGCACCAGTCCTGTCCAGAGGGATGTTCCCTAGGAGGGTTCAGAGGTTTAGTTTTCCCAGAGGAGGTTTTTTCCAAGCTCCCAGCTCCCACTTGATCCCTCTGCTTATCAAACTGATATTTCTCTCCTTTCACCCCATGAGGCTCATCCCAAATGTGGGAAAGAGAAGCAGTCCCACACCAGCTTGGTCTTCCACAGAATCCCCAAATCTGGCACCTTTGCTCATTTTAACCCCTATTTGAAACCAAGAGTTCAACTCCAAGGCCAAGCTGCAGCTCCAAACCTTTGCCAGGGACATCTGAGGTTGATGATTTTCTGACTCCTCACATGCCCACTGCAGGTGGCCACAGGCACCTTGTTCACGTTGTTTTATGACCAGAAAACAACAGCATGGCCCAAATTTTGTGTCAGCACTTACAAACCCCATGAAGAACGACTGAGGGAGCTGGGGGTGTTTATCCTGGAGAGGAGGAGACTCAGAGGTGACCTTCTCACCCTCTACAATCTCCTGAAATGTTGTTGTATCAGGTGGGGTTGGGCTCTTTCTCCAGGCAGAAACTGCCAGAATGAGAGGACACAGCCTCAAGGGAAATACAGGTTGGATATTAGGGAAAAGTTTTTTACAGAAAGGGTAATAAAGTACAGGAATTGTCTACCTGGGGAGGTGGTGCAGTCACCATCCCTGGATGTGTTTTAGGAGAGCCTGGATGTGGCACTGGTGCCAAGGTTCAGTTGAGGTGTTGGGGCTGGGTTGGACTCGATGATCCTGGAGGTCTCTTCCAACCTGGTCATTCTGTGATTCTGTGACTCTGTGACCTCACAGATCTCCATTACACCCTGGAGCTCCTAAACCTGGTGTAGCTACAACACAAACCTACCCCAGCACCTGCTCCTGTGCTCGAAGGTAATTTATAACACACAATGGAGTTTTCACTGCATTTTTATTTCATTTTGATTTTTTGCCATTTTGATCTCCATCTGTTGTGATGGAGATCTCTCCACGCCCACAGAGTAGAGCAATTACAACAACTTTACTCCTCCTTGTATCTTGCCAATCCCCTGCCGTGTAACCAGCCCAGCACAGGGGATGCTCACAGGGAAGCAGCAGCAATCCACACATGGAAAACCCCACCTGCAACTCCACCACCCAACCCAAAACCCAAAGCCCCTTTCCAGCATTTTGGGAGCCATCCAGCGTTTTGCACAGAGCAACTGCTTCCCAAAAAAGGCTCCTGTTTGCTCTGCTGCACCTTAAAAATGTTCCAATTAATCCCATGTGGTGGCCTGATTTCCAGAGGTGCTGATTCCTCCTCACAGCTCTGCTGAGAATCCACAGGAATGAAAGATGTTCAGCCACGCTCCAAACCCAGCCACTGAGCAGGCAGAGTGCATTCCCCTCCTTTTATGTACTGCATATAACTGGGTTATCTAATCATGTAGGTATTGATTATTACTGTTATTACCTATTAAATAGCTATTTTCTGCTGTTGGGGTGAATATCACGTTTTATTGACCGGCCTGATAACTATTAACCACATCTAATATTTTTCCCGAGGACCAATAAATCCAGGCACTCACAAAAAGATGTCGATAACACGTAATTTTTCTTATACACATTCATTAGTGCAATTACCTCCTGTGTGAAGTGCTGGGAGGTTTCCCCTCACCCCTCCACTGAGAGAAAACCCACTCAGGATGCATTGCCCCAACCCAGATTCCAAATCCTGCCCTTCCTGAGGGGAACACCCAGCCTCTCCTCCCTGTGGATGTGTCTGTGGGTCAGATCCAGCCTTTCATCCATCACACCCAGCCCAGCCTGTCTCAGTTTGGGAATTATCTGCATCCCAGCCACATCGAACGAGCGAATAATTCTTGTGGATGAGGAACAGGATGTTCCTCCTCCGTGCAGGATGTTGACACATGCTATTATTTTACATACCTATTTCAGCTTGTATGCTTATTAGAATAAGGTCTTTATGCTAATTTGTAAATCAAATTCCCATAATTCTTGGCTTACTGATGCTAAAGGCCCAGCTAAATCTTCTATGACCTTTTAGCCTGGTTAATCCATTTACGTGTGGCTGAAGGAAGAGTTTTCTTGTCTCTTCCACTCCCGAGTGCTGGGGTGAGATTTTGGCCTCTTCCTTAAGAAATCCAGGTGGGCTGTGAGTCAGGGACAGGGGGCACATGTGAGGACACCCCTTTACTCTGAGCCAGGGAAAGGGGGAAGAGAAATCGCTGCTGCCTGATCCCTCTGTGAGGATATTTCGGATTTTCACTGCTGCTATTTAAAAGTCACACAGAAGACACAGAGCAAACACAATGAGGGCTGTGTTGCCAAATTGCCACTCACTTCCCGATGCCCAGGGCTATCCCAGCCCTCTGCAACCTCCTCCTTTCCATCTCCTTTCCCAGCTTGTGGCTGGGCATTTTCTGTCTCCATCCTTCTTTGGAGTGGATGCAATGGGCACCTCCAGCTCTTTCCCAAGGGATGCAGCATCCAAGGAATGCCCCAGCCTCCCTCTCCAACCAGCACCCAACAGCTCCCTTGGTGTCCAACCCCACTGGACATTCCAGGGCTCAGGGGGCTCCTCCCTGACAGACACAGCACTCAGCAGTTCCCATTTTAGGGCCACAATTCCACAAACCCAACAAATCCACAGAATCTCTACAAAGCGAATCTACAGCACTCGGAGGACCCGCAGATGTTTGCACAAATGCAAGTGGCCCAACGCTCCTGAATTACCCCACTTCACGCTCCACTTCCCCTTCAAGCACACTCACAAACCACTTTTCTTATTGTTTGTTTGGCTGGAAATAGGGAAATGACCTGGAGTGTGGGTGAACCGCTGCAGAGGGCAGCACACATCTCTGGAGATATCTGGAGGAGGTTTGTGCAAAATGCAGTTTTCCCGCATGACAATCATTTTCACGTTTTCAAACACAAGCCAGGGAGAAAACTTACAGATTCCAAACAAGGGAGAAAACTTATGAATTCCAAAATCTGCTGTGATTATCAGAATTCATAAAGCAGAAGCACATTGCTGCTGATTTTCAGCACTGCATGCAAACCCAGATATTACCTTGGGGCTGAATGAACCTAAATATTTCAAAACTCTCTTTAAAAGTTTGTGCCAAAATAAAAAACTATTTGTAGGGTGTGTTTGGGGTTTTTTTTAATGACTCTTAAATAAAATTATGCAAGGAAAAAAACTCCCAAGGGGACTCCTTCCCTCCAACAATGCAGCAACTCCCAGCCCAGAAAAGGCCCCAGATTTTTGCTGCCGAAGGCTGCCCTGTGCAAGATTTCACCCAGCTCTGCCCTGGGTGCTCCCCAGACCACGGAGCAATGTGGCTGCCTCCTCTTCCTCACTCCAGGAGTGACCCAGGGACTTCTGGCACCCACATCAGACCCCTGCAAGGCAGGGAATGGGGGGATCTGGGATTTAGGGAGGCAGAACATTCCTCCCCACTGCTCTGCTGCCCAGGAGAGTTATCAAAATAACAAATAAAGAAATAAAAATCCCAACTACTTTTTGATCTGGAAGCTTTGATAGGAGCGGGGAGAAGAAGCGGGAGGGGATGACCAGAGGCATGGAATAAGACTGCAAGGAAGCCAAGCCAGGAGCCCCAAAGCAAGCATTAAAAAATAATAAAATAATGAAATAATAAAATAAACCAAGCAGAAATTCCGGGCAGGAGAAGCGAGGAGGGAAAGGCGCCGCTTCAAACCTCTCCTGGGAAGCCCCGGCCCTTCACACCCCACCCGGGCTCCCTGCAGGGGCGGCAGCGAGGGGGGCCAGGGCTGGGAGCCCCGGGGCAGCGCTGGGATGCAGGAATGCCGGCAGCGGGAACAGCATCCCTGCGAGAAGGAGGAGGGAGAGCGGGAGGAAGGCGAAGAGGAGCGATGCCTCGGCGTGTGCTGTGCATGTTAAGCAGCCTGTGCCGGTCGATACGGCACGGGGGGCTCTCCCCCCGCAGCAGCGGGCCCGGCCTGCCCAGCACAGAGAAGTTTGTGGTGGGAGACACCGAGGCAGCATCCCTGCGCACGCCGCAGCCCCCAGCCCGCACCGGCTGCGCCTCCAGAGCCCACCCGAGCCCGCTGCAGCGCGCCTCGGCTCGCCGGGGGACGAGGCTGGGATGCTCTGGACATTCCCAGCGCTCGGTGGGCACCGGGAGCAGCGCAGAGGGAGCCGGAGCCGGCTGTGGAGAAGGAGGTGCATTCACCCCCCGGGCGCATCCATCCTCTGGAGCACCCGCACTCCCGCCCTGAGGAACGCCCGCAGCCCCCGCGGGGCGCATCCGTCTCGCCCGGGGACACTCGCACCGCCCCGGGGGTGCATCCACGCTCCAAGGAGCCCCCTCATCCCTCCGGGGGTGCCTCCATTTCCCCGAGAAGTGCCCGCATCCCGGCGCGGAGCCGCGGTTCCCGCCGCCCCCGGCGCATCCCGAGCTCCCGCGGCGGCCCGGGGCAGGATGCGGCTCCATCCTCTCCTCCCATGGAGGAAACCCCGCTCCCACAGCCCCTCCAGATGGCTGCGAGGAGCCTAACGCGAGCTGACAGGCTCGGCGCTCCCGGCCAGATGGGGTTGGCTCCTGCCGCCTCTTCCCCCCTCCTTTCCCCATCGCTTTTTGCTCTTTTTTTTTTCCCCTTGCACAGCCCCCCCTCCCCTCCGAGCAGCATCCCGCGGGTGGGGGGAGGCAGCCGTGCCGATCCGGGACAGGCGGGACGAGCACTTCCCAACTCCCCGCCCGGCGGGAGCGGGGCTGCGCCGAGTTTTTCGGACGACCTTGCTGGAAAAGCAAAGGCGTGGGGGGAGCACGGAGGAACCCCGGCCCCTCCTGCCCCTTCCCAGCCTGTTGGATCATCGATCCTGCCGGAATCGTGCCGGGATGGCAGAGTCCTTCTGCACCCGCAGAAATCGCCAGGACGCCGGGGGAGAAGCGTCCCCCCCGCCGCCAGCCCTGTGCACCGGGAATTCCTGCGCCGTTCCCGCATCCGCAT